>JBAMCK010000342.1:0-17044 GCA_037075185.1 Drosophila pseudotalamancana | reverse complement strand
GCCGCATGCTGTTCTACGACCAACGGGCAGTGAAACTACTATATTTTGTTAATTGTTTTCTTTTTTATTGTTATTATTATTGCACTTATGATAATACTTAAGGACCGCACATACACATCATTTCAGCTGCAGTTCAAGTAACATAATAAAATCAGAAATGTATTAAAATAGGGACTATATTCTACATTTACCTTAAAAATACCAACATTTGCTTTTAAAAGAGTTGCCACCTTGTTTTTCAAGCCAATGTTGGTCGTCATTTGCTACATTATTTTGGCAGTTCGCTGCCATTTACAGCACAAGTAATGGTTTTATTAATAACTGTTATAATAATCATTTATAATAATTTATTATATTAATAAAGTCTTTACTTGAGATTATAATTCTAATGCGCAACTTTAAATAACTCATATTAACATAAGCATCTGAACTAGTTCATGAACTATTTACAATTTTAAGGAGGTAGTTTTAAAAATAAAAATAATAAAATAATTTAGTATATATACATATGATATAATTTTATATATATAACAAAGACTTAAACTGATACATAATGTACATTATTATATTATATTTATATATATTTTTTAAACAAAAATGTTTATGTTAAATAAAATTATCGATAACTAACTCTGTTATCATCTTCTATAGTATTTCCACAACAATTTTACTGCTAGTTTTAAATTAAATGTAAAATAATTAAATTTTGTTTTAAAAATTTATTTAATTATGCGTTTACTTCTTTTGCAAATAATAAGAACGCTGAACCAAATTTTGTTCCTACTTGAACAATGTAAAACACACATTCTGTTAACATCACAATACT
Source organism: Drosophila pseudotalamancana (assembly GCA_037075185.1). NCBI lineage: Eukaryota > Metazoa > Arthropoda > Insecta > Diptera > Drosophilidae > Drosophila > Drosophila pseudotalamancana. The sequence continues at coordinate 16,218 of JBAMCK010000342.1, read as the reverse complement.
GTTAAATAGAAATTTGTAGGGGTGTTTTACGCTTGTGTATTGGCGTATAAAGTCTGGTCGGTGCTCGTTAGATCCATCAGTTTTGCTTTTAATTGAAAACGTGCAAGATGATGTTCTATCATAAAACTCATAAACTTTGATATTTATAAACTCGGATGTGGTATATTACGATTACACAGTTGCTGACCAATTGGTCGTTGGGTGCTTTATCCAAGTCAAATCTCTTAGTATCAATCGTTGAAAAAAATGGCAATTAATATTCTTTAATGTGTTCCCACGCGCGTTTTTGAACCAATAAAAATGTCCACCATACCAAATAGAACGCAATACTTCAAGGATTAATAACTGTCATCAACAAACAGCGGTAATTGAACAACATCCAAATGAAGCTGGCATTTAAAACAACGCAACTGCTTTATATATGAAATTTGTACGTATTACCAATTGCGATGATTTTGCAGTCCACACAGGCACCTACATTATAACCTAAAAGCCGCACGTGCACTCCGACGTACTAACGATAGAGAGAAAGAGATAGAGAAAAGTGTAGAGCCCAGAGTACAGTGGAAAGTACAGTGTGTACAGGGCGCAAGGATTCACATTCAGATTTGATACATCGAAGAAAACAGCTGTTGCTGTTGCGCCTTAACCATGGCAACAACAGCCGACCAACTAATGTCACCTGCCCTGGTCTCGACCAGCAATGGGCAACAGTCGAAGCTGAGTGTCCGAACGAAAATGCAGCCGAAGTGCTCGAGCCTAGGCTCAGATTCAAATCCAAGTTCAAAAAAGAAAAAGGAACAGAAGCAAGAGCAGCAAGTGGATAGCATCAGGACAGCTCCAACAAAGCTAACTGCGATGCCCAGCCTGAAGCCCAAACTGGGCTCCATGCCCACCAAAAAGGCTCGCGTCTATAAAATTGTTCTCACTGGCGGTAAGTGAAAAACTTTTCTTTTTTTTTTTTATTTTCTGTATCTGTATCTCTATCTGTATCTGTATCTCTATCCGTTTGTTTACGGTGTGTGTATATATGCTCTCAAAGCATGTCAAGGTCACAAGGACCCTGACAAAAAGGCTCTCATTTAGCGTTGGGGTAGTTTCTCTTCGCCTGCGCAGCTCCCCGTACCAAAATCTACGCTTCCAATTAACGGTTGCGCTTTTTGATGTTAATTAAATGTGATTTTTCGGGACTTTTTAAACTAGTTTTAGCTTATGTTAGATATATCCGACTCTTTTACAATTTACATATATTAATTTCCATGCGTATACAAAAGCCCGCCAAAGTGAAAAAATACCCGTTTGTAGTGCCACGCGAGCAACAGTTATCAAAATAGTGCGCGTGGCCATCAATCAATTAATTTCTTTCAAATTATAGCTTCTATTATACATACTTACATACGCCATAGGGGCGATGTTTATTTACGTGGTTTCACACGAAAAAAACATTCATAGTATTTGGCCTCTTCCCTTATCTACGCCCATTTCCTTTTTGTCTAATCACACTCGAACCAAATAATGAAAACTTACTGATAAGCATATCACAATAATTATTAAATACGTTTTCCGTATGGCGTACCTAAGTAGAAACACATGCGGCTCCACAGCTGATTTATAGAGAAGGAGCACAAAAAGAAAATACAAATTTAGGTTGAAGTGAAAGTCGAGAAAGATATATTATCTATAAGATAGGCGTATCATTAGGCAAACTTTTCCAGAAATTCAACAACATGATTTTTTCGAAACACTTTTAAAACCGTTTTCAAATTAATTATCAATAACTTAAGAAGTTCAGGCTAATTAATAGTTTAAGCTGAAATCGGAGAGATGGGGATGCGAAACATAGTGTTTATTTAAATGGCACAGTTCAGTTCATTAAATAGTTCAACTAGCATTCGATAGCTCTCATAAATGCCGTTAGTTCAAATCAATTAAGCGCATTTGATTTCCTCATCGCTGCACAAGTGACAGTTGCAACAGTTCTGATGCAGCAGCATTAAATGCACAGTCAGGGCCTTGCCCCCAATAATAATTATTGGACTCGTTCAAGTGAGATCCTAACTGTATTTAAATTAATTTGCATTTTTATTGTTGCTTGCAGGTCCATGCGGTGGCAAAACAACTGGACAGAGTCGTCTCTGCACCTTCTTCGAGAACCTGGGATGGAGGGTGAGTCTCACATAGAGCCCTAAGCAATTGATTTATTTGGGTTCGGTTCTTGGGATAAGGTTTAAACAACAACAACAATTGCAACAAAAAGAATATATTGTGCATTACAAGAAATTTCCTGTTTGTTGTACTTTACCTGGGTTACCTGCGGCAGCTGTAAGTACTGCCAAATGGTATTTATATACATATAGTTCCAAGTGTTTTTTGTAGTTGACATGCTGTTTTTGCTGCTACGTGGCACCCTTGTAGAGTCTGTAAAATAAGAATAAATACAAAATCTATCCCAAACAAATAAAAAAAAAAACAAAAAAAAAAAAAAACCAATCGAAACTCGAAACAAAGCAATGAGCATGTTAAATATTTTCAGGTATTCCGCGTGCCTGAAACGGCCACTGTACTACTCAGGTAAATGCCTTAAAAACACATCAATCAACACAAACGAATAAAAAAAAAAAAAAAAGAAAACGAAAAAAGAAAATAGATAAAGTAAATGAAAAGGTGAGATAGCCCGACAGCCAGACGCACTGAATATCCCATGCCTGGATATATATTTATGTCCCTAGCTGTGCCTCTGGTCTCTCCGGTCTGTCCACCCCTTAAAAAAGATTTGATTTGATTGCGTTCTTTAACAATTTGCCTTGCATCATAATGTAATAAATTATACTGTGTGTATATATATATATAAAATACTTTCGTTCACTCGCTATACAAAAAACAGAATACAAATCTTTTTCAACCTCTCTTTTTTTTTCAATAACTCCAAAATAATTAAATTCAACTGAATGTAGATGTTACGCGTAGTGCCTTTTCGAACGAGCATCTGAAAGTATGCGTTATACTTATCTATCTGTTTTTGCTTCTTTCTCTCCCCATACCAAATATCTAGCGGAGGCGTCAAGTTCTCTGATCTGACCGAGGATGAGGGTAAGTTCTCAACTAAATAGATGTAGAACAAACGAACGATCGAGTGAGATAAAGATAAAGAAAGAGAGAGGATCTACCATTGCAAGCACTTTTCATATAAACCAACCATCACATTCAACTTATTATTATCTAAGATTCTAACTCATATCTAGTCGTAGTCATTTAGATAAGTCAGTTTCTTCTGTTTCATCATCTCAGCTGCTGAGATTTCTCTGATTTCACAATGGATCCAAGGACTGCCAATGTCTAGTATTTTCTGGGGGATTGTCAAGTTCGTCGCAGCATTTTCTTTTAGTCAAGACCGAAAATAAAACAAAATATTTACTTGCGCAGCACATCGTGCAGCATTAACACATTTCGGCTATGTATATACAATATACATATTTATATATATATATATATATATGTGTGTGTATATGTATCAATGATTATATTTGTGTACAGCCTCCCACAAAGCATCAGTTGGCTGCGTATTTCGAATAGCTACAGCGACTATGTCAGCTGCCAGATAGTATATAGTGTATAGTCTATAGTCTATAGTCTATAGATGTTCGTTGTCTTTATGTACTAAATGCCTAAGTGGGCGTGACCGCCGCCCCCTTTTGAATGTCACGTCTTCAATAAAGGTTCATTTATGCAATTCGCTAGCCCGTTATTTAACAAAGCAACACACATACATATACTTACACATTTATTCACATACACATATATATATATATATATACCTTAAGAAGGCAATGAATAATGCAGGTGAATCCTTAGGGTTGCTGACTTAAGAATTGCGTGACTAGTCGTCATTTGCATAACGATTTTCAAAACTAATTTGTCAATTGTGTACTTAAACCGAAATGCGCATTTACCATATACCCTGTACGCTTAAAAGGGGATCTCTGCTTTTATAGATAGACAGATTAAGTGCTTAGACTAGGTTTTTCGAGCTTATAAGAGATATAATATAATATATATATATATACATATAGATCACATCTTTAATTCGACACTCATTCCCCCATACAGAGTAGCTGATAGTCAATCATTACCTGCCAACTGACTGTTCCTCTTTATCTGCAGTTAATTGTGAAATAAATGTTAAGAAAGGTACAAAGAAAAGTTTGCTCTTAATCAGTTAATTGCCTGACTTATATTATAGTTATAAATAAATAAAGACATAAGTTGAAATAATGTGATAATGTTTGGTCACGAGTACGAATCGGCAAGCCTTATTTTGGAATGGTCTTAATGGATAGAAAGCATTCACTTGTATAGTATAGAGTTATTGATTGCGTTCGATTTTGAATTTTAAAACATTGACTTTTGCGTCGTTGATAACTCGAGCATAACCACACACACAGACCCGCCCACGCCAAGCACCTTCGTATACAAAGAGCTGCCATTCGCCGCACCGGAGCACAGTACCATCGATCTGACCGCATCCTGTCCACGTTGCCTGGCCAAGGCTGCCTCCAAGCCGAATGGCAGCGAAGGTGAGTGTTTGTGCCCAAGTGCAGACAACGAAGCAAACACAAAAACAAAAAAAAAAAAACATAAAACAACAACAAATAATAACCCAAGTGAAGATCTTCATTAACTATTTCTCTCTGTGTATCAAGTATTTCTTTTTATGTGCGTGCGTGTGTGTATTTTTATTTGTGTGTGTGTGTGTGTGTGTGTGTGTGTGTGTGTGTTATCGAGGCAACATTACTATCTTAAACAGATTTGTTGTCTTTATCCTATATATCACCTGTCTGATCCGATCTTTCCACTTGTTTGCTTTGCCAACAGTCTGCGTCGTTGATGAGTTGACATATTTTTATCCTCTTTTCTCTATTATTTATTGATTTTTCTCCTAACAAATTGCGCTTATGTAAACATTCTCATGGGTTCTATGTATACATATCAGATCAAATCACATCTGTTTGTGTGTGTGTGTGTGTGTGTGTATATATATATTTATATACCTTAAGCATTTTGCTTATTTTTTTATGTTTATTTATTTGTCACAGAGTTGTGTTTCGTTTTTTCTTCTTGTATCCACTAACAAACTCTGATCTGCCTCTTATATCATTTATGTATCTCGATCTATATACATATATTTCCTCAATTCAGATACATATTTACAGTTCGTTGAGAAATTTTCTAAACACTCGTGCGAATTAAAATGGGACATTTATATTTAGCAGCGCATCTAGTCCGCCGATTTGCGTACAGATATATATATATATATTTATATATATATGGTTATATATCGGTAGATATATGTGTATATATGTACATCAAGAATAAGTCACATTGTTGTGGACAATTTTAGCTGCTGACTAGCACGTGCCTATGAATAAGTCTCATAAAATAAATAAAATAGCTGTATTTTTTATAGCTAACATCATGAGGCAGATAAAATATATAATTTTAAAATGAATATAATATAATTTATTTGCTAACTTAAAATATTAACCCAATTTAAAATGCGCTCCCACTAACAACTGTCAATTAGCTAACAGCTATAGATATAACTGTTAAAAATAAGATTTTGCCGGAATACCCCTAATGTGCGAGTACACAGACAGTTATCAAAACAAACAATTAATTAATTTTAAAGCACATTTTAATGAACGTTAATTGCAGTTGTTAAATGTTTAAAACTCGGCTAAGCTTCGCTATGGACTGGCTCGTCAGGGCCACATGCCCGATTTCCCAGTTGCGCAGCAATTTTCATTTACGAAAAACTAACTTATTTATACACATTATTATTATACTGAATGTGTACTTATAGTATGCCTGACCGAATGGAATTTCGTATACCTCGCGCTGACAGCGTCACGTGTTTGTTGATGCCAAAAATTATTTAAAATTCAGACTGTATCCGTTTGTATCTGCGACTCATTCAAGTAGTCAACTATCTCGCTCAATCTGCCAATCTGTCGATATTGAGCAGTTCTTCGCAGTTTGGCGTTAATCAATCCGTTAATACATTTTGATTTTGGCTTGCCGTGACTTAACTCAAATAGAAAACCAGAATCAAATTCAGATACTTCTGGTTATTGTTAAGCGTTTTGTTGTTCCTTTTTTTTTTTAAATTGATTTTATTTAAATTGATAGCCAAATGAATTTGTTTATCATTTCGTTGTTTTTGCTCAGTTTTCAATTTCTTCTTCGTTAGCCATGAAACTTGCATTCGTTTCTTCAAGTTTATTCAAATGTAACTAACTAATTATATAATTATATATGTAGCGCCAAGAACTTGTTTTTCCCATTCTCACAGTTCTCGAGCAGTTTCCAAACACAAAAACTTTGAACAGACATACCATATTTTTGCGGCGCAGTATTACAATTGATATACCTAAATATATATCAATGAGTATTACCATCTGTATTTGGCTTTTGCATCAGTTGCTTATATCACCGGCTGCTAATTGAATTAGCCAAAACAAGCCACAATGAGAAAACCAAAACAAAAACTCAAAACAAATCGCACGCTATTTTCTATTGACGTAAAAACCAAGCTAAACAACAAAAAGCCACCCACATTCACATTCCTAATTCCTATTCGCATTCTCATTCTTATTCTCATTCCCATTCCCATTTCCATTTCCATACTTGCATTACATTTTACTTTCCCCGTTCCAGTTTCCGTTCACCTTGCAATCGATCAATTCCATTTCGTTTCGTTGCATTATGCACGCAGTTCAAGTTCAATGCAAGAATCACTTACCAGGGTCACTGCCCGAGAGAGGGAGCAACAAGTGTCAGCATAGACGGCCAAAGAAAGGGGTGAGAGAGGAAGGGGGTGTGTGTATGTATGTATGTTTGTGGGGCTTTTGCCTTTAAGTAGTATGTGCTTTTTCTAAACCACAAAAAACATTTTTATCTTCGGTTTGCTGATGATTTAATGCACTAGCCTAAAGTCTTTGTTGATAAAAAGTGATTCATTATTGAGTTGCTATTGCATTATTACTCATCCATCTAGTTGAAGCACTTAACTATTTTAAGCTTTCGTCCACACTATATCAACTGTTCAAAATACCCTAAGTAAGGGTATTTTTGTATCGCAGCAGGAAGATGAAAGCATTTAAGACTGTGCATGTGAGTCGCGTTTTTATTATTACTCGTACTTTACGTCCTATAGTATACGTTTTCAAGGTCTAGGTTGCGATTGCTCTCAGCATGATATAGACGTAACAATTCTGAATAAGGGATTCACTAACTTTAGCTTTGTGAGTCGCCGATCGACATATTCACTGTTTTTACTTCATCGTTAACGTTAATAAAATATTTGAATATGTATTTCACACATTTTTATGCTGTTGTAATTTTGAAAATACTTGAAGGTCAGCAATCAAGTAGCCATGTATATATATATATATACATATATATGTATATATATATTCCATTATCTTTCGAGCAGTACTCAAATAAGCAATAAAAAGGGAAACTTTGCTTTGCATTCTCTTGGGTACTCGAGCAGCTGTTGATTAGACTGTTGGCAATACTTAGTATTTATAGCGTACAATATATGAATAATCACACGATGATCGCATAACCGACATACATACAAACATTTACATATACAACTCGGTCCAGTTGTTTAGTAACAGATGCAAATCTTTTGTATTTTGGCATTGGCGCTGAGTCAGTCTTTTTCCAGGGTGAAGGGGATTGAACTTTTCTGTGGTGTGGTACACACACATACACATACACACACAAACACACACACACACACACACAAAAACCGCACAAACACATTTAATTAGAATTTAAATATATGTATGTATATTGAATCGTTATCATGTCATAGTTGAGCGTTTTGTTATTTATTGCTGCCGCTGCTCGAATTCATTTAATTGCTCGTCAATTGGTTTCAGGCAACATTTCACATTATTTGAACCGTTAGCCCCCATCCCCTCCTCCACCCTCGGCTCCTTCTTTGTCATAAACAAACCAAGTCTAGCCCGAAACACTAAGATCCTGATCATGTTTCCTTGAAGAATTTGCTTGCAATCGTATTTCTTTACTTTTTTTTATATTCAAATTCTAAACTTTCTTCTTGACTTAATGTTTAATGTTTCTCTTTCTCGCTTTGCAGCATATAAATTTCAGGAGAACCTGATCCGCACCATGGTGCAAATCGAGAACACATATTTTGAGCTGGGCAACTCGAATGCTCGCAATTGCCTCATCATCTGCGATCGCGGCGTAATGGATGCCAGCGCATGTAAGTGGAAAACGCAACCGAAACCCGATCCTCCAGCTAAACTGAACATTCCTTTATTTTGCTTCTTCTTCTGTTTAGATATATCAAAGGACAAGTGGGAGAAAATGATGGCGGGCAACAAATGGAATCCCGTTGAGATGCGCGACAATCGCTACAATCAAATCCTGCACTTGGTTTCGGCCGCAAATGGTGCCGAGGATTTCTACACCACCGAGGTAAGGACCAACAGTCCGGTCTATTTAATACGATTTATCATTTTTCTTTGGGCAAACATTACAATAAAAATGTGTATTTAAAATATAGAAAAGAAAGCGCATTTATCAGGTACAACCGATCAAAGCACCTACTATTATTATATAGCTGCTAGAAAGCTTCTTTAATTGTGGGCTAAAGGACTTTGTATTACTGAAGAGTTAGGTTTTAATCTATAAACTTAAATACAAGATTATTGTCAAGCTAGAGCTTGCAGTTGGATTTATTACTGAAAGCTCTTATATAGAAGAGCTTTTAGCTTTCATGTGCTTTTTAAACTTAGTTGTTCCCAAACTATTCGTTGTTAGCATTTGATTTAGTCATATCTAATGTTAATGAGATTATCGCTTGTTTTAGTACTTTTAGCCCAAGGCTTATTGAGATTTATACCACCTACATACTAATCTCTTCTTGTTGTTGCAGGACCACGCCTGTCGTTCTGAGGGCGTTGAGCTGGCCCGTGAGCTGGACTACAAGTCAGCCGCTGCCTGGGTGGGTCATCCCTACTTCGATGTAATTGATAACTCGACCAATTTTGAGACCAAAATGAATCGCATGATTGAATCCGTGTGCCAAAAACTGGGCATCGATATTGGCGACCGTTTGCAATCCACCTCAAGGAAGCTCAAATATTTGGGTAAGTTCTCCCTAACAGGCTTTACTAGTGATAATGATCATGATGTTAATTGCCGTCCATTATAGTTGCTGTGCTGCCACCACGTAGCGAATTTCCACCCTTCCAAGACTTTGACGTGGAGCACCACTATCTACAGTCGGGCGGTCCCAAGGTGCAGGCGCGTCTTCGCAAGCGTGGCCAGAAGAATCACTGGAGCTACATACACACCCAACGTCGTCCCAATGTCCATGGCCAGGCACGCATCGAGGTGAAGACCCAGTTGACGCATCGCGATTATACAAATCTTTTGGCCCAAGTGGATGATGCACATTTTCCCATCTACAAGACGCGTCGCTGCTTTTTGATCAACAATCAATATTTCCAGTTGGATATCTACAAGGAGCCGGGTCATCCACGGTACGTTTTCGAGTGCCCAATTCCTCCTGGCAAGCATCACTAATGCTTTCCTTTTGCATTTCCAGTTGCCAAGGTCTGGTTTTATTGGAGACCTACTCCTCGCTAACGGGCGAAGCACTTAAAAACTGCATGCCCAAGTTTTTGAACATTGTGAAAGAGGTTACCGGTGATCCAGACTATTCAATGTTTAATCTGTCGCTGAAAGAGGACTGGAGTACAACCAAGAAATACTGCCGCCCGGCGACGCATGGTAAGCAGCAGAAACAGCAAGAGCAAGAGCAAGAGCAACAGCAGCCGCCACCACCACCTCCGCCGGAGAGGCTGTATCATCCGTACGATGAGAACAGTGACTAAGGCAGATTGTCGTACATCAAGAACATGCATCAATAATGTCATAGTGCTTGCTCCTGGTGCTGGCGCCATCAAATCCAAAGAATTTGTAGTCAACTAGTTGCTTTTTCATATTTTACTGTACATACGCTTCAACGCATATTGAATTTTTCATACTATTGGCTTTTGACTTGTTGGCCTGATCCGTTTACCTTTCTTTTAATTTGTTGTAGCTGCTAAGGGCGCCACAAACGGAGTACCCCGTAATCCATCGGTGCCCAATGGGCATTAGAGTTCTTTTACAGAATCTAGAATCTCTATTAAACACACATTATAAATACAAACACCTACACACCTACACACCTACACCTACACCTACACCCACACCCACACCTACAACAAGCGACCAGATAAACTAAATATAAGAGGATTATTCTATCTGTAAATTGGTTCAATACTGCAAACAATGTGTTGTCCATAAATCTATACAATAATTATTATTACCATTACTATGATTGTTTTTTATGCAACATTGTTACTTATATGTGTGTGTACTTAAGCACATTGTAATTGTATCATTGTGTTATTGAAGCGCAGAGTCTAGTGTAATTCTACAGCAAATTAACTAATGATATGTATATGACGCTCGATTGTACTTAACTTTTGTTTGTTTCTTTTTCCCCGAAACCGTCGCATATATATCTTTTGCTAGTAAGCCATAACAAATTTATATATTGTATGTGTAAATGTGAAATTCAATATCTGTTTAGCTGTATATCGTGTGTCTATGAAGCGCTCGCTAAATTTAAACCTAATTCTTAGCTAATGTAATGAACAAAAAAAAACTTTAAAATAATCATGTTTCTATTAGTATACCTTGGGAAAAATAAATTAGCTAAGAGACCACCAAAAAAATACGTTGTTTCAGTTTTCTGTACCTCAGTTAATAATCTATAATTTAGTAAATGCTAAATAAATAGGGGGGCATATACAAAATTGAAATACACACGTTTTGAGTTGATGCGACTGCGGGACTAGATCAAATGTGCAAATAATGCTGATGCTTAATGCTGTTGATCCACTATTTATCCTTGTTGATGCGCTTGATGAGTCCATCGACAGCGCGATTGATGCGCAACAGCAGCAAATAGCCAACAATAAGTGCGGGCAGGCCAACGAATGTGGACAACGCCTCATAGATGAAGCGCGGCGCAAAGATCTTCCAGACCATCAGATGCCGGCAGTGTATGGTGCAGGCAAGCATGGCACAAAATATCTGCAATATAAATAGATTAATAAAACTTCTATCTAGAGTTCAGCCGACCAACCTTTAGGCCCTGCAGCATAAAGAACTGCGTCGCAAGCTTGAAACCGGCACCTAGGAACACATCCTCGTACTCATACAAAGTCAACTCGCCGCGGGTCATATCAAAGCCGACTGCATCGGTGGCTATATCGGATAGCGCAGTAGCAGCTGTGCTCGCGCCTTTGACATTGCTGCGACTGTTGCTGTTGCTATTGTTACTGCTGCTGTTGCTACTACTCTTGATGAGATTGGGAAACAGTGCGAACAGCGAGAACGTCTCCGTGCTGAGCAGCGCATACATGCAGTAAAAGAAGATGGGGCCGCAAAAGGTGTTCAATATCACCAGTATGCCGGATATGAGATGCGATTGACCCAAAATGGTGGAACGACCTATAAAAGCGGCACGCCAATCGATCTGGGACAACGTCGTCTGGTGGGACGTGGCAAAAAAGCAAAAGTGCGCCAACAGAAACCAGCCAACCACAGCGTTAAATGTGGGCTGCACGCAGGTCTCTGCAATAAAAATATCAATTATTATTAATTCATTAATCATGGCACACAACACACTCACCAAAGCTGCTGGCAGTACGATAACGCAGAATTCCATGCACACTTAATATAATTGCTCCCACGACGACGCAAACAATGAGGCCAATGCTTGCACGTGGCTCGAGCAACACAATCATGAGCATCGCCAGAAAGACGCCAAAGGATATGATGATCGAGGAATAGACAGTGGCCAGGCCGTAAACAACAGGTATCTCATAGCGGCGCTCGGCATCGTCGCCTTCGTACATGCGTTTCATTTTCCGAAAGATTTCCGGCACAATGCTGTCACGTCCGTTAACGCTGATGGTATTCGGATTCTTGGGCGGCAGCACAAATGTCATCAGTGGCGCCCACGAGACAACAACAATTTGTAACAGCAACAGTCCGTAGATGACCAGAGCCATGGCATCAATGTGAGTGCGTTGTATATTCTTGACGGCGCTGTTAGCGAGCAGTATGTGTCCGCCAGCACAAATGGAGGCCACAGTCGGACCATAGCGAGCCAACAACACATTGGGTGAATTGCCAGTTAAATTGCCGCAGGAGCGCAAATACAAACGGGTCAGCGTTGTATACAAAACAATTATGACTACGGCCAGAATATAGGTCTTGCCCATGGCTGGCTTTTTAACAGAAAAGCCTGCCGTGCTCGCACTTGCGAAGTCAGTGCAGTTGCCTTGCTCCTCGCGGCAGCGGAAAAGGGTGTAGGCGAAACGTATGCAACAAATGGCCAAAAGGCTGGCTAAAATTAAACGCAAAGCGGTAGAGCGCAGGAACTGCGACCACTTGAATTTATTCTTAAAGTCCAGACGGGCGCTGAGCTGCAACAGCTCATAGACAAGAAGCAGAATAACTGCAACCAGTAAATATGACAATATTTTGGCCTCCTGTACGACAAAACTATTGGAGAAAAATATGGCCATTGTGCCAAAGAGCAGCAGACGCGTGGGCATATGGCCAAAACGCTTGACATTGGACCAATTGTTGGCAATGCTATTCCAGTGTCGCAGCGTATAGAAAGCCAGCAAGACGGTACTCAGTAAACTGGTAAAGAATATAACGCCATGCTCCTCCGTTTTAAAAGAGAAACTCTTGTAGTAGCGATAGCCAAAAACGCCGGCAGCGATGTTCATCAGATATGTATAGAACACCTCCTTGGGCTTAAATATTTTGGTATAGTCGCTGGCATTCGAGTTGTTGATGAGCAGAAAGCAAAAGAATATGGGCAAAAAGCTAAACAGTAATCCATGTGACATTTGAGTTGGTTCAAACTTGACCCAAATCTCACGACAGACGTTAAGAATGTCACGTAAATTAATATTTAGATCACGCACGAACGACTTAAAGGCCGCATCATTGTAAATCGTTTGCACACGATGTGTTAGCAGTATAAATTCTGTCTCCAACTTATCCATTTCCTCCACATTAAAGGTGCGTTTGTTTTCCATGGCATAGTTGAAGAAGTAGCGATAGACTTGCTGAGCATTTTGCCAGGCATGCAGTAGCAATGTTTGCAATTTACTTAAATGTGGCACCTCGACAGCCGGCACAATGTTAAAATTGATTAAGCCCAAATTAGAGTAGGGTATGGGCACGCCGAGTATGGCCGATAGTGTGGGCACCAGATCAATCTGCAAAACAAGGTTTTTTTATTATCAATATGACGTGTATGCTTGAGATAAAGAAGTTGTCTTATCTGTTTTACCTGCTGCAGCATTTCGTTATCTGAGCCCGCATCGCTGCCATTAAAGAATTTGTGCTGCTTGGAGTAGGCGAAGAGTAAAGCATTCGTTTCGTCATCAGTGTCGCCGCCATGATCCCCACTGGCTGTCATCCCATGATCGCCCATTATCAGCAGCGTGGTCTCGTTGTCCATGCCAGCCACCACAGACCTAAGAATAAATGTTTCGGCATATACACAAATTTCTATATTAGTTGATAATTGTATCTACCTTATAATATCATTCATTTCATTCAACTTGCGCGCCATTTCATCGTGTATGGGTCCGTGTTTGTGTCCACAATGATCCACGCCCAGAAAATGGGCGATGAGCACCTGCCAATCATCGCTGGCCAGCTCCTTGGGCAAGTTTTGCATTATTTGATTGTCAATGGTGTCCAAATCGAATATATCGAAGCTGGGGTATGAATAGGCGCGCTTGAAACGTCGTGGATACAAATCAGTCCACGTGCTATCGCCCAGAAAAACCAAAGGCAATTCGGTCTTCACAATTTGATCGATCACATTGTCTTCGTTGATCTCCGGCGAGGCAAAATTAGAGCCAATGTCAATAAATGTGGGCAGACTGCCAGTTGTGAGGCCCTTAAGGCGCTGCAGAGTGGTCGTAGGTGGGTCAGCTTTAAAACGCATCAGACGCGCATGTTCCGGCGACTGTTGGAGCAACTGATGGAGCACACCCAGTTTATTCTCATAAGGCAACGGTTCGGTGGTGTTCTCTTTATAAACTCCAAATTCATATTTCAATGCATCAATAACGAGCATTATAACTTTTGACTTTTGTGGAAGACATAAATTTGATGACGATGAGGCGTTCACGTCCTTAAAGATCTCCTGCACAACCTCCTCAGTAAGCAGGTACTCCTATACGTATATAAATAAAAGAATGTCACTCACCAATATCTACAAACGCTTTTTGGCACTTACATCATTTGGATTGGTGGATAGACGCCTGCATGTGCTTGTCTCAGTTTTAGAGACGCGAGCCAGCAGGAATCCTCGAGAAAACAACAGCACGCCGCTGCATATCAAATAGGCCAGCCAAATAAGCACGAACAAATATGTGTAATTCATGCTTGCGACCGCACTTACATTAATTAAGACTATATTAATTTAATTGCACTTTCACTATAGAGCCACTAATTGTCTTGTCAAGTGTTCTGCATCCCGAACCGCACTTCAATTCATTCAGAGTTTGGTCATTTTTTCATTTACGGTTTTCTGTCGGTCACTCTAAAACTGTGACATGCAGTGTTGCCAGATATTCTGCCGAACAGCTGGTATATTTTATGCAGCCCTGCTTGGTGCTAAGAGCTACCAGATGGTTCTTAGCTATATAGCGGTATTTTTCTTAATATTTAAATTTCAACAGTTTGATTGGGGCACAAAAATTGTCGTATTTATTTAAAGATCCCATACACATATAGCAAATCTTAGATCAAGTGTAGTCGCAACGAATTAGCTTTGTGTGTGTGTGCTTTAAGTTTTTTACATTCATCTTGTTGCTTTTTACTTCTTAATATTACCAATATTTTTATTTATTTAGCTTGAAAGCTTCATGTGTTAAGCATTGTTTAAATAACTTTAAATTAATTTGGAATAGTTCTTAGTTACGCCATTTAGCCAAACGACTCAAACCCTATAGAAAAATAAATGAAAATATAAAAAATATATATTATACACATATTATTTTTGTTTTAAAGTCGAGCTTAAGCGGCAAAGAAGTTAGGAATGAATTTCGCACACTGATTATCTTTATATTTTGTTTTATGTGTGTGAGTGTGTTTATGTGTTAACAAAGTCGGCGTAAATACGTTATCAATGCATAAATATGTTCCTTTGTTTTCTCTTTAAACAGTAAACAGACACTTGAATATATTCTAAAAGTTCAGAAATGTTTTTTTTTTGCTTTCGATTTTGAAACCAAAATAATTATCGAAATAGTGCAACACACGCACGCACATAAATATATGTATGTATGCTACCAACAAAGATTGTTTAATGTAAGATACATTCGTTAAATAGTATAATAGTAGTAATAATAATAACACACATATATTTTTATAAATATTTAAATTCCGTTCTTGGTGTTAGTGCGCACGCATATTATGTATATGAATTTTTACGCAATTGTTAATTAAGTGTTATTTATGTATGTGTGTATGCATGTGTGTATGTGTAATTTTGTATTTTTGATTATTTTACGCGTGCTGCTCGTGTGTGTTAGGTGAAACACACGCATTTATTTTGTTAGAGAGTCTGTGGGTGAGTTCAGTCCCGATGATGTGTTGTGTTCATCAAGATCGTCTGGGAAACTGGATACCGAACCCGAACGGGATGTCACCTTCGTCTACAATAGAATAGAATAGAAAACCGAACTCTTTTGTAGCAAACAAGACAGATACTTTAACATTTTGTAGCAATATACATGCGATTATTCAATAATACAAATTAAATATTAAAAAGAAGTGTAAGCCCGCAATTAAAGTGTGACTAAATAGTTGCAGATGCTAATGTAGAGAGTGGTGTTAAATGCAAATGTGTTGTTTGTTTTTGTTTTTGTTTCTGTTGTTGTTGTTGTTAATGAAGAATGTGGGATTTGAGTGGATAGGCAAGATCATAAGAAGATATATAATAAAATAGTAGTTACCCGTATGGAGATTGGCACAAAAGGGAAAATTGTTCTGTTCATAGCTTACTTTAACGTTCTC
>JBAMCK010000337.1:0-49839 GCA_037075185.1 Drosophila pseudotalamancana | reverse complement strand
AAAAGTGAATGAAATTTGCTATAAATTTTTATCAAGTGATATGCATCAATTTATAATACTTTTTTTACTAACGGAGCAAGCAGCATACATACCTATATACACATACATACATATGTTTACTTGCATGCAGGTGCAGCGCGTGGGCAGCAACAAATAACAACAACACAGTCTTACGCTCACCTGCTTGACGACTCTCTCTCTAATAACGGTCTGTGCTTGTTGCTCTGCCTCCCACTATTTTATGCTGAGCGCCGAGCTGCTTCCTGTATTGATGTTGCTGTTGCTTTGCTCTCTCACTCTCTTTCGATGGCTTTGGTTCTACACGTTTCAGTCTGCTGCTGTTCGAGAGCTGCGACCGTTTTCATTCAGTCAACTGAGTTCGCGGCGCAAGGTTCTCGATTTATTGGGGCTCTCTGCTATTCACAACAGTTCGTTTTGTTTCGTTGGCGAGTTTTGCGCGTCGTGTGAATTGGGAAATATAAAATACAAGTTACGACGATTTTGCTTAATAGAACGGAAAATTTGTGAGCAGCATTAACGTCGAAAGCTGGCTGCGCTCTGATCTTTTCTCACTAATTTCTCAACACACACATTCCCGACTACTTCTGTCAGAAGCCTGCTAGATTGAAGCAACGAACACATATCAAGCGTAGTGTCTCCACAAGGCGCTGCCAACTCCTACTTTTACGGTAAGTCTTGCCAACTTCAAATACCAAATACCAAATACCAATTCAGTGTTGTATAACGTTCTATAAGCGTACTATTAGCAGGCGTCACTTTTGTGTCCTTGGCTAGCTGTTGTCCTTGAAATCTAAACAACCTACTGACTAACATCTTTTTGAGTGTGTGTGTGTGTGTGTGTGTGTGTGTGACCGTGGGTGTTCCACTTTTACGTAATCAGTAGAACTTTACGCTTTGCGTTTGATTCAATCGTAAATCTAAGCTTGTTTTTCATTTGTTTTTAAGACCTCATTTCCTTTATATATATTTTAATGTGCAAATTCTTGAGTATTTTGGAATGTTTCATTTTAGTAATAAAAGTATTTTGCTTGAGCAGCTGATGGATTATGCACAAAAAAGTATTTGGGTTACACATGATGGATTATGCTTAGAATATTTTTATATTTGAATATATTTTTATGCGTCTTAAAAATCTGAAGTTGGCAACACAGGAATGTGGCAACTGTTGCTCCCAGATGTACAGATATAATTTTAATTATTGAATATTATTATGTAATATGAAATATATGATCTTAATATCAAAATATATATTAAGCTGTTACAGTCATTAGTTAGATGTAAAGATGTAATAGAAAACAAACCTAAACAAATAATTAAACGCTCTTAAGATATTTAAGTGAAGAACATTTCATTAAGGTTCCCATTTCTGCCTTCTATAATCTATTTGGTACTTTAGTGGAGTTTATCTAGAGCACTTGAATGATTGTAATTTGTATTTATGTGCACATTAGCAAGTCCTTTCACTTGGTTTTCCTTTGCTTTTCATGCTTTTCCAAGCCTCTGAGAACGCTAACATTGTTCTTTGTTTATTAATTACTTTGCTGTTAACGTTAGTTGCATTGTTGGCCCGCTTATATAGGCGAATAAGCAATGTGGCCCACACAGCAGGCTTCATTTGCGCTTATCATATTGTTATTAATTTGTTTTATGTGCCAGCGCACTTAAAGTACATAATTAATTTTAATTAAAGAATGGATCCATTAACACACACACACTCTGACATTTCTTGGCTTATTGAAAGCACGCTAACATTTTGCCAATTAATTGTATCTGCTTAACATAAATGGAACATCATATTTCTCTTTATGCCATATACCAAATATATATATATATCATATATTCTATATGCCAACGCAGCTGTGTTGGCATTTTATTTGGGTCAACTCCAATGGGGAGCACATTGCCCAATCTTTCATATGTTCCGCACTTTTATCATATCGTTAAATGCACTTGGCTCCAAAAATACAACAAAAAAAAAACATATGTGGCCGATTTTTGGAGTATGAATAGTCCAACTTATCGTTGTGTTATCGCTTAGGTTACATTTACACCCAAGAGCTTCGGCAAATCAATATTTGTGGCCCAAATAAAAAAAAACAACAACTACAAAAAAAAGGAAAAATGAAAAGAAAAAGGGAAAAGCAGACCCCAACAACAAATGAAACCCAGTGCGAGGCATTAAGCAGATTATATCGCTACGTAGTTTGCTTTTTGGGGGCGTGCGTCCACTTGCCCGATAAGAGACAGTTTTTCCTTTTACTTAACTCCCCCCACCCCACCCGCTCTTTAGTTTCCTCTTCTTATTGACAAACCAATGCAATAAACCGAAATGGAAGGCGTTAAATTATGGGACGCATGCCACAAGCCGCAATGGGAAATCAGATTTTGGTCTTCAAAGCATCTGCCTCAGATTTCACTTTTCTTAAACTATTTTTTAGAAACTGTGCTTTGTTTATTATTGTTACACTGAGAGAAAAGAGCAAGACCATAAAATTAGGTGGAAAACTTGATTCAAATTAAGTTTTATAAAAATATATTCTATTTTTATTATGATATGATTTGAATAATGAAAAGTTTCTATTATTTTTGTTGTCTTCTTTAGTCTTACTGATAAAAACTGAATAAAGAAATACTTTGCGACTAAGTAGAAATATTTCTATATGAAAAAACCGTTTTATAACATAAGATTATCTTATTTTAATTTCAAACTTTATTTAAAATTTATTCCATTTTGTAGTTAAATTAAAATTGAAATATAAAATAGAAATATAAATTTGTATAGATTTCTTTCACTAATTAATTTAATACTGCTGTTATGATAAGAAATTTGATTTTTATTTGGTTATAATACTAGAAAAAAAAAATACATAATGCTATTTTTGGTATTATAACAAATATTAAAACTATTTATAATTTAGTGTGATCAGGAGAGTGGGGGGTGAGATAAATTCCAAGAGAATTCGTTTAGCTTATCTAAAGCTTTTTCTCTTGAAAATAAATTGCAATTGAGGACCATCCTCAATCCCCTTCGTATTCTATTTCAATCATTTGTCAAGACTGACTTCTCAAAAGCTGATTTATATGGATGGCATAGATAAATCTTATAATGAAATTGTCCCTTTGTTTGCAAATATTGATCAAAATTAATGAACAGACAGCACTTGAAGCTTATTTGGAATGGAGCGGAAAACTGGGCGAAAAAGTACACAATTATGCTAAGGAAAAGTGCTTCAGATTGATGGGAATTGTAAATTGTAAATTGTTAGAAATGCGAATGAAATTCATTTGATTTTGATAAAGCTCTGACAGAGAGTTGGGGTAAGTTTTCCCGACTGTCAGTCAATTAGATTTAATCGAAAATCGATTTGAATTCCAGCATTCAGCAGATGTTGAAATTGGAAAGAGGCCAAAAAGTTGATTAAATATGCAAATGGTGCTTGGCTCAAATTTTGATTAGAGGAGTGCGCAGGTGTGTGTGTGTGTGTGTGTGTGTGGTGCAGGTGTGGTTCAGGTGTGTGGTCTTCGTGCCAACAGCGAGAAAAACTCAAAGTCATCTCTGTTTATCCAACCCGCTCTTAAGCGGACACTTAAAGACTGGAAAAGCCGTAAAACTCAACTAGTTTTTCCTGGTTAAATTTCCATTTTATGTGGTTATTCTTTGCGTTCTCATTATGTTAACTAATTTGAAGCACGTTTGCCGCGTCGCCCTTTTACGAGCCATTAAATTGATGCTGAAAATTGTTTACCAAATGATTTCGTTGAAGGCCATTAGCTTCGCTTCCTCCTCGGCATTTCTTATCGGGCCTCAAGCAAATACATTTTCCCATCGTTATGTAATAGTCTGACCCCGCCAACTGACCAACCGGAGGGGGGGGGGGGATGGGGGTCTTGGTTAATGAGCAGCGACAACATCGCAATTACTTGTGGCCAACTTTGAACTTCAGTTTATGTTTCTATTTGTTTATTGATTTGCCGTTTTGTTTATTGCCGCAACTGTTTTTGTTTAAATATTTCCATTCGCGGCTTAACGCGGCGTATGCGCAATATCTGGCCTAGCAGGAAATGAAGAGCCCCGTTATATAGTTTGCCCTGTGTCTACAATTGTGACCGCGTCTGTGCCTGCTTTGCCTTGCTTTATTGACTAACATAAATATACAATCGTTCGATACGTTTTGCTCGAGTGAATTATATTGTTTAATGCCCAAAACAAATCATTAAAATGCTTATAAATCATGCCCACGAATTTAATGCTAGTGTCTGTGGCGATAATAAAGCAAACTCATCTATTATTTGCGTATCTGCTGGAAAATGGGAATTTACGGTGGCATTTGTAATGGCCAGAATAACAGGCGCGACGGATCCCATAAAATAGATATATTTCTATATTCTTGATGAGTTTCCGGCTGTCTGCCTGAATGTATTAGTGCGTGTGTCTCGGGACCTTATCGAGCTCTAAACCTTATATCTCAGATCTAGGTTCTCTTGAAGTACTTGCAGATCAGGCTTATTTCCAATCTTCGATAACTTTTATTGTGTGACTGATATCGTTTAAAATCGATATACACTTGAATTCATTTAGATATATTTCGTTCTTAAGAGCTACCGTTTATATTTTAATGTATATGATCAGATTTATTTTGAATACCAAATGTTTTGAATGCCTCCTTAAATTCTTCTCAAGCTTAAGTTTTTTTCTTAAAAGGTTTTCTATCAGGTGTTGATATACAAAAATGTTGACAATTTTATTACAGCGCAAATGCTGCTCACTTACATGGCTTTTACATTCAGTATTGTTATATATCTTAATTTATGGATATTATACACTATAAGAACGTTTAATCTAACTAAAGTTCACATTAACTAAGAATCTTTTTGCACTAAAGTTAAGTGCTTAAACATTATGTAATTTTCTTTGGAATTGTTCGCAGTCTAAGTTGTAAGTTAGTTGATGATGATTATAGCCCGATGTTCAACTGGCTAAAATGTGGAGAATTTTCATTGTCTGCCCAGTCGCCAGTTTTTGGGGGAGTTTTGTTTTCTTTATTGTGTTTGGATTTCTCAGGCTGGCGGCGTTCACTGTTTGTTCTACCTATAAAAGACGGATGACGGAGGACAGAGGACGGAGGACAGGGTTCGGCGGCCAATTCGACAGCTATGTAAAGTACCTGGCTTCTTGTTTTTTTTTTTTTTGGTTAATTTACATGACAACACGTTTCGAAAGTCAGTCAGTCAACAACAGCAACAACAGCAACAACAGCAACAACAGAGGCAATAACAACAATGAAAAATGACAACAAGATACAGCTACATGAGATATTGTAAAAGTAACTTGCAGATACATTCGTTCATTTGTAGCTGCAAGTTAACTAGACTGTTACAACTGTTACCTGCCGCTGAAAGGGGGGGAGGAGAGGGGGCTGTTGTTGTTGTTAATGAAAGGGCTAAGCCCTGTGAGGCCTTTGGGCCACTGCGATGCGCTGCGCTGCGCTGCTTGAATGCGGTTCTGGGCCAAAACAATGCGGCGAATCTGTTAGATACTTTATTCATTTTCATTTTCTCATTTTGCAGCTGTTGTTGCTTTTGTGTTTGTGTGTGTGTGTGTGTGTGTGTGTGTGTGTGTGCGACTTTTCGCAGACGTCGTCTCGTTTACAGTTACAACAAACAACAATGCAACAATGTGTGTATTAAAATTAGCATTTCTTTGAATATAAATGCGGTTTTTCCCCGATTGTTGTGGCGCATCTTGCAACTGCTTCAAATGTATCTTTTACTTCATGTGTGCGTGTGTGTACTGTGATTATCGTTGTAAATATTTATGAGCTGCCAATTCAAGTTGAACTGGTAACTTGGCTGATGTCATTTTCACTGAATTGTTGAGCTCAAAGCCAACAACAGCAACAACAACAACCACCACATCATCGGAGATCTTTGTGAGATTTGCTCATGTAATGCGCTAGGGGCGGGGAAGGGGTAACGGGTTGGAAAAGCTTTTGTCAAGGCATTCAAGTTCAGCATGTTTGGTGTTAGATGTGGGTCTCTCTACAGAACGACCCAATTAGACACAGATATACGAACATATGCCGCAATATAGCAAAAGCTATATACGCACAAAAGTTACGTATGTATGTACATCTGACTTACACAGACACACACATAAACGATTGTTGTTCAGTTTCAATTCAAAGCGACAACAACAATTGTTATTGAAGCCCCATTGAAATGAATGTCACATGTGTGGAGCAAGAAAAATTTATAACCCAGTTAGATTGTGCGTGCGTGTGTGTGTGAGGTTATGTCAGTCAGTGAGGCGCCCAATTGGCACGCTTCTGATAAGAGCATCGCGAACGCATTTCAAATGCAATTGGATGTCCCATCCCTCAATCACAAGTGCCGTTACCAGAATCAGCAAAAATATGTGTTTATGCCCAGTGGGAAATCTGCTACGATGACAAACGTATCACGACATCAGCGGCACATGTCACGCAGTAAAGAAAAATACATAAAACAGAGCTCAATTTTCTGTATACCATAGGTGAATTTCTATTGCAACAAATTTGCAATTCTGAATTATAAATTGATAAAATCAATCATCTTCTACTAAACTGATTGTGGAAAATGCACCAATAATAATTGCCATGTCATTCATTCAGAGTGTTATGCATCAAGAGAAAGAGAGAGAGAGAGAGAGGGAGAGACCAGCTGGATCTTGATTGCTGCGGTGTCAACAAGATGTCATTGAAGAGACGCCATTGCTTTACCTCGTTTCCAACTGGGAACCAACTAATTCAACAATCTACATGCAAACATATACGCACGCACACTTGCTAACATGTTTACCCGTTACCGCTCACTCTGTTCGCTCTTTGCTCTCTTCGTCTGCCCCTCTCTCTGTGTTGCTGTTGGTGCGGCTGCTGCTGTCAATTGAACGAATGCATCGCACGTCATCTCTGGCAATTGAAACTGAACGAAGAAGAGGAACGGCCATAGGCTCCGTGAATGAATAGCGCAAATTGATAATTGAATTTGGCACAGGCTCAAACTGTAGTTAGCAGTTGCAGAGTTGCCAGCCAAGTGGGTCAGTGCGACCATGTGACAGCGCACATGAGCCAATTAGAGGGAAGAGTAGAAGGGAGAGAGAGTGCGCTGCAACGTGTGCCAGAGGTTGCCAGACTACGTGCACTTATTTATAGGTAACCCACAAATTAGCGATGTGTGTTCATGCCTAATCATCGATTCCCGTTGGAATTTGACACTAGAGTCCCATAAATTAGTGTAGCTGGCGCCCGCACAAGTTATGTTCCCAAGTGTGAACTTCTCGCACCCTGGAACGCATCGATTGATGGCCGTCGCTGGTTCATCTCCATTTTCATCTGCTGCCATGTCTGGTTCGCCTCTTCTTTTTAATTTAACGGTAATAAAAACATCACGTATACGTCCCGCTGCTAACGGCAATGCAATAAAACAAATGTGCGCCCCCGCTTTGCCCCATCCGCAAAAGCTTTATCACAGCAGCACCAACAACAACAAGAAAGTGTCACCCAGTGTTTGAGGGGTGGAGGAAGGGGGTTGGGGGCAGCCGCGTGGGCAGCAGAGCAGCAGCTGCTGCATCGTCAGATTCAAGCGCAACACGAAACCAAAAATTCCCATTCCAATTCCCCACTCTTCCATTCCTCTATTCCTCCATTTCCCATTCCCCCATTCCGCCATTCCCTAAAGTCTGTGCTCAAGTAAAATGGAATAGATATTCGTATCGTTGCAGCCAACAAAATTTTCTAGCGAATGTAAATGAGAAATAACCAGATATATGTATGTGTGGGAGAATTCAAATAGTTCGAGACTTCGATTATGGAATATATGGAGAAGCTTTCGAATATTTTCTTTAATGTTCAAAAACTATTTACTACGCCTTAATTTAAGTTTTGATATGGTTTTCCATAAATATAAAACAAAAGATATAAGTGTCTTTCTTTTTAATTTTATTCTTATGAATATTCAACTCAATTGATTTTCAAACAGGTTTGTTTTCAAAACTGGCTTAAATATTAAAAAACAAGTTTATTATATTACTTTAAATGTGTATAACAGTTTATTAAGTCATACAAATAGCAGTAAATACTGTTAAACAAATCTAAATTTATTGAAGTTTCGAATTGTGCTTCATTATTTTTAAAATTTTATAAAAATTGATCAAATTTCTCTAAAAGCAAATGTAGTCAAATTTAACTTGCTAAAGGGTATTCCAAGTGCGCTGCGACTGTATCTTTAATATTCAAAACAAAACAAAAAATAATTTCGTTTTGCTGTTCAACAAAAAATAAACAAAAAAATATACATAAATAAATAAATGGTTGTCGCGTGGTCTGAAAATTCAGCTGTTGCATTTGTTGTGCTTGTTCTTGCTGATGCTGTTGTTGTTGTTGTTGTGGTTGTTGTTTGCATGACACATATTTCCCAACAGTTGTCGTCGCCGACAACAACAACAGCAACAACAGCAATAAAAGCGCTGAGATTGTAAAACTTAAATGAGAATTGAAATTAATTTGCTGCGCCGCGACATTCGGCGTGGGCCGAAAGAGCCCGAAAGTGTTTTTCCAAGGAAAATGGCGGGGGGAATTGGATTGTGTGTAGGTGAAGACATGAAGGAAGGTTGGAGAAGGGGGAGGGTGGGGGTGGGGGGTGAACTTTAGATTGCGTCGATTGCATTGCATAATTGCAAATGACGTAGAAATGTGTTTCGGCAGTAGTTCAGTCAATTAGCCACAACATAAACGTAAGTGCAAATGCACACACACATGCACAGATGCACATATGCACATATGCTCACATATATATATGTATATATATATATACATTTATACCTGTATGCAAACAAGATACACAACTAGAGATGAGCACGTGACGAACTTTTCTACTGTATTACGTTATATATGTATTTGCATACATACATTCATACATATGTACATATACATACATGTGTGCAAATAAGATAGAGATGAGCACGTAACGAATTTTTTTTATTCAATTACGTTATCATTAATACATACATAAATAGTTTAATACACATATATACGTACGTATATAAATATATATAAAAGAAATACATACATTATACACTAACATACATACATATGTACATATGTGCATACATTTGTGCAAATTACATAAATATGGGCTAGAGATGAGCACGTAACGATTTTTTTTATTGAATGATGTTGGAATACATACATATATAATGTTAAATATACATATGCTTATATACACTCATGATGAAAATAATAAACCTAACGGTTGTATCTATTATTTTCATCATGAGTGTATACATATTTATTGAAATTTTTAAAATGTTCTTGATTTTACGTTTACAAATTTTTTTCGTATTCCTGAATATCTTTTTTGCTCTGCTCCAGTTTCTTATTATATTCAAATTGATTGAATTTTTTACACTTTTTTTTATTACTTGTTCTACATTGAAACTGACATTCTAATCACATATGTATCTATATTTGTTATTGAATACATTTTCTTAAAATAAAATAAACAGATTCGCGAACAAATTGACGTAATTTTTCAAAAAATATAATTTGTATACCCTGCATCCGTTGGAAGTGACTAAACTGGGTATATTGTTTTTGTAAAAATCTATGTAACAGGCAGAGACTTAATAAAGTGCATATATTGAGTAGATTGAGTTCTCATCGTCCGTCCGTCTGTCTGTCTGTCTGTATGAACTCGTCCATCTCCGCACCCAGAAAATCTAGATACTTTAAATTTTGTATTAAGATTTTTCTACATCATATCGCACATCGAGTTGTGTTTAATAGCCGATAAATCTTTTCGTTTGATGTTATCGATTCTTTTATATAGTTTTAAAAAGCAATGGGTATCAAAGTTACTTTTTATATACATATATTCAGACACTTATTGAATACTTGTTACTTTACCCATTTTTAATTTTAGGTAAAAACTCATTTCAGTGTTTAGGGTATTTGTTAGTCGAAAACACTCGCACAAAGTTTTCTTGCTTGAGTTGTAAAAAAGAAAACTCAAATTTGTGAACTATTCATAAAATTGATTACTGACAACAAAGTTTTCATTGAGAGACGTGTTGGGCATGTGTGAGGCTACACTTACATATACCAATCAATATCTGTCTATCTGTGTATATTATATACCGATATATATCTCTGTATATATCTCTGTATATGTGTGCAGTTAACGAACCGCTTAGTTTGTCATTGAGGCGCATTTTTCCAGCGAGAGAAAAAAAAATAAGAATTCTGTTAAATTGAGTTGAGTTGAGTTTTTGTTGAGTAGGGTTGGGGGTTGGGGGTTGGGGGTTGTGGATGGGTGTTGAAAAGTGGAGCATGCCGCACGAATTCGAGCGGACAAGGTCATTCGTGAGGGGAAGGGCAAAGGAGAGGGTTATGGAGAGGGGGGAGGGGGATTGTGGATAGCCAATAAAGCTGAAAGACAGTTTCGCATTTGTTTTGTTTTGTTCAGGCTGTCAGCAGTTGCCTTCCTCCTAAGCCGCTCAAATGTCACGCTCCATAAATTGTGCTCCAACTGGTGCTCCAGCTTGTCGTCCAGCTTGTCGTCGAACTTGTCGTCGAACTTGTGCTGGGAGCAGCACTTGGAGCAGCACTTGGAGCAGCTTAACAGCAGTTGAATGAACACTCCAACTAATCTGATAT
This sequence comes from Drosophila pseudotalamancana, assembly GCA_037075185.1. Lineage (NCBI taxonomy): Eukaryota > Metazoa > Arthropoda > Insecta > Diptera > Drosophilidae > Drosophila > Drosophila pseudotalamancana. The sequence goes on along the minus strand of JBAMCK010000337.1, from coordinate 39,127 downwards.
TCAATCTCTCTTCCATTTGGCATCTCTTGCAGCTCGCACTCGCACTCGTTACTCGCTGCCCGTTGCCACGCCCCCTTGCGGCGTGCGCCCCCAAGCAGTCAAGACGACTTACTCCATAATGAAGATGAGCTCGCCGCGGATCATGCAGCAGAAGCGAACCAGCAAATCCTCAAACACTTCCAGGGTATCGATGACCACCTCGACGGCGGACGAGAATCTCATCGAGTCGAAGCTCTTCAGCTGGATGCGACTCTTCCGATTCGCCTCGCTGCTCTGTCGCGCCGAATAGATAAGAAATACACACCCACACACACACACATACAAATACAAATACACATATTCATATACACATATAAGACAATGAGAATGCATTATATATACATACACATATATATAAAAGATACAAGATAAAAGATAAAGTATCAGATACTCGTGCTAGTTGCCGCTTTCGATTCAAGTTTTCCTATTATGCTAAAAGAAAAAACGAAAAAAAAATAATAAAAATGAAATTTAAAAGTAAAAGTAAAAAAAAAAGTAATAATAAAAAACACTCTCTAGATTCTGCAATGTAGACACTAAGAATTGGAATTTCTTAACGATTTGAATCAGTTTGTTTCTTTAACTTTCACAATTAAGTCAATTTTTAGTGTAAATTCCGCCGAGTTTCCGATTTTCGAATTGGAATCCAAGCGGAATTTGTCGCGCCTTTCGTACCTTTTGTATTGTAATAAGAAAATAAACATAAATTTGTATGAAATATGGCAAAGAGAACATTTATTGCGTTGTTTCATCGGGTCTTAATGATTAAGTTCGAAAACAGCAGCAACCACAACAACAAACAACAACAACAACAACAACAACAAACAACAAGAACAACAAACAACAAGAACAACAAACAACAAGAACAACAACAAAACGAGATATATTTTTGTAATTTACAACACTGTTTTAGCGTGTCACAAATAAGAAAGCAACAGAAACGTTTATGCAAAGCAAATAAATCAAGTTTAACTAAAAGCTTAAACGCAATACTAACAATAATAATAATAATAATAATAATAATTATATTAATAATAATAATAGCAATGCAATATATATGTATACATATAGAGGATTATATTTACAGATTTCAACTCGATGCGAGCAAAATGCGCTTAGCCAACACTTAAATAAACTTTTCCCCCTCCTCCTGCTCCCATACTTTCCGCAACCCCCTCCCCAAAAAAAAAGTAATTGTAAATTGCATTTAATCCAAAGATAAAAATGTTGCCAATCACTCGTAGATCAATTTGTCAAACAAAAGCAAAACCAAAACCAAAAGATTTAAAGAAAACAATAAATATTTAAATGCAATATTGTTTAAATAGAATTTCAATTCAACCTAACCTCAAACAATAAACAACAAACAGCAACAAAAAATATATCATAAATATGCGAACGTAATTTTTAATTATTAATTAGTTAGTAAGCAAATGCAACAAACAAACAAATACAAACAACCAATATACTAAAACAAGGCGAAAATAATGCAAATAAGCCGGAAAAAAATGTTGACAAGATATACAATGCAATAAATCGATAACGATTAATAAATAAAGTCTTTAAGCATGTTGTGTGTTCAATGCAAATAAACAAAACAAATGGCTATTCTTTAAATTCATTTCAGATTTTTAGTTGAAGTAAATTTTTTTCTGACATAGTTTTTTTGAATTAACGATTTTGTATACAAATTCAAATGTGGGCCATTTTAACGGCTGACTAAATTATGAAATGTATTAGTACTGAACTGTAGATGGCGCTGTTTTGTGTAGTAGCTGACAAATGCTGCCTGACATACGTAGTAAAGTTAACAGAACAGCAGCAGACTTTTATCTTAACAGATTGTCAAGCTCATGTTTATTAACAGCTCGATAAGCTTCAATTTGTTTTTTTTTCTATTTGACAGTCTGTGTATAGTTATTATTTTGAAGAAGTTTGGAACTTAGAAGTAAAAGAAAATTACATGTATAATGTGCCTATATAATTAATAATGTTTTACTTGGTTAAAACTTTGAAAAAAAATCTACTATAATCAAAATTATAGTAGAATTCAATACCTCATTTCAAATTTTTGGATTTACAGTCTTAATTCATTTTTATTTGAATTTTTCAACTCAATGTGAAAATAACTAAATTCGTATAGGGAAGAAAGAAATACAAAAAAATATAATTGACTTTTAACGTAATTCTAATAGGAGATTTGTTTTTTTTTTTGTATTAAATTTACTTTTAAGCTGAAATATATATATATGTATATAGAAGATATTTGAATTTAATATCAAGTAAGTATATTAGACCTTCACACACTGTAACGGAAATTGTGAATCCGTTGCTTTGGCGCTTTCGCAGAGCACGTTTTGCAATTGCCGCCATTTTAAGCGTCGATTTGCTTTTCAACTTTCGTTCTGTTTAGAATGCGATGTGTAAACAAAAGAAAGAAATCGGAATTCTTCATCCCTTGGAGCATGCGCAGTGGAAAAGTGGTTCGGGAAAAGTTCGGAGAATGCTCGTGCGATGCTGGTTTGCCTCTCACATTTTCCTACCAACAACGAATTTTCCCCTTGAAGATCGGCAAGAAAATTGAAAACTGAAAATTGAAAATTGCTCGCCTCGATGTTTCAGTTAGTGTTTCGTGCTCGTCGAGTGTTGTTCTCGGTTATTCCTCAGCAATATCGAAAGTTTTTTCACAGCACCATATATAATACATACACACATACATATATATATACGCCTATATATGCTAGCGCATATATATAGATAGATATATATATACATAATAGTCAAGCATAATCAAAGCCGATTCTTGTGCGCTGTGTTTAAAACAAATACAAAATCAAAAAAACGTGTTTAGTTTACTAAATGGTTGGTTTAATTACTTAATTTCCCTACACTCACATATACATACATATAAACGCACAATTTGAAAACGGATTACATAATCGCAGCATTGTTTTTTGTTCGCAAGGAAAAACACGTTTTCCACTTGAAAGAAAAACGTTGGATTAATCATGTGCTAGTTAAATCGAGTGCACTTTAAGCAATTATATTAAATGGCCATCAAATGGATGGCACTTAAGATGGGGCCACGCGAAGTGAAAGGGGGAAGGGGGTTGGGGGTTGGGGATGAACACGAAGAAGAGGAAGAATAAGAAGTAGAAGTAGTATAATCGAAGCATGCTGCACTCTCAGCATGATTTTTCCGAGCAAAAGTTTAACGAACTGAGTTCATTTCTATTTTTGAATTTATACGAAATAGAAAAAAAAAAGTGGGAAAACGAAGCAAATAAGCAGCCAACGCAACGGCTGAAAAAGTGAAAAGTCTGCATGGTTTTTCCGCTGCGGGAAAATGTGCCATGGGGACTGATCTATAAGACGCCTACACTGTGCAAATTTTCATATTCCGCTGGACATTAAACGAACAAAATTTAGTGCATATTGAGAGCAGATTTTATGGAACTTGCGAAATGGCTACAGTACTCACTGGCTAAGACGTACAGTTCGTAGATTTTTATTTTTGCAAATAGGTTTGGTTTCTTTTTATTAATGATTTATTTCTAATCAATTCCAATATTTTTTTAAAATTTGTTTTTAATAATTTAATAACATAATGTTTTCTAGAATTTGATTTTCGATTAATTTTGTCTTAATTATTTTATTTGAATAATGTTAAAAATAATACAAAAAAAGTGGAATTATTTTTGAGAAAAATAGATTTTATTATGAAACTAAAATATTTCAAAATATTAATATTTTGCTGAATGAAAAAAAGTTAAAGTAAATTCTTTTTTGTATTTTGTATAAAATTTAAATGTTGAACTTGTTTTTTTTTTATTTATTATTTGTCACATCACTGTACAATTTGCTTTATCCAGTGCCTACTGTACCCATTGCTGATTGAAATTTCGACAATTTCACTTTCATAAACATTCGAAATTCTTTTTTCAATTTTTTTTTTAATATTCACTTGAAATGCAATTAAGTTTTGAATTTTCGTGAAAGTCTTTTTACCTCCCACAAAACTTTTCTTTCAAATTTGAAAACATGTGTATTTCAAATATCTAAAGATATATAAAAATAATATTAATGATATTTTCTTTGGATGATTTTCGCCACACTATGTTTATGAATGATATCAGTGGATCGGTCGGGCATGTGTTGTATTTATGTCCTTGCGAGTTGCTGAATGGCATTAAGAAGCATATATCATAGGAGAGCGACCTTCGAGAATGCCGACAGTCAGCTAATTCTCCACACGAACATCTAGTTATTGCCCGATATTAATATTAAATATATACTATGGTTAATATCTATGAAATATTCTATGTGACAACTTAACTAAAAGAAATCTTCACAAAATTGGCAACACGAAAATCGCGATGGCGTCAGCGCCAATTTTAAAAAACTACAAATCAAATATATAATATATAGATATATAATATATAGATATATAGTATATGTATATATAGAGCAAAGAAAGAATTGGTATCGAGTGCGAAAAGTCGAATATAAACATTTAGCCCACTTCCGTTAGAAAATAGCACAGAATTGACTCTACAGAACAATTTCATCAGAGGCGGGACGAGAATTTAGAATAGGTCATGATTTATTTGTGTACTATTTTTGACATAATTGGGTTGCTTGCTCAGGTGTTTCAATTGATTGATTGATTGCTTTGTGTACTACAAAATGTGTTTTAGAGATCGATACTTCAAGTATCCAAAGGAAATCAATAGGAAAGTCTAGATATGATCTAACCTTTATTCTTACATAATAAACCCCTAGTAAAGTATTCTAGTTTCTCTTTAGGATTATATCCTAACTGTGAATTTATCCTTAACCTTTCTGAGTGTCATATTGAAAAATAAGAGAGAATTTTCCATGCAATAAAAATAATATTCATACAAAGAAAAGCCTTCCAGAAGTTTTCCCTGTTACCAGAGATTGATCTAAACTTAGGAATCTACTAAAGTGCAGCTCCTTAACTTTTTTAAGTGTTATATATAAAAATTAGAGACAGTTTTTCATAACATAAATACAATATTCATACAAAGAAAACTCAGAGAATTCCCCTCTCTCTCGCATCAGACCCCAATCAAATCTATAAACTCATCTGAAGTGCAGTTCCTTAACTTTTCTGAGTGTAATATTTAAGAAAAACAAAAGAGAACTTCCATTAAAAAGTCCTCCCTCTGATCATAGACCTAATCATCTCCAGTGCAGTTGCCTAACTTTGCTGACTAGTGTATCCATATCTTTCGTACTCACAGTGTAACATGTTAAATTGAAGTGTGCCCCTATCCAAAAATAAAAGAGAAGTCCGCCCATAAAATCCACGTAATATCCAAACGAAAGTTGAAATAAACCCATCAAGAAGTTAACCAAAGGTTAGGCTGTGAAAAAGTGAAGAATATGTCCGGGCCGCCGCCGTTTGGCAATGGACCACGTGGCTGGAATCCACGTGCGCCCAATCCCGCCTCGCCATCGCCCTCATCCTTTCTGTATCGTCCGCCCTCGCCGTGGACAACAGCGCCCAGTCCGCCGCCGATAATCTCCGGACCGCGTGCCTTCGGACATGCCATGTCGCCGGCTCCACAGCTGCGCGGCCAGCGTCCCATCGGCAACAACATCAACATCATCAACAACAACAACAACATGCCGCATCCGCGTCCTCAATGGCCCGGCGGCAACCAATCGCCAGCTCCGTACCAGCCGCCGAGTCTGTTCGAGCCGCAGCAGGGTTATCCGTACGGAATGGGTGCAACGTCCACACCGCGTCCCTATCGACCAGCTCCACTGCAGCAGCAGCAGCAGCATCAGCAGCATCAGCAGCATCAGCAGCATCAGCAGCTGCAGCATCAGAACTCGTACGGCGGCCAGCCGACCAGCTCCTTCCAGCTGTCACCCACTCCGTCGCCGATCGTCTGCCAGACGCCCAGCTCGGAGTTCACATACAGCAGCCGGCAGACTCCGTTATCCCATCAGCAGCCGCTGTATCCGCAGCAGGCGCCGCCGCCGCAGTACCTGCGACAGCCTCCACTGCCCCCACAGCCGAGACAACACGGACAGGATCAGATGGATTATGTGGGCGTGCCGCTGGAGCCGCCGCAGCCCAAATCCTACGTGATCTACGACGACGAGGAGGAGTTCGGGCCTTCGACTGCCGAAATCATTGCGAACCAATCTCAGGACTACATCGATGAGAAGCTCGCCGAGTATCAAATGACGATATTGCAGCTGCAAGGTGAGTGTCCCTATAGATCATGTACAAATAGGTGTGATATATGATATATAATGTATGATATTTAATATATGATGATATTTATATGACATATAAATCAGTTCCGATTAGTCGGTGATTATTCACTATTCTTAAGCATTTAAATACTTAATCAGGAGCCGATTTCCTCCTCCCTCTTTTACTGATCTTCCAACCAATTAAAACCAGAGTCTGGAAATTTGACCTTCATGTGGGTGCTATGAAAGCACGCTCATACCTATGTTTATTTCTCAGTCCAACGACAACTTTGTGTGATATCGATTAAGATCGATAACAACTAAGTTTCATTATTATTGTAGATAGATAGATATTCAGCTGATAATATGCAGTAGGACGCAGCTTTGATTTTGATTAGATGTGATATATATATAATCAAACAACATATAATATATCGTATACATATAATCAAACGACAAATAATATATCGTATGCATATAATATACGACATATAATATATCACATAAATCTGAACCAGTTTAGTCGGTGCATATATTAAATCTAGAGTATAAATTTGACCTTCATGTAGGTTCTATGAAAGCACGCGCATACCTACGTTTATTTCGCAATTCAAAGATAGCTTTTATTATATATCGATTAAAATCGATAACAACTAAATTGAATTATTTTAATAGATAGACAGATATTTATCCTATTATCCAGAGCTGCATACACCTTTGCTTTCATTTCGAATATATTCAAGATTTAATAAGAGGATTACTAAAGCTGCGAAACTCTCTTGCAACAAATCAAATCAATCAAAATTTGATGGTCTATTTCCACAGAACTAATTCACTTAGTTATTTATTATCGCTTTACGTAACAAAATGAACTGACGTTTCCATTCGTTCAGTTTAAAGTATTTTGAGTTAAGAGTATGGAGAAACCATCTGGAATATAGACTATGTTCATAACGGCGCACTCATTGATTCTCATACAAATTTTGTCGCTGCTTACATGGAGTTCAAGACCGGATTGTTGCAATAGCCATGTGTTCATCTTTGATATACCACGTGTAAATAGATCCAACTGTGATTTATACCCCCCCGCCGAGAGAAAACCGGGTCTCAATAAAAGACAATGTGAAGTGAAGCTCTGTGGAGAATTTAATGAACCGACGCCCTGTTGCGGGATCGGCAAATGCAACATTTTCTGCTGCAACTGCAAGAACGGCTGCTGGCCCAAACTGGAAAAAGTCAAAGCCGAATATCTCAATGTCTATTTTCCCACTTTACACATTAAAGTTAGTGAGGAATGCTGCTTGTAAATTCAACATTTAGTTATACATTTAACACATTAAGAATAAAAACATATAGAATACCGGCTGCGCGATACTCTGTCGCAGCCTGAGCTACCAAATCGATTTACATGTTTCCTCTTTGCATTCAACGTTAAGGCGAATCGACCTTCAACTTAGGGTTCAGATAGATAATGTTGCTAGCAACCAATAAACTCCTTTTTTTACGAAAACAGGGCATAAATATTAGAATAAAAACACATAGAATACCGACTGCGCGATACTCTGTCGCAGCCTGAGCTACCAAATCGATTTACATGTTTCCTCTTTGCATTCAACGTTAAGGCGAATCGACCTTCAACTTAGGGTTCAGATAGATAAACGTATGTTGCTAGCAACCAATATACTCTTTTTCTTACGAAAACAGGGCATAAGTATGTGATCAACATTTATTTTTATTTATACTCATTGAGAGCTCTTAAAAATTTGTTCGTTTTTTTTTGTTTCTCTTTGTTGGACATTCGTAAACGTTGTAGTAGGTACAGTAACGGACATCCAGATGATATAATAGTGGAGTATATGATATAATTAATTGAAGTTCGGTGTAAACAATATTTATATCGCTCACTTAGGCGTCACTATTTCAATCATGGAGTTGGCCAACGTAATGCTCTCCAGTATATCCAGTAATTTCTGCACATCCTGCAGACTCGTGACCGCTTCGGGTGCGCCCGTTAGATTCACGAGTTTGCCATCAAAATTAACGGTAAACTGTTTGGGCTTGAAGATAATGACCCGATCGTAGGGCACGTGGCACTTGTTCCGCTCCGGCGGCGGCAATTCCCGCCGGAAGATCACGCACGAGGGCTGATACTTGTGGCGCTCCCGTTCGGGTATCTTGTGGACCTTCAGATCCCCGGAGAAGATGGTCAAGGTGTGCCGCTGGAGCACGGCCGGTGCCACCTTGTACAATGTCACCTTGCTGCTCCAGCTCTCCGAGGGCAGTTTGATGTGTTTGGCTGCGTTGGCCAACTTCACCAGCGGCAGCTCCAGCAGATGCCGCTGCAGCTGGCGCGTCTCACCTGGATAAATTCTGGGCCGTATCACATACCACGTGTCGTAGTAGGTGATCTGCTTAACGATATGCCCGCTCTTCGCCATCTGCTGCGTGTCTTCCACAACGTTCTTGATGCCTCTCACTGTCTTCTCCCTCTCCCTCTCCCTCTCCCGCTCCCTTTCCCTCTCTCTCTTGCGTGCAAGTCCATCTGCTGCGCCGCCTTCCCCTGCCGGGTCTGTCTTGGGACACATCTCCTTGTCCATGCTCATCAACGGCTGCATCACTTCCACATTTCTGCCCAGCTCCACGTTAAGTATACGCTGCACGGGCGGAGTCTTCAATCCATTTGCACGCTGCTCCGTCTGCTTCTTACAGCAGTCCTTCGGCTCCTGATTTTCATCGCCGGAGTCGTTGAAGCATTCGTAAAGCAGATGCTTCAGTTTCTTGGGTCGACTATCGGAGTTCTCGTTGCTCTCGTTTTGTTGCAAGTTCAAATAATTTACGGATAGGGATTTTCTAGATGGTTCCGCAGAGGCGACTTCCTTTCTTTTTCTCATCGTTTCTGCCCAATTAGGAGAAAGCACATCAGTTCCGTCTCTTCTTCTTGCAGCAAGGATTCGCTCCAGCTTGACAGCTGGCTACGTCAAAATATTCCATATATGCGTTAAGAATACCTATCGATATATCGATAGGCATATTCTGTGCAACCTTAACGCTAGCATTCGATAGTTTACTTTGTGCTTTTAACAAGAGTGAAAAATTAGAAAATGTACAGCTGTACTTTAACAACCGAAGTTATTTATGGAACAGGTACCTTAAACACATCTATAAAGACATTCAGATATTCAGATATTCGTATAGAAATACAGGAATCGATTGTTTGAACTACTTTAGAAATTTCTATTGAGCAAATCACTTTTCTTGTTACATATTTACAAACACAGACACATATGCTAATATATATGTATATATATATATATATATATATATATATATATATATATATATATATATGTATATGTATTCACATTCCTATTGGTATCGCTTTTGCTGATGATTCAGCTCTGAGTGGCTCATCTGAACTTGACCCATTCGCCCACGTCTATCAATGTCGACCAATGCTCGAAATATTTTACACAATTTTCTGGGCTTTCTCTCACCTTTTCGATGCATTTCTCGTTTTAGTGTGTGTGTGTGCGTATACCCTGTAAATAGGTTGTGTAAACACGCCATTTGACAATTTGATTAGCTTGTTTAGCTTTCTTTGTGTACCAGGGCTGGAGACTAAGAATAGAAAATGTCACTGTCTTGGTTCATAAATTGAACTTGTAGTTCGTGGAACTATTGTAAGTCAAATGAACTGTTTGGGCTTTGTTATTTAGGCTGACTTTAGGTAAAAACTTAATTATTTAAATTACATTTTAATTTTGATGATGATTTTTTAATCTTTGAATTTATTTTAGTATTTATTTTAGTGTTAGTCTAACTATAAACCCAACTAACCTATTGAATGTTTAAACTTTATAGAGCATGACCTAGTCGTGCTTTCACCTGTTCTTTTCCATTTTCTCTGTTCTATTTTTATCCTTATTTGTAATCGCCAATCGAGCAACGCATTTAATGTCTATATATTATGTATACGATCTTATAAATGGTTCTTTTTAAATGCAAATGCATAGATAGAAGAAATACATATGTAATCATTTATTTTCAGATTTTGCACATCTATGTTAATTATACTATTTTACAATTTTTTTTTTGTCGTTGGATGCGTCAATTGATAATTCTTGGTTCTAATTCAATTTGAATGGAATGTAATCAGATTACAGGGTATAAGCCTTATTTAACATTCTTTATTCATTAATGAACTTTGTTTTTGATAGAGTTTTTGATTGGGGAAAGAAAGTTTTTGGCATGCCAAGAAGTCTATATGCATATATATATGAATATATATATAGTTGAGATTCAGTAATTGTTTAATTCTAGTAATTCGTGAATTGTATTCAACGTTTCAATTAGCATTTTAATATTACTATAAATTAAATCCTTTAATAAAATAAATTTAAGTTAAACAACAGATAGCCCAACTCTTAGCTTAGATATATATCTTATTAGCCTAACTCTTGGCCAGGGACAAGGAGCTGGCCATGCTGACGCAATCCGTGCCAACGCTTTTGTCCAGGGAGTCGATCGAGTGGGAGGGAGCTCCATTCGGATTGAGCTCCTGGTTGAGGGCGTACGTGTTATAGCAGAGTACCAGGCGGGTGTTCAGACCCTCGAATATGTTTGCCACACTCGGCTTCAGATTGAAGAATATGATCTTCTGCTGCCGGCGGCGGAAGTCGTCGACCATCGAGGAGATGACCTTGGCGGCGGTGAAGTCCGCCGCATAGATGTAGGTGCAGTCGATGACAATGGGCAGCGAGGTCCGGCTGCCCGACTTGAGGATCATCGTCCGCACGAACTCGACGGAGGGAAAGATGAGACAGCGATCGGGTGTTATCTTCACAAACTGAATTCCCTGCTCCGTTTCGAGCTGCTCCAGGAGGACCTTCGGCCGCGCCGCGTGATAAAGGATGAACAGCTGGTTGGCCGCGATGGCCACCAGGATGCCAATCTCCAAGGGCAGCACAAGGCAGGTGACGAAGGCCAAGATGCCAGGCACCAGATCGGAGCCTGCAACGGGATCGAGAGAATGTTACCCATTGAATAGGAAAATTGGGAAAATGTCTGAGACTCACGCTTGCTGCGCCACATGGGCACTACGATCTGGTACTGCAGCTGGAAGATGACGGCGGATATCAAAATGGCCGCCAGCACAGCTCGCGGTATGAAGCAAAAGTATTCGGTAAGGAAGTTGAGGGCCAGCACGACGACAAGGCCGATGTACAAGTTGGACATGTTGGTCCGACAGCCACTCGCATTGTTGATCGCGGATCGAGCTAATCCGCTGTTGGCGCGATACCCATTGAACAGGGAGTTGGCAATGTTGGCCACGCCCGTGGCCACCAGCTCCTGGGTCATGTCAATGGGCTTGCCCTTGGCAAATGCCTTGCAGACCGACGCATTCTCGAGCAGGGCAATAAGTGGAACGATGACCAAGCCGTAGCCCAAGTGTTGAATCATGTCCAGGAAATTCTCGCCGGGCACAGCTGGAATCCCGGCCGTGGCGTTGCCGGGCGTTCCCCCAATTGAGAAGGGTGGCAACGCCAGAGTTGGCATGCCAGGCGGTATATAGCCGGTCAGCAGGAAGGGATTCCGGCCACTGGACTCCAGTTTCATGGCGATCACTGTGGTGGCGAGGACAACGGTTGCATTCCTTGAGATGCCGAAGAAGCGAATCACATGATTGACGCATCGCTGCGCTCGGCTGCGTTCCGCCTGCTCCTTGGGTCCAATGGTCAGCCTGCCCAGGTAGCGCATCAGCAGGAGCAGAAGGACACAGCCCAGTCCCAGGCAGCTGTCTGCAATGCGTATGTTGGCGATGTCCTGCAACATGCTGATCCACCTCTGCAGAAAGGAGACGCCGTCGCTGTTCACGCCCAGGATGTACTTCATCTGGGAGGTGCAGACGATCAAGGCCACGGCACTCGTGAAGCCCGCACTCACCGGCCCCGACACAAACTCCACCAAGGAGCCCAGCTTGAGGAACGCCATCAGCAGCTCGATGCAGCCCGTCAGGAAAGTTAGGAGCACCGACAGCTGCCACGAACCCTGCGCGAACTGGTGGGTCATCAGGGAGGCCACCGCTGTGCTCCCGACCGTGCAATCCTTGCAGGTGCCCAGCAAGACGTACACAAAGCAGCCCATAAAGGCGCCGTACAAGCCGTACTGGGGGAGGGAATAATTGGGGGGAGGTTTTTACTAGATGAACGGGAAATAAGGTGAACCGAAAGGCAGGCAAAAACTTTGCCTCGACTGCTGCCTTACTCTGTTTACAGCTTAGTAAAAGCTCAAAATACTTTCAATCGAAATACTTTCAATTTTTTCTTATTTCTAAAGGTCTTAATTCCGTAGTTTTGATTCTAGATATTTTCTATTTTCTAGCTTTGTTTTCCTTAGGAATTATTTCAGAAATATTACAAAATTAATTAGACAATAACCACAAAACTGAATTAAAACTAAAACGATTTTCGATTTTAGAAATTTTCTTATAAGGAACTCAAGAAGAATTTTTTAAACCATGTTTTTACACATGTTGAAAAATATGTGAGTTGATCTTGAATGTAAACGATATACAGTATATATTTATATATATATATCAATTATTGAGAGAATACAATTTATGCAGAAATGTTATAAAATAAGTTGGATAATATCCATAAATTATATTTAAACTGCACCGATATTCAACTTTAGTATCATATCAAGATCTCAAGATTAAATTTTTTCACACTTTTTTTACACCTCTTAAATAATATTTCTGTTTGTCTCGAATATTGAATATATGCATAGAATCGGATGTTAAGCATATTATATTCTTAATCTCTATTACGTTAGCTTGTTTTCAAGAGTTACGAACTTCCATATCCGAAACTACGTATCTAGAAGGTTGACGTCGTTGCGCACTTAAGCAAAAGTGCTTCAATTTTGTTTTTTCGTTTTTTCATTTCTATTTTGCTTTTATTAATTCTATTTAAAACCCCACAACTATTAAAAAGAAGATAAAGCAGACTTGTTTGCACAGAACGAATGTGTGGAAGAGTCTTACCTGAGGCGGCAAACCGACGACGCCGGAGTAGGCCAGACCTTGGGGTATGACCGTAAGACCCACTGTGAGACCCGCAATTAGATCGCCAATGGCATCGCTGCGGCTATATCTGGGCAACCAGTAGAGGATGGGCAGACGCTTCTTAAGGGTCTTCAGGCGGCAGATGTTGGCGCAGCGGCGACTGCAACAGGTGTCCGTGGCATCATTCACCTGCAGCTTGGCTGCCTCCAGCTGCTCGAGACTCTTGTACTTCGAGGTGCGATGATCTGTGAGCAGAATGAACTCCGTCGAGGAGCTGCTGAAGTGCGATTCCAGATTTTGATTCAGTTGCGCCTTCTGGCGAAAAGTCACCTCGTTTTCGAGACTGGACATTGTCAGGCCTTCTTTTTTGCTAACTGTGATCTTGACTGATCTTGTCTATCAACTGACTGAATAGAATTTGGCTTGGACTGATTTTAACTAGCCCGATGCTGCGACTACTGCTGCTGCTGCTGCTGCGGCTGCTGCGACTGCTGCGGCACGCGGCTCTTATCGCAGGCCCCAACTTCTGTTTGTACAGCCAATGGCGTAGATGTGGGAGCGGGATATAGGTTGTATGTTTCAGTTATCTGAACGTACTATAATCTCACACTTGACGATGACCAGCCCCCGTTGTTTGTCCAACTGTCGAGTGTTGCTCCAAATTTTCCATTTATCAATTGGCCTCTGATTATATTATTTTCATTATTGGGCGTGCAAATATTGGTATACCTTATACGATATCTTGCTAAGTGCGTTATATGATGTATCTCTCAACCTTAGATATAGCATAAATACAGAATGTCGATGCGTTTTTATTTCACAATTCCTTGAAATATTCAATTTGGATTTTCATATGACTAATAATCCCATATTTATAATTATAAATACATCTTTGTTAAATTTTAAGTCGTGTGCATTTTGATTATTCCTTGAATAAATTCCCATTATGCTTTCAAATTTCGGGCTTGTAAATTTTTCGATTCTACGTCATCGTCAAAAGTGTGTAAATTGTCTTTTAAACACCCCCAAATTTCCTATTAATAAATTGTCTGCATACACATGTTCTACCAAGCAGTCTTATCAAAATGTTTCTGCGTCAGACATTAACGAAAGTATCATAAATATATCGCTAAAAGCCCCTGAAAACATTTTACGAATATTTAGTATATTTCCCGCCAATAAATTTCATTAACATACATAAGTGAGAACAAAACTAATGTTAAAGAGGGAAATGTTAAAGCATGGAAAATAAGAAATATCGCTATTATACAAATATTTGGTAAATTTTTGTTAAATAAATAACATTACAAATTTCCCACATTTACATAAGTGACAACAAAATGACGAAAATGTTAATGAAGGAAATGTTAAAATAGAAACGTAATGATGTAAATAAGAAATATCCATATATTCGAATATAAAGTATATTTAGTATAACCTTAGTGAGAACAAAACTAATGTTAACGAGAGAATGTTAAACTAGAAGCATGTAAATCAGAAATATCCCTATATTCGAATATTTAGTATATTTCCCAATAAATTACAAATATCCCACATTAACATAAATGATAACCAAACTGATGTTAATGTTAAGCTAGTAACTAAATCATGTTAATCAGAAATATCCCTATATTATTTGGCATTGGAAATTTGAAAAGCTGATCGTTGAATTGAAAATTGAATTAAAAAGGCATTCTGTTTATTTTGTTAGGAGATTGTGATATTGTTAACACAGCATGCAAATCTGATACGTAAACCAAAGTCAAACGCAGTTGATGGTGATCACACTTTCCGTCAACAAGGTTTACGAGTCTCTAAGCCTTTTGTATATAAACCTAAGTGTATGCACCCATACATATGCACATGTATGTATGCATGTGTGTGTATGCATTCTATCTAAGTTTAATGGCAATGAGATCACTTTTTATATTGAAACGCAGCTCGTCTATTGATGTATGCATGTATGATTGTATGTACATATGTATGTACGTATGGATGTACATACATAAGTACAATTAAAGCTATTTAGAGAGACAAAGGCAGTGAGTGAAAATGGCTTTTCATGTTCGAATGATGTCTGGCGCTGATGTCACGGGGGAAATGCCTTCGTTTTGTTATTTATAAATTGCATGTACTTCGCTTTTCTTTGTTGTTGTAGTTGTTGTTGCAATTGTCTTGTTAGGCAACAAAGCCGGCCGAAAGACGAACACAGAAGACGGGCTAATCATCTATATTAATTGTATATATATATATATATATATATATATGTATATATTTCATGTTTGGTATAAAATATCGTCTAGGGAATCGGTCTATTTTTAGTATTTTGTTGTTCGCCCTGCTTTTCCGTCTATTTTCGGTTTGAGCCGTTTTTCACTTTTCTCGAACTTGTCTTGTCACGCCGCAGAAGTGATTAAAAATAGAGTTTTCTTTATTTTTTCTGGGTTTTTCTCACTGCACTCACATATCTACACGTAATTAATTTTCAAGTATTTTACAAGGTATTTGGGTTTATTTTTGAAAATAAAGAATCGTTAAGATTTCATTAAACATATAACGAAAACAAGAAGGAATTTTTTAAGTATTATAAAAGTATCTTAAAATTATTTATTTTTGGCTTAGAATTGAAATAGAAGTAAAATTAATGCAGTATTTAATAAATACGAAGCTTACATATTACTCTTAGTATTTTTATTTTTTATTCAAAATTTGCTTTGAAATTATACGACTAATGATAAATCCTTTCTATCGATAACCGATAACCGATAGTAAACAATTATAACTTATGGGTCTTACTTAAGGAAATACCCTATGTATAAGAAAAATTCCCTCTGTATAAGTGCCCAGTGTATAGATGAGTACTTACGAGGCTATTCGAAAAGAAAAAATATTTAGAATTATAAACACAACAGTTGGTTTCTACTATAAGATAAGATGTACATTCATTATAGACTGCCATAAATTAGGTTGTCTGTTAGAAATAACATAAATGTAATCTATATAATCCAGCTGGATACACTTGTATGAAATGGTATTATAATCAAAATATTCGATTCAATTCTTTATTGTGACGTGGGTCGATATGGGATGCTCAATTTGTCTATATATAGCGGGGGAAAATGGCAAGCATATGAAATAGATGTCTATAAATAGATATTTCGAAACTAATTTTAATAATTTGTGCACGTAAAAATCGGTCACGAATGAAATTCTCTAGACATATGCAAAAAGCCGCAATTCAAACAAATCAAAATTTTGTTGACAATATTCGTGGCGATTTTTAATTACCTTTTTATGACTCTGGTAATTGTGGTTGTGTGTGTGTGCGTGTGTAGACAAATATTTTGTTGGCCAAAAGTTTTAATGGTTTACATAGCTTAATTTTTGTGCAAATATCTTTTGGTCAATCTTTAAAGAAAACCAAATACCACACATTTGCCTTTTAATTGACTCTTCGTTTCATTATTGATGATCTATATGTATCTATATATACGCATTATATATTTATATATATATATCTGCATAGCTATATAGTTAGTTTGTCTGTTTACAAAAGCGCTTTTAGTGCTTGAGTCAATATTTAAAAAATAAAACAACAACAATTTTTAGCATTCGGGCTTCCATTAAAGAGCGCTACTTTATGGTTAGGTGCGAGATAAATGGAATGAAATAGAATTGGAAGAAAAAAACAACAAGCAAATATTTATTTTTAGCCCAGCAAGAAAATATTGAAAAGTGCTGAAAATCGAATTGGGAAAGAGAGGAAACAATTGTTTATGCGAAAATTTGTTTGCCCAAACCCAAACAAAATCCTTCAGATTGATGGATATAATTATGGCCAACAGTCAGAGACGAAATTGAGAAAATACGTTTACATAATCAATTTGTTTACAAATGATCAGGAATTATCACTGTTTTGTAATTAAATAGACAAATTGATTCATTTAACAATAATAAGCACGTTTTTCACTGAATTCTCTGAAATATCAAATTTTTCAGTTTTCTGTGAAATTTTCTTACGCAATCCCCAAATAAATTTTGTTTATGTGCTGCATTTCCATTATTTTTTTGATATCCCATAAATTGGAAGTTCTCAATCGACATATAATTATTTACATTTTATTTATATTACTTCAATTTGTTTTCCAAAATTTATGTTTAAAAAGAAATGAATCGAATTCGTAGTATTCTTAAGATATATTCGATAAAATTCAGAAGATTTTACAGGGTATATTTATTATATTTAAAACCTCTTCTAGACATCGTAGCCTACTAAACAGCAATTCTTCAAGAGTTGTTGTTATTGTAATTACACCGTCTATTTATAGAAACACCTCTGAATGCCCTATCAAGTGTTGCCACTTAACATTTTACGGCCCGCAGCGATTCACACTAACAAATAAAATGTTTCGTCTTGTTGTGTTTGTTGTTGTTGTTGCGGGATGGGATTTCCAGATGTTGTAGCCACTATTGTTTATCTAATTAATTCATGTGCTCGCCGTTGTTTAATGGCCTTAAGTGCTTGTTTTAATAGCATTTTAGGAGAGAGTATTTTCACAGTTGAAGATGATCTTCAAACTGTTATGATTTCTGTCTGTTAACAGCTGTTAGTTTAGTGACAGCTACTAAAACAACTGATTGATGGGAGTTTTTGTGTAGGTTATTTAGTCAAAACATTTGTCGGCGACCTTAAATAGAATGAATGCATAGATTTAGATTAGAACTTTGAATAAGTAGATGTCTGGGCATAACAAATTTGCCGTGGCTGTAAGGTCAACTTCTAGTTTGAAAGCAACAAAACGGAATGCAGTCATCAAAGCGTGACGTCATTAGCCACACTCAACAAGCTTACAGAGATATATATGTGTATATGTATATGAAGCTCCGAAAACTTGTTTGTTTGAATGATAAACACGAGCGACGATTATGTAAGCTGTAAAATAAACATTTGTTTTGGTTTTTGTGAGCGGTTGATCGCGCTTTCATGAATGACTTTCATTAACTGCTGTAAGCTGAGCTTTATTATGTGATGACCTACATTTGCTATGCAGGCGCCACTCAAAAACGGTACATGTTTGCCAAATACTTTGTAATCGCCTTTTCAGCGAGTTAGCATTACAAACAAACATACATATTCATAAACATGTGCGTTTGCGTGTGTGTTTGTTTGTTACAAACAACCACCCAATGTGTGTAATTGGTATTTTCTCACGCTCATGATGTCACACACAGAAGGCGAAAGGAAGCAACAATAACAGAGCAAAGCGCAATAAGAAGTAAAATGTAATTAAGTCCCGCCAATACATATGCATGTAGAACTGTAGTCAGTGAGAGAGCGACAAAGAGCGCACTAATGATTTATGACATTGAGAGCTTTAGTAAGTGAGAACGCAAGTTACAATGCTTATTCAAACATTTACAACCCAATAAAAAATAGAAGAGCTTTTCTGCGTATTGGCATTTTTCATAGTCGTAGGGCAGTTCCAGAGACGCGGTTGCTTCGAAATGGGGGTTGAAATCTAATCCCTACAAATATCACGGGTTTCTTTAAATATACATTGAAATATTGTAAGAGATTCAATTCATTTTTACTGCACCCCTTGCAAAAACCGGCGACTGCGCCCATGTTATGATAACACAAGCCGTTGGTTCAAAGGTAGTAAGTAGTACGTGCTGCCGAAGCGCTAAGCACGGAGTGGGTAAACATACATCGCAATGCGTAAATAACATAAATGCGCTCTCGCATTCATATGCATAAGTACGTACGTTCTCTCTCACCACAAAATTGCTTTGCGGCGCTCGTTACGCTCACGCTCTCTCATTGAAATTTGAGCTTTACTACGATTACTACAGTCCAGACATTACTCTGGGCTGCTGCTGCTTCTGCTCTGCTGCTGCTGCTATTGTTGGTCTCTGGACAAGGCACAGCGCATTGACGACAACGACGACTCAGTATCGAACCGGCTTTCTACAACAACGGATTGGAATCGGAACAAATGAAACCTGAAGCTCGGCTATAATGTGTGTTGTCTGCTTGCCGAAGGCATTCCATTTTAGTCTGAGTTTAAGTGTGTGGAGTAGTGGACTATAGCATTTTGCCGAAAACAAAATTGAATAAATTTAACTAAGGCATATACGAATAAAATACGTGTTTTTTACCTAACGACGTGTGCTGCGAGACACCATCATTGTATGTGATATTTTGTGTTATATTGTGTCATAAAACCCAAAAAAAAAAAAAGAAAAAATAAACCCGAAAATCGAAAAAGCTTCGGTGATTAAAATTGTGTGCTGTGCTTTTAACACATTACAGTTGAATTACAAGCGGGCGAGCCAAAAGTGGCTGAAAAGTGAAGGGCACACGGGGGTTGGTCCCTGCAAGGAAAACTTTGTTCGTGTTAAAGCAAGTGTTGTTGCCGTTGTCGTTGTTGTTGTTGTTGTTGTAGTTGTCGTTGCGTGAGAAAAATCAATTTTGCATTTGTGCTGCCAAGCGAAGCGGCGTCTGAAGCAGGACAAAAAGGAGTAGGCAATCAAACCCAAATGACATTTTGGCCTAAGGACAAGCGTATTAGAGAACCGATGCTATCATGGCCGATAGCACAGATCCAGGCAGGCATAAGGATCCAACCATAGATGCCGGCGTCAGCACTAAGGCAAAGGACGATGGCTCAGATGTGGGCAGGGAAGTGCCACCGATACCAGCTGTTCGACGCAGACATGCGCATGAGCAGAGAACCATTGAGAATGTCGAGCAGGAGGAGGAATTGGCAACCAAACAGCTGGAGACGTCCACAGTGACGCGCACGTATATGAAGACCATTACCACGTCTCTGACCACCTCCAGTGGCAGCAGCCATGTGGAGCATTCGGAGACGCCGCCGCAACGCTTGCGTCAGAAGGTGGCGCAATACGAGAAGGTGTGGTCCGATGGCAGTGGCAAGCGTCCAGCTGAGCTGGGTACGGATGAACTGCGCCAGGAGCAAACCGAAGAGTTCGATGAGGAGAATCCCTTCGATATTGACGTTCATGAAATTGAGCGGCGTTTGCGCGAGGAGCGTCAACGTGGCCTGGCCGAGGCGGAGGCTGCCAAGCTGGCTTTCCAGCAGGTGCATCTCCGCCAGACTCCTCGTCGCGTCGAGATCACCAGCGAGCAGACGCCCAGTCCGTTCAATGTCACCCTGAAGACCACCAGCCGGATGAGTCCAGGCGCCGAACTGGGCAATGTCGAGGATCAGCTGTCGCCTTTTAATGTCACTCTACGCACCACTCGGCGCACCGTCAAAAAGGATCTGTCCCGTCAAATGGAGCTGGAGCGTTTCCTCGACGGTGAGCGAACAGTGCGCGAGGTTCAGGCGGCGGATGGTGTGCGCACCATCATCACCTCCTCGAGGACCAGCGACGGCGGCTACGCCGAGGAGAAGATCTATCGCCATGGTGAGGGCTATGTGTCACCGCGAGACTCGCCTTCCTGGTCCCGCTCCAGCATCTCCAGCGAGCGCTCGAGTGTTACCTCGCCCCATAGCGTGGACATGACCGCTGGAGGGCGACGCATATTAATCAAGCTGGAGGACGAGCTGGAGTCGCAGCTAACTGGAGCCGAGCACGGCGAGCAACGCGATGAAACTGACGGCTCGGTGCGCGCACGCATTCGTCAGTTTGGTGGGCAGGACGAGGATGCTATGGCAACGGGTAACATTGACATTACGGTGGGTAGCAACCCACGCAGGCGGCAGCGTTTGTACCAGCAAACAACCTACCAGGTGGGTGGCAACGGTGGGCCACAACAGCAGCGGGAGGACCAGCAGCGGCAACCACGACCAACGCGTCCAAGCGAACTGTCATGGCAAACGGGTAAATCAACAACAAAAACCATTCTCACATCGACGCCAGTTGGCACGAAGGAGCAACCCCAAACGGCAACGCCGGACGAGGTATTCAGTCCAGCTGCAACGTGCCAATTGCGCGGTTCTTCGACGGAAGAGTCCCGTCAAATTGTTAGCCACAAAACAATAACCAGCACAACGACAACGACCACCCAATCCGAACGGTCCGAAAGGTCTTCAAATTCGCGTAAATCAATCGGATTCGCTTCGTCCCATTCGCCAAGTTCCGCTGGCAATATCTCGTTTACCGCCTCGCAAATACGCATCAACGCCGACGCCGACGCCGACGGCGACGGCGACACGAACGCAGACGCGGACGTCATCGATAACGATTCCGATACTGAGGGCGTCCCGGCGAGCAGTCTTGTGATTGTCTCCACGCCCACGCGCTCCACAACGCCCTCCTCGGCGCACGCCTTGAGCGGCATTGGTACTTTTAGCAAGAGTCTGCGTCAGGATTATCAGACTCAAGCCCAACAAAGTAACCGCCACAACGAACCAGAACACGAATACCAGGAGTTCCAATCCACAATGGCGTCGATCAATTTCGCACGCAGCAATTCCCAGTACGACAGCCACATCAGGGAGAAACGAGGTAAAATAACGGAGTCCCTCAGATATACTCTATGGGGTTATAGAATAGCATTATTTGTGCCTTGCTTCAAATTATTTAAATTTCTATTTAAAGACTTCAGTATATTCTGATTAAATAATAGTAATTTATAATACAATAAAAGTTTTTATTTTGTTGTTAAACTTGTTTTAAAATTTCTTAACTGTATTTTTATAGAAATTTATTAATCCACTTTAAAGCCAAATTAGTTTCTATATAATTCTGTATCCCATGTCTCACAGTTAATTCCATTTAATTAAAGCCATTCAACCGGTTGGCTTTAGCACCACTTCGTAGCCTCGTTTAGCATTAGCTTTCTATCAAGTAATCCATCTTCCATTGACATATCAGCTCTCCAAGTCTATGTCTATGTCCGCCATTGGCCCGATTAGTTTTTTGCAGCTCTCAATCACTTTTTTTGCTTGTGAAATAATTTGGTTTTTGCTATCGCATCAGCTGTGAGTTATATAATAATTCATTTGCGAATTGTTTTTATTGGCAAGGTGTTTTTTTTTATTTATTTTTTTGGCAGAGCTGATAAGAAAAAAGCCCAAAGTACAAAAATATTTACTTTGTCTGTTTATAGCTTCCAATTTAATGTTTTTAACACTTACTTAAAGCCTATTAAAGTAAATGCTCAAGTGTTTATCTAAAATCCACCCATTTACCGCCGTTGTAAGTGAATTTATAAGACATTTACTTATTAATTAAATTATCTTATATGCAGTGCATTAAAAGTTAGTTGTATGTAAAAAAAGTTTCGTTGAATTAAAAACGAAGTAAATTATGCAAATATTTTAAAGGTTGTTTTCACCCTTGCGTGTGGAAAATATTATGTTAGTCGCAATAGCCCTTCCGTTCCACTTTTTATACTCCTATGGGTGGAATTTCTGAATACCTCCGAGTTTTTACTTTTTATGCCACAAGAGAAATTTATTCTAAAACATATGAATTTATTTATATTTCAAAAGTTTATTATATGCAATAAAACAATACTAACAGGTATATCAAAACATATGTAGGTAATGCCCAGTTAATGCCTGACATGTTTTTCGAATGATAATGTCATATATAATGGAATGTCGGCTCGTCTATTTTTATCGTCTCAAATGAAATGACGGATTAGACATTCGAATGTCTCATTTTATAGGCAATAGAAAAATTAATTTCTTTCCCCATCTTTATTATAGTATTAAAGCTTAATAATCATTCAGCAAAAACAATCATTAACAATATATATATATATATATATATATGGAATATATTTGTGTATATATAATCTTTTGGATCTACGTATGTCTTTCTAATATATTAACTTGCAAATTACAGCATTGCTTATATCGAAATTTTGTTGTTCTTTCAACTTCTACCAGCAGAGAAGTTAATGAATCCGAATTTAAATCTCTTAACACTTTCGTTTTCTATACGTTCTACTTAAGTCTTAACGAACTGTATAAAACCATTTGAGAATGACCCACAAAAAGACATTCTCAATATACTTTCCTTTCATTATTAAATTCTTGAGTTGTTATTGTCTGTGTTATTCAGATACGATCTGAAACTTCTGACATAGATTGGATTGGTCAGTTGAATGGTCATTGAATGTCAAGGTCAGTTTGTCAATTAGCTTGCGGTTTGGGCCACGTCTGAGTGTGTGTGTTAACCAAATAAATTATTGCAAGGCAATCGATAAATTTTATGCCCAAATGACATCATCAGTCGCTGCTTCAGCTTAACTGGCTCGGTATATAGTATAAGTATATATGTATGTATGTATATATATTCCTGTTGTACTTGTCAGCTTATATATTATTTATATATATACATTCACACGTGTATATATAGTTATATATGTGTAAGCACACAGAGTGCGTTTGTTATGTATATTTGCCCTCAACTTTGTTGGCAACTGGCTGTTACCTCTTTTCCCCCTTTTTTTTTTTTTTTTTTGGCCTAGCCCGACAATTTATTAGCAGCCAAAACCACTCGACTGAAGCAACCACCCAAAAAATGAGTATGGGTGGTGCAGAATTTCGAGGTGGTTGTTGGGTGGCGCATTGGCTTTCGGTCTATTATGTGACCTCCTATTGTTCAGTTATTATGTTAAGCACAACAAGCAATTAAAGTGTCCGATTGTCTCACCAACTGTCTGGCACTGAAGTCTGGTCACACTTGTCGCTCAGATACGAGATGTACTTAGTATCTACATCCCTAATTATGCGTATCTATAAATACATCATTTCATATGTGAACTGAAGGTGCGGCATTTGATTTCTCACTTTCGATGTTCTCAGTTTAACGGGGTCATTTTTTTCTAATTTATAAATTGATTTTTATATAGCTCTGCAGCAATTCAGCTTTACATTTATTATTTATATTTTTTAATGTATTTAAATGTTTGTCATTTATTTAGATTACATTGTCAAGAGCTCAATTATTCATAGATTGTGTTGAGTATAGTAATAACAAAATGCACTAATTATTTAAATTTTTATAATTTCAAAAATATAATAAAAAATATTATATTTTTAGTGTATATATTGAAGTACATAATAATTTTATCTATATATTTTAGATTGTGATGTAAATTATACTTATTTTTATTTTATTTAGTTCAATAAGCATTAAGTTATGATCGAGTTTTATTAAAAACGGATTTATAGTTGAATGCAGTTACTTATTTTAAAGTAGAGCCAAACAAAAATCAAATCTGTTTTGTTTTCAGTTTCTGTTCTTAAAATCTATAAAGTTAAAAAGGAAGTCACTGTCAGATATATTTTGTTTTATATATATGTATATATATATCTCATTTTATTAATTAAAATTAACAAATTTTTTAAGTAGTATCTGCAAGTCGTATCCAAATATTGTTTCAGCTGTTTATTTCGTTAGTCGATTTAATGTGACAATTAGTTGGCATAAATAAAGTTTGCGCATTTCTTGCTTTCTTCTGTATATAGAAATATACATACATATATACATCTGTATATATATGTTTGTCTATTTTTTACAGCAGTGGATTTGGTTGTTAACGTCAATATGTTTGGATTGCGTGTTTTAGCCATTTTGTTATGTTTTTCTCTTTTGGTGTACAGTGAATATGCTTAGAAATATTTTCAACTTCTCTGCTTAAAAACTTGGCTTGTGATTGAGTGTTATAGGCCAGATATCGGTACATAATGTGCAGCACACATTTGAGAACCCTTAACAAATGCATGAACTATATGTGATGGCATGTTAAATGTATGCTAATCATTTATAGTAAAGTGTATCTATAAGAAATTTATTGATTGGGTCGTTGCTTGGTTTCGCCTTTTCGTTGACTTTTGTTAGGTTTTTTTCGTTCGCTCGATTTGTGGCCAGATGTACCAAATGTCCATTTTGAGGCCAATCAAGAGTTGGGTTTAATGCATATTTAATTATTGGCGAATACTCCATTGAATATCAGTTACTGTGTCAACAGTCAAGTCAAGTCCCCCATTCAAGCCACAATTCAGCCAAAAAGGTGGCTTTCATCATTTGAATTTGAATGCGATTATGTTTTGTTGACAGACATTCAATTCCCGTTCTCAATGCTGGTTATTGAAAACGAAATTCAAATAAACAAATATTCAGCATTAGAAATGACAATGTAAATGAGTGGTACCATTGGGTGTGATCGACTGGCAAATACCTCGTGATGTCAACATGGATTATGTTTACATATTTATTGATTGATTTGAAAATTATATTTTTGAGTCTTATGTCTACGATATTGATAGAAAAAGGAATATATACAAATCGATATTTATCGATAGATCATTTATTTAAATTATGATTGCAACGCGTATGCAAAGTTATAAGTCTTATAATTGTTATTATTGATAAAACAAAATGAATTAGTGATAAATGAATGTAATTGATATTTATCGATCTATTTTAAACAGCTATTTAGATTTAAAGTTGTGTTAAATCTTCATCTCCAAATGCGATCAATTTAATTATTTTTTTGCTTTTGTGGGGGAAATCCAAACAATTGGAAGCTTTGCATAAATGGAAGTAAACTAACACACCTTGTTTGCACAATTATTTTTTTGTTTTAGTTCATATTCAAACTTTACTAACTGTTTATTCAGTCCATTATATAAAAGCTTGTCTTTTATTCTGCCGATAAAAGAGGGATTTTTCTAAGTCACGCTTTATAAAATTGTTCAAAAATTGAAAAATTGCTTAAAAGTTTGGAACTATTATGTATTTCTTTCTGCTGAACGTTTAACTGCTCAGAAGAAAACTGCATTAGGGACTCCGGTAACAAAACAGAAATAAAAAGCGTAAATAATAATCAGCAGTCGGATCATTATAATTATCATCATTAACTTACTGACTGACTGAACCGCTGAAAAAAATGATATATATATTATATATATATGTATGCAGAGTATATATGTATATATATATACTAAAGACTTGTTGTTCAACTCTTCGCTGTTTTCTTTGCTTCCTATTGTGGTTCTTTGAATAATTTATATTTTGTTTGGCTTTTAGCTTTGCCCGAGGGTTTTTTAACTTTACAATTTTTCGCTTTTTCTCTTTAGGGTTTACATATTGAGAAATTGAAATTTACAAGATATACAATAGTTCTAAAGTTATTCAACCTAAACGCTTCTATTGTAATTAGGGCCTAACCCTCATTTCCCTCTATTCGGTGATTGTTCAAGTATAAAAATCTCAAACATTTTGTTGCTTTTTACTTTTTTGATTCAGTTTTACTTCTTTGTTTTTCTGTTTTTGTAAAAGGGGATTTAAATAATAATTATTAATGCGTTCATATTTCTTAACCCCCCCATCAACTGACCTTAAATCTTTTGCTTTTTTTTTTGGTAAAAAAAAAAGTATTTTTGGTACAATTTTACAAGTTCACAGTTTGATTTTCAATTTTGTAAAAATGTGGTTTTAAAAAAATGTATTAAAAATAATATAATAAGAGTATTAACAATAATAAGGTAAAATGAGAAAACTTAGGTTAGGTTTAGGGGTCTTGATAGATATGATATACAAAAGAATAAATGTTAAGATTTCATTAAATCAAAGTCTGTCGCCCCCTTTATGTTTCTGTCTATCTATTTTAAAGCTATAATTAGAAGCTCTATTTAAAGATATAAGAGTTTATAATTCTTAATTTTATCTTGTATCTTTACTATAGGTTTTATATAACTATCGCTTAAAGTAGGTTAATTTGTTCACTTTTAGTTCTTGTATTAGAAGTATTCAATTCTATTGATACATATGTTTTATCAAAATTACTTATGACACAAGGAAATAAAATTTGATATTTGTGACTAAGCATAATTATATCGTTCTCGCTTTATATACCCTAAGGTATTTAACGCTCTACCTGTTTATTTTTTTTTTTATATATAGACTTTTATTTAGTGTTATCTGATGTTTTTATTTCAAGTGCATTTTCGTGTTTATTTTCTTATCTTTGTAATAATTAAAACATTTATAATGCACACACAAATTCTCACTTATCAATCCTTTAAGGTTGAAATTAATTTTCGGAATCGAGAAATTATATGTATGTATACACCTGTATACATATGTAATATTAATTGTTAACTAGTTTTCAAATCAGAAAAACAAGTAAATAAAGGATAGCAAATTTACTGCCTTTTGGCCACATTTAATTTATTCCTATTGAAATTGATATCAACAAAATTTCAGGTTTCATTAATTTGCAAGACGAGTAGGCAGCGAGGCAGAAATTTTGGCAAAACTTTATTTTGGGCACAAGAAATCTGACAAAACGTGCTGAAAGCTGGATAAGATTTAATTTTGGCATTATTATTTTAAAAGGGATTAGAGAATAGTTTTCTTTTGTTTCTTTATTGATGGACATCCATTCTATTAACTCTGTGTTCTATGCATCTATAGCCGAACTTGTTTTATTTTTAACTAGTTTTAACACAGTTTTAGAAACAAGTTACAATAAAATAAATTTGTTTGAGAAAATATTGTCTTTGCCCCATTAAATACCTAAAATATTAACTTTGTATACTCAGATTCTTAGCACATTAAAAAGTCTTTAAAAGTGTTTGCACATCAATTTTTGAGACAATATCAAATATTTTACCTTGCGTCAAGTTCATTTCTGTGCTTAATTTATTGCTTAAGACATATGACAACAGTCTTAATGTTGCAATCTAATATGGCATATATATCTTATAGATATATGTATATATATATTAAAATGTTTATGCGAATTTCGTTGTTTGCAAATTGCTCAACCTTGAACTACTTCTATTTTGTCAGCTTTTCTGCAAATGTTGAAAATGAAAATACACGGCGCGCTTCAAAAACAATAAATTTTAATATTTAAAAATTAAAAAAAAGTGAATATGTATGTTTTTTTAACTCACTCGTAATAATTTGACATGCATTGTAAATTGCGGCAGCAATGCTTAAAATTGAAGATTTGAGATGAAATTGTCAAATTATTTGATATTACTACTTTGTGGTGATTCCAACATGCTGGAAATTTACCATTTTGAAAAATTGCGGTATTTATTGCGGTAAATTCGTTTTGGTTATATTATAGATATATGTTTGGTCAGCCGCCAGTTCAAAGAAAAATGATGTGGATATGTGTCAAGGAGATAGCAATACGTAACTGAACCAGCACAGCTTGATTTACGTATTGCTGGCATCTCCTTGTCAAGCACATCCTATATCCACGCTCTCTTCATCATTTTTTCTTTGAACTGGCGGCTCGGCCAAACGCATGTCTATAATACGCAACTCAAAAATAGATTTACTGCAATAAATACTGCAATTTTTCAAAATGGTAAATTTCCAACAATATTTTTGGAATAAAAAACATTGTATTAAATAAAATAAATAAATATCAAATTCTTGACAGACTTTCATCTTGCTCTAAATCTTCAATTTTAACTTATTGCTGCCGCAATTTTACAATGCATGTCATTATATTATTACGAGTGAGGTTAAAAAAAAATACATATTCACTTTTTTTTTTAATTTTTAAATATTAAAATTTGTTTATTTTTTGAAAAAAAAGTGACGTAAATTTTCTGGCACATTTTGCAGAAAAGCTGACAAAAGATTTTCGAAATCAAGTAGTTCAAGGTTGAGCAATTTGCAGGCAACTGAAATTCGCATAAGCATTTCAAATATATGCTACATATATCTATAAGATATATTTGCCATATTGAATAGATTGCAACATTTTCATACAGACTGTTGTCATATGTCTAAGAAAGATGAATTACATCAGAAATGAACTTGACGCAAGGTAAAATATTTGAAATATTGTCTCAAAAAATTGATGTGCAAACACTTTTTAAAAGACTTTTCAATGGCTTTTAAGAATTTGAGTAATAAAAAAAATAATATTTTAGGTATTTAATGTCTCAAGACAATATTTACCTATAAGAAACAAATTTATTTTGTGTAACTTGTATCTAAAACTGTGTTAAAACTAGTTACAGAGCAAAAGTTAGTTCATCTATAGATACTAAGTATGGGGGGATCAAAAGATGACCAATCCATCAATAAAGAAACAAAGAAAAATCCAATTTTCTAATCCCTTTTAAAAATAATAATCGCCAAAAATTAAATTTTTATCCAGCTTTCAGCACGTTTTGTCAGATTTCGCTTGTTGTGCCCAAAATAAAGTAGTTTTGCCCAAAATTTCTGCCTCGCTGCCTACTCGTCTTGCAAATTAATGAAACCTGAAATTTTGTTGTCCAAATATCGACGCAATGGGAATAAATTAAATGTGGCCAAAGGCGGTAAATTTGCTTTTATCGCTATTTACTTGTTTTCTGATTTGAAAACTAGTTAACAATTAACTGTACATATGTATACAGGTGTATACATACATATAGACATATCTGCATTTATATTGTTTGATTCCGAAAATTAATTTCAACCTTAAAAAGTTGATAAGTGAGAATTTGTGTGTGCATTATAAATGTTTCTAATCAGCAAATACTTTCGCTAATTATTGCAAAGATAAGAAAATAAACACGAAAATGCACTTGAAATAAAAACATCAGATAACACTAAATAAAGTCTATATATAAAAAAAAAAAATAAACAGGTAAGAATAGATTAAATACCTTAGGGTATATATAAAGCGAGAGCGCGATATAATTTAATGCTTAGTCACAAATATCAAATTTTGACTGCTTGTGTCTGCGTAGGCTATAAGGTTACGATTTTGATAAGATTTTACTTATGTATCAATAGAATTGAATACTTCTAATACAAGAACTAAAAGTGAACAAATAAACCTACTTTAAGCGATAGTTATATAAAACCTATAGTAAAGATACAAGATAAAGTAAGAATTATAAACTTTCACATATCTTTAAACCAGAGCTTCTAATTATAGCTTTAAAATAGATAGACAGAAACATAAAGGGGGCGACAGACTTTGATTTACTAATTTAATTCGTAAATCTTAACATTTATTCTTTTGTATATCATATCTATCCACATATAAAGACCCCTAAACCCTAACTAACCTAAGTTTTTCTCTGTTTACCTTATTATTGTTTTCCAATACTCTTATTATATTATTTTTAATACGTTTTTTAAAACGTGACAAACCACATTTTTACAAATTGAAAATCAAACTGTGAACTTATGTAAGAATTGTACTAAAAAATAACACCCATAAATCAGTATACAAAAAAAAAAAAAAAAAACAAAAGATTTAGGTCAGTTGAAAATGAGGTGCAATTAAATATGAACGCATTAATAATTATTATTTAAATTTTACAAGCACTCAAAACAATTTAACAATTAAGTAAAACCGAATCAAAAAAGTAAAAGCAACAAAATGTTTGAATTTTTATACTTGAACAATCACCGAATAGAGGAAATGAGGTTAGGCCCTAATTACAATAGAAGCGTTTAGGTTGAATGACTTTTGGAACTATGGTATATCTTGTAAATTTCAATTTCTCACTATGTAAAACCTAAAAAGAAAAAGAAAAATTGAAAATGCTTAAAAAAAAACCCTCGGGCAGAGCTAAAAACCAAACAAAATATAAATTATTCAAAGAACCACAATAGGAAGCAAAGAAAACAGCTAAAAGAGTTGAACAACAGTCTTTGTATATATATATACATATATACTCTGCATACATATATATATAAATATATATATAAATATTTTTTTTCAGTGGTTCAGTCAGTCAGTAAGTTAATGATGATAATTATAATGATCCGACTGCTGATTATTATTTACGCTTTTTATTTCTGTTTTGTTACCGGAGTCCCTAATGAAGTTTTCTTCTCTGAGCAGTTAAATTGCGTTCAACAGAAAAGAAATACATAATAGTTCCAAACTTAAAGCAATTTTCCAATTTTTGAACAATTTTATAAAGCGTGAAAAACACTTTAGAAACTCTTTTAATGGCAGAATAAAAGACAAGCTTTTATATAACGGACTGAATAAACAGTTAGTAAAAGTTTGAATATGTGAAACTAAAACAAAAAAAAATAATTGTGCAAACAAGGTGTAAAAATAGTTTACTTCCATTTATGCAAAGCTTCCAATTGTTTGGATTTCCCCCACAAAAGCAAAAAAAAAAATAATTAAATTGATCGCATTTGCATAAACAAAACATTGCCGTATATCGAGACCCCAGGGGTACTCGGAGGCATTCCAATGGGATGTGCAATTCGGAGGATATTAACCATATGCTAACGGAAATGTTGTGTGTTGGAGTCTGTTTCAGCATTTCCGTGGCTAAAAATAATTGTTTATTTGCTTAAAAGCTGTTGTACATTTTTCCTGCATTTCGAATAGAGAAATTTACATATCAAGTTTACATAATTGCTAACTAACTGTAAAATTTTATATATGTAGATAACTATTGTTCATTGAATTCAATAAAATAGACCAGATATTTGCAATATATTATATAGGTCTTTAATTGGTATAGGCCAAATATTAATTTCAGTTCTTTTTGAGAAGATATCTTAGCCAAAATTAGCTTACGTATTAACAACTATAGCTTTATATTCATTTTTTATAGAAAGTCTTTCTATTGCAAAAATCTTTAGTCTAGCTAAGGAAATCAAATTAACTGTAATCTTTCATATATGCAAGACACTGTAAAATCGTACTTATATATATTTCAAGTATTTTATAGCAGTTTGCTTTAAGGTGTTGTTATTCTCTCGTCGTTTACCTCTATTACAGTATCATATAAAGTTATTTCACTTTGAATTATAAGATAAAACATTTTTTTCAATGACTCAGGCAGCAAAAATTGATAAATTCATACAAATATTACAATTAGAACTATCTAAAGTTTTTTTTTATATACAGCTATTTCAAACGAAGATAAGTTTTCGGGATTTTTGTAATATCAGTTAATATAAGAGCCCTTGAACATTTTTGGTAAGTTCTCCTATCTAAATACTCAATAAATAAAGTATTTTTTAGCTATTATAATAATTATTATGTCAACTGTTTAAATTCGCCGTTAAGCATTATTTTCGCTCGATGGACTGCGGTGAGGTGTGTTCCACCTGTGGGCGACAACTGATCGACAAATTTGGAATTCATAAGATTAAAGATATGTTCTCGATGCAATTTGCTGAACACCTCATATGAAATATTTCACGCTTCGATGCATTTTCACAGGTTCCTGAGCTTCATTCACACATCCGCAACATGTTCGATAGGCAGGTCATAAATTCTACCTCGGAGCTATTACATATACATACATATACCAGACTATATAGATATGAATTGCGTCATGTCTTTGAAGTACATATATATACATACATATATAGATATATGCTATACATGCCAAATAAAAAGCGTTTAAGTTTATTTATTTATTCTATTAATATCATTCACTAAACTCACAGATAGAAAACGCAAACAAATGACTGAGCAGAAATTGTTGTTTGCTTCTTTCTCATTCTGTAAGCCCAAAAAAGAAGAAGAAGAAGAATAAGAAAAATAACAAAACCTCAAAGAGAGAAACGAACCATAAAAAGATTTCAAAAGACAGCCCACGGATCACAGTTTTTCGCATACTTATGAAGAGGTTCTTAAAGAACAACCTACCATAATTCTCTATGCCACATGCACAGCAGCTGTTCAACTTCTTCTTTTTCTCTGTTTTGTCTTTAGTTCACTTTCATGTGGGTGACTTTTGCATTGAAGAAGATTTCATTTGAATACTTTTGAGGTTAAGTTGAGTTGCCTGAGAAAAAGGCTAAGACAAGTGGGCAAACATTGATGTGCACTTGAGAAAATGCACTTCGATAAACTTGTTTCGCCTCTCAAATTACAAATCGCAGTTCAAATTTCAATAACACTCGGTGGGGCGCCAACTTTTCTCGATTTGTCGTAACCGCATTTTAGGCATCAATTAAAAAGCCGCTAAATCTATATATATATAGACATAAATATATGGCTATAGGTGTAGCTTGGACCAGTACACTATAAATATTGATACTGACAGCAACTAACGAAGCAAATAACAACAAAAACAATAACAACAACATCACTTGCAAACAGCATCAATAAATAATTCAACGATGATCTCAGAGAGACAAACGGACGGACGGACGGACGGAATGACAGATCGACATCCGGACAGAACGACAGTCGGACAGTCGGACATTTGTACGGCTGCTGATCGTTCTAAACTTGTGACAGACAGATTTCAGAAATAGATAACGCTACTTGAGTATTGTTGTCTACCCTGTGAAAATGCCAATATAGGGTATAGCAAAAATGTGCAATTTAATTTTAATGAGATGAAGATTTAACACAACTTTAAATCTAAATAGCTGTTTAAAATAGATCGATAAATATCGAATTACATTCATTTATCACTAATTCATTTTTGTTTTATCAATAATAACAATTATAAGACTTATAACTTTGCATACGCGTTGCAATCGCAATTTAAATAAATGATCTATCGATAAATATCGATTTGTATATATTCCTTTTCTATCAATATCGTAGACATAAGACTCAAAAAAATATAATTTTCAAATCAATCAATAAATATGTAAACATAATCCATGTTGTGTCTAGGGTATTTGCCAGTCGATCACACCCAATGGTACCACTCATTTACATTGTCATTTCTAATGCTGAATATTTGTTTATTTTGAATTTCGTTTTCATGTAGCATTGAGAACGGGAATTGAATGTCTGTCAACAAAACATAATCGCATTCAAATTCAAATGATGAAAGCCACCTTTTTGGCTTTGAATTGTGGCTTGAATGGGGGACTTGACTTGACTGTTGACACAGTAACTGATATTCAATGGAGTATTCGCCAATAATTAAATATGCATTAAACCCAACTCTTGATTGGCCTCAAAATGGACATTTGGTACATCTGGCCTACAAATCGAGCGAACGAAAAAACCCCCCTATAAAAGTCAACGAAAAGGCGAAACCAAGCAACGAGCCAATCAATAAATTTCTTATAGATACACTTTACTATAAACAATTAGCATACATTTAACATGCCATCACATATAGTTCATGCATTTGTTAAGGGTTCTCAAATGTCGTGTGCTGCACATTATGTACCGATATCTGGCCTATAACACTCAATCACAAGCCAAGTTTTTAAGCAGAGAAGTTGAAAATATTTCTAAGCATATTCACTGTACACAAAAAGGAGAAAAACATAACAAAATGGCTAAAACACGCAATCCAAACATATTGACGTTAACAACCAAATCCACTGCTGTAAAAAATAGACAAACATATATATACAGGTGTATATATGTATGTATATTTCTATATGCAGAAGAAAGCAAGAAATGCACGCAAACTTTATTTATGCCAACTAATTGTCACATTAAATCGACTAACGAAATAAACAGCTGAAACAATATTTGGATACGACTTGCAGATACTACTTAAAAAAAATTTGTTAATTTTAATTAATAAAAATGAGATATATATACATATATATAAAACAAAATATATCTGACAGTGACTTCCTTTTTAACTTTATAGATTTTAAGAACAGAAACTGAAAACAAAACAGATTTGATTTTGTTTGGCTCTACTTTAAAATAAGTAACTGCATTCAACTATAAATCCCGTTTTTAATAAAACTCGATCTAACTTAATGCTTATTGAACTAAATAAAATAAAAATAAGTATAATTTACATCACAATCTAAAATATATAGATAAAATTATATTATGTACTTCAATATATACACTAAAAATATAATATTTTTTATTATATATTTTTTGAAACTATAAAAATTTAAATAATTAATTCATTTTGTTATTACACTATACTCAACTTTTACAATCTATGAATAATTGAGCTCTTGACAATGTAATCTAAATAAATGACAACATTTAAATACATTAAAAATATAAATAATAAATGTAAAGCTGAATTGCTGCAGGCTATAAAAATCAATTTATAAATTAGAAAAAAAAATGACCCCGTTAAACTAGAACATCGAAAGTGAGAAATCAAATGCCGCACCTTCAGTTCACATATGAAATGATGTATTTATAGATACGCATAATTAGGGATGTAGATACAAAGATACATTCGTATCTGAGCGACAAGTGTGACCAGACTTCAGCCCAGACAGTTGGTGAGACAATCGGACACTTAATTGCTTGTTGTGCTTAACATAATAACTGAACAATAGGAGGTCACATAATAGACCGAAAGCCAATGCGCCACCCAACAACCACCTCGAAATTCTGCACCACCCAATGCTCATTTTTTGGGTGGTTGCTTCGTCGAGTGGTTTTGGCTGCCAATAAATTGTCGGGCTAGCCAAAAAAAAAAAAGGGGGAAAAGAGGTAACAGCCAGTTGCCAACAAAGTTGAGGGCAAATATACATAACAAACGCACTCTGTGTGCTTACACATATATAACTATATATACGTGTGAATGTATATATAAATAATATATAAGCTGACAAGTACAACAGGAATATATATACATACATACATATATACTTATACTATATACCGAGCCAGTTAAGCTGAAGCAGCGACTGATGATGTCATTTTGGGCATAAAAATTTATCGATTGCCTTGCAATAATTTATTTGGTTAACACACACACACTCAGACGTGGCCCAAACCGCAAGCTAATTGAACAAACTGACCTTGACATTCAATGACCATTCAACTGACCAATCCAATCTATGTCAGAAGTTTCAGATCGTATCTGAATAACACAGACAATAACAACTCAAGAATTTAATAATGAAAGGAAAGTATATTGAGAATGTCTTTTTGTGGGTCATTCTCAAATGGTTTTATACAGTTCGTTAAGACTTAAGTAGAACGTATAGAAAACGAAAGTGTTAAGAGATTTAAATTCGGATTCATTAACTTCTCTGCTGGTAGAAGTTGAAAGAACAACAAAATTTCGATATAAGCAATGCTGTAATTTGCAAGTTAATATATTAGAAAGACATACGTAGATCCAAAAGATTATATATACACAAATATATTCCATATATATATATATATATATTGTTAATGATTGTTTTTGCTGAATGATTATTAAGCTTTAATACTATAATAAAGATGGGGAAAGAAATTAATTTTTCTATTGCCTATAAATGAGACATTCGAATGTCTAATCCGTCATTTCATTTGAGACGATAAAAATAGACGAGCCGACATTCCATTATATATGACATTATCATTCGAAAAACATGTCAGGCATTAACTGGGCATTACCTACATATGTTTTGATATACCTGTTAGTATTGTTTTATTGCATATAATAAACTTTTGAAATATAAATAAATTCATATGTTTTAGAATAAATTTCTCTTGTGGCATAAAAAGTAAAAACTCGGAGGTATTCAGAAATTCCACCCATAGGAGTATAAAAAGTGGAACGGAAGGGCTATTGCGACTAACATAATATTTTCCACACGCAAGGGTGAAAACAACCTTTAAAATATTTGCATAATTTACTTCGTTTTTAATTCAACGAAACTTTTTTTTTACATACAACTAACTTTTAATGCACTGCATATAAGATAATTTAATTAATAAGTAAATGTCTTATAAATTCACTTACAACGGCGGTAAATGGGTGGATTTTAGATAAACACTTGAGCATTTACTTTAATAGGCTTTAAGTAAGTGTTAAAAACATTAAATTGGAAGCTATAAACAGACAAAGTAAATATTTTTGTACTTTGGGCTTTTTTCTTATCAGCTCTGCCAAAAAAAAATAAATAAAAAAAAACACCTTGCCAATAAAAACAATTCGCAAATGAATTATTATATAACTCACAGCTGATGCGATAGCAAAAACCAAATTATTTCACAAGCAAAAAAAAGTGATTGAGAGCTGCAAAAAACTAATCGGGCCAATGGCGGACATAGACATAGACTTGGAGAGCTGATATGTCAATGGAAGATGGATTACTTGATAGAAAGCTAATGCTAAACGAGGCTACGAAGTGGTGCTAAAGCCAACCGGTTGAATGGCTTTAATTAAATGGAATTAACTGTGAGACATGGGATACAGAATTATATAGAAACTAATTTGGCTTTAAAGTGGATTAATAAATTTCTATAAAAATACAGTTAAGAAATTTTAAAACAAGTTTAACAACAAAATAAAAACTTTTATTGTATTATAAATTACTATTATTTAATCAGAATATACTGAAGTCTTTAAATAGAAATTTAAATAATTTGAAGCAAGGCACAAATAATGCTATTCTATAACCCCATAGAGTATATCTGAGGGACTCCGTTATTTTACCTCGTTTCTCCCTGATGTGGCTGTCGTACTGGGAATTGCTGCGTGCGAAATTGATCGACGCCATTGTGGATTGGAACTCCTGGTATTCGTGTTCTGGTTCGTTGTGGCGGTTACTTTGTTGGGCTTGAGTCTGATAATCCTGACGCAGACTCTTGCTAAAAGTACCAATGCCGCTCAAGGCGTGCGCCGAGGAGGGCGTTGTGGAGCGCGTGGGCGTGGAGACAATCACAAGACTGCTCGCCGGGACGCCCTCAGTATCGGAATCGTTATCGATGACGTCCGCGTCTGCGTTCGTGTCGCCGTCGCCGTCGGCGTCGGCGTCGGCGTTGATGCGTATTTGCGAGGCGGTAAACGAGATATTGCCAGCGGAACTTGGCGAATGGGACGAAGCGAATCCGATTGATTTACGCGAATTTGAAGACCTTTCGGACCGTTCGGATTGGGTGGTCGTTGTCGTTGTGCTGGTTATTGTTTTGTGGCTAACAATTTGACGGGACTCTTCCGTCGAAGAACCGCGCAATTGGCACGTTGCAGCTGGACTGAATACCTCGTCCGGCGTTGCCGTTTGGGGTTGCTCCTTCGTGCCAACTGGCGTCGATGTGAGAATGGTTTTTGTTGTTGATTTACCCGTTTGCCATGACAGTTCGCTTGGACGCGTTGGTCGTGGTTGCCGCTGCTGGTCCTCCCGCTGCTGTTGTGGCCCACCGTTGCCACCCACCTGGTAGGTTGTTTGCTGGTACAAACGCTGCCGCCTGCGTGGGTTGCTACCCACCGTAATGTCAATGTTACCCGTTGCCATAGCATCCTCGTCCTGCCCACCAAACTGACGAATGCGTGCGCGCACCGAGCCGTCAGTTTCATCGCGTTGCTCGCCGTGCTCGGCTCCAGTTAGCTGCGACTCCAGCTCGTCCTCCAGCTTGATTAATATGCGTCGCCCTCCAGCGGTCATGTCCACGCTATGGGGCGAGGTAACACTCGAGCGCTCGCTGGAGATGCTGGAGCGGGACCAGGAAGGCGAGTCTCGCGGTGACACATAGCCCTCACCATGGCGATAGATCTTCTCCTCGGCGTAGCCGCCGTCGCTGGTCCTCGAGGAGGTGATGATGGTGCGCACACCATCCGCCGCCTGGAACCTCGCGCACTGTTCGCTCACCGTCGAGGAAACGCTCCAGCTCCATTTGACGGGACAGATCCTTTTGACGGTGCGCCGAGTGGTGCGTAGAGTGACATTAAAAGGCGATAGCTGATCCTCGACATTGCCCAGTTCGGCGCC
Organism: Drosophila pseudotalamancana; assembly: GCA_037075185.1. NCBI lineage: Eukaryota > Metazoa > Arthropoda > Insecta > Diptera > Drosophilidae > Drosophila > Drosophila pseudotalamancana. The sequence goes on along the minus strand of JBAMCK010000337.1, from coordinate 240 downwards.
TGGACTCATCCGGCTGGTGGTCTTCAGGGTGACATTGAACGGACTGGGCGTCTGCTCGCTGGTGATCTCGACGCACGAGGAGTCTGGCGGAGATGCACCTGCTGGAAAGCCAGCTTGGCAGCCTGCCTCGGCCAGGCCACGTTGACGCTCCTCGCGCAAACGCCGCTCAATTTCATGAACGTCAATATCGAAGGGATTCTCCCTCATCGAACTCTTCGGTTTGCTCCTGGCGCAGTTCAT
>JBAMCK010000335.1:0-22715 GCA_037075185.1 Drosophila pseudotalamancana | reverse complement strand
TGGCCATGATTGATTGCGTATTGTCTGCGCCACAACACACACAAACAGGTGGCAGCAGTTTCGAAGTTGTTTTGTTATTTACTGACGCCGCTGCCGCAGTCAACAGCGCAGCCAAATAACATTCGAAACTGAAAATTTTGCTGTTAATGAAATGCAAAAACGTGTTATGTAAAGAGCAACAACAATAAACGGCAAGTAATTTTAATAGCAATTGCTAGTCAATTGTGTGTGTGTGCGTGTGTATGCAGTATGCACATGCAAATAGAAATTAATCATTGAAAACTAACAAAATCCATAAAAATAATATTAACAACAATACGAGCCTAATCATCGAATTATAAACACTCTAAAAAGCTTATCTTAATGCAAGAAAACGTATTTTAATGATTGATTAACAACATCAATTATTATGAATTTTGACATATATTAAAAGATTTATAATAATTATTAATTTATTTTTGAATAAGCAAGCAAAAGATAATTTTATATAACCCATACGACCCATTGACCTCTAAAGCGTAAGGCTTAAAATTTCAGGAACTAAACAAATAAAAAATATTTCGAAAAATCAAGCAAAAACTTTTAATTATATGAAATATAGAAAATATAAAAATATACACATATTTATATATAGAGATAACTCCAACCGGATGTCGGCAATGGTCACAATTGATGGCGTTTGGCTTCTGCTAGTGTTCAGGCCGCGTTTGGCAGGGTATCAAAGCGTTTGTGGGTCGCCTTTGATGCGCCTAACAGTAGGCAGCAGTGGTAGCTGCCCCTTGCTCTTGCCCCCCGAGCTGCAGGCCAAACGAACTGTCGCTAAATAGGCGACTATAATTTTTTAATAGCTTTTGTTACTCATACGCCCGGTCGGACAGCGACCATATCGCACCCCGCCTCGTCCTCGTTCGCTGTTTGCGATTTGTTGCGTTTCACTGCAATAAATTGTCAGTATTTATATACATTTGTCTATACATATAATTTGTCAGTATTTATATACATTTGTCTATACATATAATATAGATTTATGTGTATGTATATACTATGTATATATTTGCGAAATGACTTTGTGGGCAATAATTAGTTTCAAATTGAAATAGTGTCGCATAAAATGCAAACAAATGTAAAAATTATAATAAATTAGCGTTATTTTAGTTAAGTGCCGCATTTGCATATTGATCTGTTCGTTTCGATCCGCCCGAGCCGAGGCGAATCGACTTTTCTCCTTCAGCTCGTTGTAGGGCATGAGCGCATCCGGAAATGCCGAATAATCTAATTGAAGTCGACTTCACTGCAACAAAAATGAACACTAGGATGGATCTTTAAGAGCATACTATATAGAACCATTTCTTTATTATATCTATATAATATATATATTTCATCCAGCTGCATATGATCAGAATCTAGATTATCCATCATAGATGAGTCATCCTTAAGTTTTATAAAGAGCAGCTGGATGTTTCAAATAATTTATCTATATTCCCAAAGCCTTAGCTAAATCGTGTTTAGATTCAATAAACATTGATCTGTGCCATCGGCGAGCTTGAGTTGGAGTTCACATAGTTGGAATTATTCTAACTTTAGCTCCGTGAAAGCCTCGATCAGCCCTCGCTGTTGACTATATATAGGAATGTTTAAATGTGTTTACCATGTAGCTTCCAATGCCAGTGGCTGTGACCCAACCCAGACCAGCCCCAAGTGGAGCCCCAGCTGGAGAGAGAACCACACACGTTGTTCAACTATCGACAGCAAAATTGTTTCGGAAGGTTGGCGGGGCTCGGGGCCAGACTACGTATCCGCAGTGTGGATCGTGCGGACACTCCGGACAATCCGGACAGTGTCAAGCTGCCGAAATATTTGACAGATCACCGTGTCAACGGTTGTCGCAGTCGTTGTTGTTGTCGTTGTTGTTGTTGTCGTTGTCGTTGTCGTTGTTGTCGTCAAAACTGAGCTTGTTGTTTACATTGGAAACGTATTTGTTGCTTGTTCATGGAACAAAGACTAGCGAGCTACCAAATTGCGCCGTCCGAAAGTTTGATCGGACACAATGCGGGATTCTTTATCTATGTATATATTTGTGGTATATTTCAACTATTTCCATGATCAACAGCTTAAGTGATCTTGTCACGGCTGTCCGCTGACCCGCTGGCTACTGGATTTTGCATTTTGGTGTTTCTGTTTCTGTTTGTGATTGTGATTGTGATTGTTATACCCTATCATTATTGATATACTGACACGGTGCTTATCAGGACTACATATCTACAATTTGAAAACAAGCATTAATAAATATGTAAGTATATAGAATGAGCTCAACAAGTGGAAGGTTTGTGATCCAAAACATAGTATGAAGCTATTCATATATCTGACTTAACGACATTTACTTTGATTTATCAATATGCCAACCCGTTCGAGTACTTATCACGATTACAAAAACTAACATAATATATAATACGACGAATGTTCGTATATGGCCAGGGTATCTGGCAGTTGGGCACTCGCAGCTGTAGCAAGCCAGCTTGTTTTTCGTTCATTGTTTTTTTTGTCGCTTTCCGCATGCCAATCGCCAGCAGGGAGTGGACCGTGGGGCAGCCACAGCTGTATAGCTGTGGAGCTGTAGAACCTCAGAGCTGTTCGGCTTTGGAGTTGTAGAAATTGAAAAGCAATGTTCCATAGATTAACACATCGAGCAGCGACAAACGGAACATGGCTTTGGGCCATTGTCTGTCAAATGAGTCGCAGCGGGTTGGCCCGGGTTAAATGACTCGGCCGACGGTCAACCTGTCCCAGGTCGGGCCCGGCCGGGCCATATTTTATATGGGTATTATTGATTATCATATTAGATCGCAGATGCCAGAATAGTCAAATCAAATTCTAAGGTGGCAAACACATTAATCACAGCGATTAGCTTGTCACCGCACGCATCTGAGCATCCGAGCATCCGAGCATCCAATTTGTTATGCAAATGCGATCTGGTATCGCGTATACGACGGGTTAACAGCTTTGCGATCGTTAAACAAATGCCAGGGCTAAGGTTAACGTTTATAATGAAGACATCCTCAAGGGCTGGATAGTGTGGATGTCTCTGTTAAATTGGCACAATGTGCCACATTGTAAGCCATCGTTAAATGCATTTCTTGGTTCTCCTCTCCCCCCCTCTCTCCATTGCCTCAGCTCCCACACATCTTTATGGGGGCCCATGTAAAGATGCACGCGACGTTTTTATGGCACATGCAAAGCCATAAAATCTCGAATTGTTCGAATGTGGGGGAAAGCTATGCGAATGACTACGCCAAACTATGTATAAAATATGTATTAGGAGAGGCCAGGAAATTGCAAAGACCACCATACAATGTTAAACAATGTGTTGCTGCGGAAAGCGCCACCTGTCGACTGCTGGCCGCAGCTGTCTAGCTGCATTTGTTCGAGCCGCCTGACTTCCTATCAAATGCTGCATGGCAAATTCTCTGACCTAAACACAAGCATTTTATCAATTGAGCTTGTCAATTCCTCGAAGCAGTAAATACAAAGTTTCAATAATTGTGGAACGAAATACCCCTCAATGTGTGTGTGTTACTTATAGGCTTTACTCGCTGTTGCACTCACATGATTCACTGCATTCAACTTACAAATTTTACACTACTTACTTTGTCAGTCAACTCTACTCGTTACTTTTTTTACTCGCTACATAGACTACTCGCTGCCAATCGTTAGTTTAAACTTGTCAACTCTACTCGTTACTTTTTTTACTCGCTACATTGACTACTCGCTGCCAATCGTCAATTTAAACTTGTCAACTCTACTCGCTGCCAATCGTCAATTTAAACTTGTCAACTCTACTCGATCCTTTTTTTTACTCGCTACATTGACTACTCGCTGCCAATCGTTAGCTTTAACTAGTTTTGAGCGCAAGCTTACCTTGTTACTCGCTACCTAGTTACTCGTCCTTAGCTTCAATCGTTAGATCTTCTGCACTCGTTACTTTTAATTTGTATAGAAATACTTAAGATTAATTGTAATTAGAGTGGCATACAACTTATTTCATTCGATACTATTTAATTATCGACAGACTTGAAATATTCGTTTACACACTCGCCTCGCTCGTTATTCGATCCACTCGCTGGATTCCACTTACAATTAAAAGCTTATTTAGGGGACTCCCGTTGATCAGCGAATATGAACTTCCCATTAAGTAAGCCCCACTCGCTCTTGTTTTCTTTCCCTTTACCAGATCCCATACACGTAACCACCGCGATAAGAAGCACTTGTGGGTTTGTGGTTGTGGTTGTGGTTGTGGTTGTCGTTGTGGTTACGCTCGTACTTACTAGTTGGGTGGTTGAGATATCAGCGTCACAAAATTAAATCATTGAACATTTCCATTCATAACGGCAGCTGAAGAGTTGCCCTATCGCTGGCTTGTGTTGCCTTTTATGAGTGCCGCGGCAATTCAGCGGAAAAGCCAACTACTGACCAAAAGCAAACGCGAAAAGTTGCAATTGCAACTGCGACAGCGGCAGCAAAAACAGCAAAAATACTAACAAAAACAAGAACAACAACAAGAACAACAACAACAACTATTCAGAATAGCTATGTAAACATTATTGTCTGTGGGTACCGGCGGCAACACGCAAGTAAAACGCTTCCGGCCTTGTGCCGTGCTGCATGCCCCACATCCCCCCACCCAAGTGGAGAGGCAACAACTGCTCTTCTGTTTGTTGGGCTTTTCATGGGTAGCAAAGAGAGAAAAAACCGTTGCTACATTTGGATCAATAACACGAGGGCGCCAGCAAATATCGAGGCAGACGCCAGAGGAGCCGCCAAGGGCGCATGTCAAACAGTCAACCAGCCAAACAGCCAAACAGCCAAACAGCCAAACAGTCAAACAGTCAGTCAGTCGCCAGCGTTGTCGCCCTGCATAAACTTCAATTACAATTTAAGCGCCACGAAAGCCAACAGACAAACAACAACAACAACTATAAGAAGAACGAGAACAACGTCACGAGCTGGCGACACCGCGCGAACAACTGCAACTAGTGACCCATTTCCCATTTTGGCAGTCGCACTTTCTCAGCTTCTCGCATTCTCCCTCTGACTTCCTCTCAGTCTCAGAAATACAGCTGAGGGTCAGCTAAACAGCTGACCCGAGTGTGCAATTTCTTATACCAAAATGTGATTTGCTCTGGAAGGTGAAAATAGAGTTTTCTTTTAACGCTTTTCTAAACCTCTGTTTTACCTAACTCGCTTTTTCCGTTTTCCATATACGAGTAGCTGATTAATTTTTAGATCTACTCGGTCCTACTTAAAAATGACTCGTTGCACTTAACTACTCGCTAATTTGATCGATGCCAATGGCATAAATCTTTATAAACATACTCTTAAGCTCCATTGGAAATATTTTTCGTAACTCCAGCTTAATCGTTAGTTTAACTGCGCAGAGTGGTAAAGTCCGCAGTTAAATAAATAGTATAAGATTTGCATTTTACTTACTTGTTACTTAAAACTTATCGTAGATCTTTTTTGATCGCTGCTTTAATGTTCTTTTTTTCCTACTTTCCGCTGTTCGTTTCCCTTAGCAACTCGTTCCATAGAGATACTCGTTGCTTTCATCGTGTGCTGCTGTTAGTTGGCCGCTCATCTAAGCTACTCGCTACTTTCAACTACTCATTTTTCTTAGCTTCCCCTTGCTCTTGTCTTCTCCTTACTCTAAGCTAATCGTTAATCCTAGCCACTCGTTACTTCCAGCTGCTGTGAGTTGCTCGCTGCTGTAAATTCTAGTTTATATCTATTAAATTTTTTGCCCTTAGTTACTTTCAGCTTCAGATTTCAACTCGTTGCTCTTGCCTACTCGTCACTCTTAGCCACTCGTTACTTCCAGCTGCTGTGAGTTGCTCGCTGCTGTAAATTCTAGTTTGTATCTATTAAAATCTGATTTTTGCCCTTAGTTACTTTCAGCTTTAGATTTCAACTCGTTGCTCTTGCCTACTCGTTACTCTAAGCCACTCGTTACTTCCAGCTGTTGTGAGTTACTCGCTGATGAAACTTGTGGTTAACATCAACTAAAATCCATTTTTTTACGCTTAGTTGGTTATTGTATGCTTCAGATTTCAACTCGTTGCTCTTGATTGCTTATTACTCTAAGCCACTCGTTACTTTGAGCTGCTGTTAGTTACTCGCTGTTATTAATTGTAGCTTACATTTATTGAAATATACTTTTTACCATTGCTTACTTTAAGCTACAAATTTTTACTCGTTACTTTGAGCTGCATTTATATCTTAGCTTATCCTGGCTTTTACCATTTTGTGAATTTAAGATACTCGTTGCCTGAGTTTGAATACGTAATTGCTTCATCCTTGCTCTATTCTCCCCGCTTCTGTGTGGGCTAAAAAACCAATTTCCAGTTTGTGAAGCGAATCCCTGACGAGTCCTTGCATTATAGCTTCATATACATTTAATGAATCTAAACGCTGTTGATTAACGCCTCGAATCGTTCAATCTGTTCCTATCGAATGTTTGACAAGTTTCTGCTTTGCCTCGGAGTCCGCCCTGGCACCCAGCGACGGGTCTGGTTGGGGATGTTCGAGCCGCCGCGCCAGCTGTGCGCTCGACTCAACTAACCCCCAAAAGCAACGATCCAGAGAGCAGAGAGCAGTGGAACTGCGGTGGAGGGGAGGGAGGGGCAGGGACTGAGGTCCTGCACGCAACACGAAAACTTTCTTCGACATTTTTCGCCGCCCGCTTTTACGATACGAAATTACGATTGTATAATAAAACGGCAGGCGGTAGGCGGTAGGCGGAAAGCAGAGGGCGGGGCAGGGCGATGGGTTAGCAGGAGCAGCAGGAGCTGCCTAAGCTGTAGCTGTGCCCGTGGCTGTGGCTGTGGCTGTGGCTGGAGCCCCCGGCCAAGTGGGCCGCCATTTTGTGTGCAGACTGTTGGCGCCAGTTTTATGTACTCGAAAAGCAACACGCGTTTCAGCAGCGAGGACTGCGAGGACTCTGTGGATGGGAAGAACTAGGGATTGGACTGGCGGACAGGCGGACAGGCGGATGTGCCGGCGTCGCCAGCGCTGGACTAGGACATAAACTCATTTATTGTGTGGGGCGTAGGTAGTTGGCATGGACAGGCGGGCGTATTGCGAATAAACAAAGAGCGAGAGAGAGAGAGAGAGAGAGAGAGAGAGAGGGGGAGAAAGGGAGAGAGGGGGAATGGAAATGGGGTTGGGGCAGCTGGTCGCCAGCCGGGCGTGCGCTACGCAATTAATTCAAACACTCGAAGGACGGCACAGGACATTTCCATTTCGACTCGCTGCGCACCGCCTGACGCCTTTTCATTAAAGGTAACTGGCGAAAAAAGAAAACAAAGAAAAGTTTTCCTCTTCGTTTTTATTGTTTGACGATTTGCGAGTTGCTGCCCCCAAAGTGCGGGCCACAGGAGGGGCCATCGCATATTTGCGTATGTGATTTGGCCCTCGGCATGTGGCTAATGGCGTCAACAAATGCGTGGGATGCCACTTAAAAGCCAAGCAATCCTCGTGGCCCCCCACCCCCCAGCGGGGCCTCAAGTCCAAGCAGATCGGCCCGTTTGATATTCGCCGCACCACACACACACGCACACACACACATTCAAATGCGTATGTGTGCATGTGCACATACATATGTTTGTATGCCACATAGAGAGAAGCTCTCAGCATTTAATATGTGCGCGCTTCTATGTAGTTGTGCTGCTTGTAGTTTGTAGCTTTCAGCTTGTAGCTTGTAGCAGCTGATAAGGCTCGAAGTGCTCAGCGGTCAGGGGCGTAGTCAAAGGGGCTGCCGAAGCCAAACTTGTACTCGAGAAAAAGAAAATTTCATTTAAAAGTTATTTTTTCCTACAAAATATATCCCATATAAAATAGTAGCTTCTTTTATTAGAGACTTTATATATTTTTTATTTATTTATTATATTTATTATTTTATTTCCTAATTGTTTATTACTTGACTATTTATTTTTATAGAGCTATAATACCAATAGTGGTCCGATAATAAAGGTATAGCCAGTAAATTTCAAGATATCCTTAAAGCAGAAAAAGTAATTTAAAGGAGTTTCTACTGCTTTTCGACTTATCCAATATTTGGTATTTCGAAGAAAGGGGGCAAACGGCGCATAATTGCGACCCCCTTCCTACGGCCGCCTCTGCAAATATGCAGTGTGTTCTTGTTGTTGGAAATGCTCTGGAATGTTCTCAATTAAAATGAATCATATCCTCAACCTATAAGTGAACTTTAAATTAAATAAAGATTACATTTTGCGAGAACTGTGCACGGCGGCAGCAACAACAACAACAACAACAACAACGATGGTGACTTCGGATGACTGGACTGCATTTCCACTTTTAGAGAGCGAGCCTTCGAAAGAAAACTGAGTCAATTAGCTTGCAACAATATGGCCATAAATTGGAGTCGCTGAAAGGATTTACGTGGAAGATTACTAGATACTGTTAACAGCGCCTAAGTTTAAGTTTGACTAAAGGGTAACAGCGCAAGTCGATGCTCGATACTTGATACTATGCTTTTGATACCTAAAAGATACTTGCTTAACCACTTAAAGATACTTGGAGAACTACAAGATACTTAATTAGACGTTATGTTGAGTCTCGATACTCGAAATTTATTATGTGAGAACTAATTGTGAAATGATTGATTAGTAAAGATAAATAGTTAAGTATTTAGATACTTTAATACCTAAAAGATGCTTTACATATTCTAACGTATGTATTTTTGAGGTACCTTAAATGTAAATTGTTCATGACGTTTATTTGAATTGAATTTATCTAAAATGTAATCACAATCAACAATCGAAGCTGTAAGTTACTTTTTTAATTATTAAATTACAGGGTATATGAGAGGTATGGTATGACATATAATAGCAACTCTTACAATTAACTTTTGAGACCCCTCAACAAAAATAGTTCCCAGATAAATGGCTTTTCCTGAACCCTCCCTTACGTGGCAATACGATTGCCCTGTGTCGGATAACTCAGCTTCTTGAGCAACGGATTTCTTGACTATTGACTAAGAGATATGTAAATTTCGTATGACTAACTAAGCGCTGAGAATGCTGAGAGGTTGCTGGAAACGGAAGAGATAAAGTAAGAGGTTGCCTACGGCAAATACGGTCAAGGCGTAACCTATATACTATATAAATTGCACAAGATTAACTCTGGAATGGGAAAATAATGTAAATGCTGCATTTCAATAGACCTGTGACTCAGCTTAGTGTGAGAACTAGCTTATAGTTTAATCTATTAATGACTTGAAAAGAAATTCGATCACGGCTCGAAATTTCAGTATATAATAAAATGTGGTTAATATTCATTATGCGACCGCCAATCGTGCATGCAATGTAATGTACTGAAAAGCGATCTCACATTGAAAGATCGTGTTTGCACTTGAAGGATCTAAAAGGAAAGGTTCTGATTCAAAAATCTATTAATACCTTTAGCATTTAGAGTATCGAAATGAAAAGGTTCTGATTCAATAATCTAATAATACCTTTAGCATTTAGAGTATCGAAATGGGAAGGGTTCTGATCTTCCTGATTAATACGTTTAGTAGTTAGTGAATCGAAATGGAACAGTCCTGCTTCAATAATTAAAAATTCGAAATGGAAAGGTTCTGATTCGCTAATATAATAATACCTGTAATAGTAAGAGGATCGATATGGAAAGGTTCTGATTCAATTATCTAATAATAGCTTTGGCACTTGGAGGATCAAAATGGAAAGGTTCTGATTCAATAATCTAATAATAGCCTTAGTAGTTATGATTTAGTCATCCAATAATATCCTAAGTAGTAAGAGGATCGAAATAGAAATGCTCTAATCAGGAAATCTATGAATGTCTTTGGCACTTAAAGGATCTCAAAAGAGAAGGTTCTGATTCGTAAATCCAATAATACCTTAAGTAGTTGGAAGAAAAAAATGGAATGGTTCTGATTCGATAATAGAATAATACCCTTAGTATTCTGATTCAAGAATCTAATTATATCTGTGACATTTAGAGTATCGAAATGGAAAGGATCCAACCCGGAAATTTAACAATACCTTTGGAACTTAGAGGGTCGAAATAGAATTGTTCTGATCAGGAAATCTAAAAATATCTTTCGAACTTGGAGGATCTAAAAGGGAAGGTTGTGTTTCGGAAATCTAATAATACCATTTGCTCTATTCGGATCAAAATGGAAGATTCCTTAAACCCCTGAGTGTTATGTTAAGAGAAAAAGGAACTTAATACTTCGGTTGGTTGATCTTCAATTGATCACACTTTCTAAAGCTGATCAATGTTCAGTTTTTATTTATAATTCCTAATCATGATCTTAAATCCAAGCGATCATAGAAAAAAGTGATCACGAGCTGATTCGGAGATTTCGAAAAACATCCCACAGAACACAATTGATAGAAGAGGCGGCAATAAAATGCAAGTCGCTGATCTCGCACAGCATGATTATTAAGTTGTGACTCAAGTGTTTAGTGATTTATTTGTAGGATCCACTACATTATAGCGTTACATGTGAGTTATCACAGACTGAGTCACAACGATCGGTTGGCTCCACCCACAGCTTAAGCTAGTTGGCCAATGGGGTTGACAACGATCGCTCAAGCGACGCGATCAGCCGACGATGTGATCGACGAATGTGACGACGTTTGCCGCTCGGGTAACGACTGTGAAGTCATTTGTTCAAAATAGCAATAATTACTTAATTCAATTAACTAATAAATTCAAGATACTTGCTCGCAATCGCCGTTGCGGCAGCAACAACTACTTGAGGGCAATAAATTCTAAGCGCCCCGCGCAGATAACTGAAATCAATGTCGGCGCCGTTGGCAAATGTTCCGTTGTAATTGCTAATAATAACAGCGCGATAAGCTATCCAATAGATCCTCTTGAGCCTTAATGTACACTCGCTTGGAGCGGTCGGCAATTGGACTGTCGGCATTGGCTGCTCCACGGATTGGCGAACTTTGCGCTTATCGCTGGCCAATGGCGGAAAACGCTTCCACTTGCGATTCAATCCGCAACAACCCGGGGGTGGGGGGTCTATTTGGGGAGCTACGATCAAAAGTCCATGTTGATTAGATTGCATTCGCATTAAATCATGACTTTTTTTATAATGGTTCCGTTTGTTTGGGCATTTTCCATGCAGCGTCACGCTATCAAAATGTCTTGTCGGTCAACGGGACGTATGCGCGATAATCGTCAAATCCAATTAGAGCCATCGATTGATATGGAACGGAGACTTCTACATTTGTATCTGTCATTTATAGAATCGATTGCTACGATAAGCCACAATCGAAGAGGTGTATGGGAGCACAGCTGTACTTGACCTAATGTTTGCACCCACAAGATTTTTTATTTTGAATCTTGTTAATCAAGGGAGATGTACATCCCTATATACAAATCAGACTAGGCAGCGTACGGGATTAGACTGGAATAGAATTAAGTTGCGAGTGAAAGTATGCATTTCGATTATTAGTATTATATATACAAATTGAGAGTTTTAGTTGAATTGATAAGTGCATACAATATAGAGATTGTAGAACGAAAGAAATATAGCTGTACGATCAAAGAAATGCGAAAATGCAGATTTAGAGTGAAATAGAGTTAACTTGAGTGGAAGTAGGAACAGAGATAAACAGAACTCTTTTTATTCTCATAATTAGTATAAATAATTCTCAATAGAATAGTAAAGTCGTTCAAACTTATAAACATTTGAATTGATACATATATATATTATGAGAAACAAACAAACATCAACTCACTTGAATTTATGAAAATCGCAGAGAAGGCTTGAAAGCGTTTGTATTTGTTTTTATGTAATGATCATTAAAGAAAATATACATATAACAGATAGATACATACATATGTATATATATCGATATATGTTATATGTATATATATATAATGCCCCGAAATTTATATTCGCTTGTATAAGAGTGTCTTATAATATAATATTTAATACCCTGAATCCTTTTAATCTTGCGTAAAAGGCAGAAGGAGGCGTTACAGACCCTGTAAAGAATATATATTCTTGATCAGCATCTACAGCCGAGTCACCCGTCGATCTGTCCGTCCGTCTGTCTGTCCGTTTGTCAGACGCGCACGCAAATTGAGTTCGAGTTCGATTATCGATGACTCTTTCTGTTTGCATGTGCAACTTAAGAGCTAGAAGCATATAACTCTCTATATGTATAATCAGCTAAGGGAGATACAAACTTCGCATACTTCAGTTTTTGGGTATCGTCCTCCGTTTTTGAAGAAAAACTCATTTTTTGCAGATGGAAAGTTGCGTTTCGAAACATAGATAGAGTTTAGTGTCAATAGCATATTTTGAAAATGTCATTAAGATCGGATAACACACAAAAAAGTTATAGACTCGCGGATTCTTGCAATTTTCGCAAATATATGTATATATATAAGTTAAAGTTAAAGTTTAAATTTCATCGCTACAGGGGTTAAGGTATCTCGTAGTCGAACACACTCGCCCAGAGTTTTCTTACTTGTTGAAGCTGCGACTGGATTCGCAAGTCTTTCGCTGTATTTAAACAAAGTCTGGAAACTTTCACGTCAACTAATGCTGAAACACGTTTAGGCGAAATTTAAGTGTACACATATATACAAAATGTATATATAAATTAAGTATTTTTTATGGATATTTCGAGCTTCTGCAACGCCCACGCCTCGGAAGTCTGTCTTAAAGGCAATGCAAATGAGTTTCGACTTTTGTTTTTACGACATTTGCGCAAATTTCGAAACGCAAATACAAAAGCAAAATAAAAATAATAATAAAACAAAAACAAAAAAACACAAAAATCAATTTGTCGAAATGTTTGAAAAAAAATCAATTTTACAAAAATAACATGAACAAAATCTAAGCTGATTATTTTATTAAGGTTTTTTGTTGGTTTTGTTGTTGGGATTTGTTTTTGCTTTGCACATAGAAATTGTTTAAAAAATGAGACAACAACAAATGATAATTTATATGCAAATGCAAATATTTTGAGATTAAACTGTTTTGCTTTTTTCATTAGCACCCCGCCACGCCCCGAACTGATCACCCCCCCCCCTCCCCTCCCCTCGCCTCCTCCCCACGCACTCTCCGTTCCCTTTTCAATCTGCTTCGGCCGTTGTCAAGCGTCAACACTTGGCCAAGCGGTTGGCCAAAAGCCGCTCAACAGTTGGCAGCTCTGTTTTTGATTAAGCTCATTTGCATGTGAATGGGCCCTGGCCGAAGGCAGACCCCTACCCCCTACTCCCAACCCACCCCCCTCGCCACTCGCCCCTCGCCACTCGCCCCTCGCCCCTCACCCCTTTGCAGTGACGCCTATGCACAGTCCCTGTTCGAAGGCAGCCAAAACGGACGCAGGTTTCGAGTTACTCCAATCGAGGGGTCTGGGGGCCTGCAGAGGAAGAGGGGGTCAGCAGGTTGGGAGGAGGAGGGGGGTGGTCTTACATTTAGAGGCGAGCAGCTTTGAATTTCTAATAAGCCAAGTTATTTGCGCATGAGTCAACGCCGCGTCGTCAATAATATCCATGACAGCCGGTTAGTTAGACAAATATTTATAGAAGCACTCGCTGTTGCCTCCATCTGTGTATGTGTGTGTGTGTGCGTGTGTGTGTGTGTGCACACTTGTTTGATCTTTCAGTTAGTGCCAATAGATATTCCTCTAGCAATCGAACTATTGTTGGCTCCATCGCTGGGCCACCCCAGGGGTCTCTACCGGCCGCCCCTCCCATCCACCCTGCTCCCACTTCCCTCCCGCCCCCTCTCAGACCCTCCGCTCATTCACTTAGCTGGCAGCTATTAATAGCAGCCGAACCTCCAGCCAATCAGTCTACGATGGCGGCTCCCCCGTCTTCTGCTCGGCTGTCGCTTTAACTAATGCCCGATGCTAATGCCGATGCTAATGCCGATGCTAATGCTAATGTTTTGACAACTCGACAGTCTTACTCACCCTATGCTTCTAGTCTCTGCTAAGGTTACACCAGCCAGGTGACTCAATTAGCTGTGCACCTTGATAGCTGCCAACTTGGATGCTGTTTGAGTGTTAATCAAGTAATGTTCTATGATTTGTTCTGCACTCTAGCCTAATAAGACGGGGTTTTTGTCTGATTGATTGACTGATCAATCCACAGGTCAGCCCCTGAAAGGCAGAGGGATCAAATGCTGGCTTTTGGCAAACAGTGGAAAACTTGTGGATTTCGCTTAACAAATTATGTGGGACAGACAAACATTTCATTTGTCGTCCTCTAAATGTAGAATACAGATCACCGATTTGCGAGCTGGCATACTCTGTCTTCAAGGGGACACAGGGTATATTAATTTTCTTCTACTGTACTAATTAGCTCGCAAATAAAAAATCGATTTGAAATTAAAAAAAAAATAAAGGTGTTTTATTATTTATAAACAAACAAGACACTTAAAATAATTACATTAAACTCAAACAGAGTATCACGAAGTCGCAACGTTTACACATGCTTACACGGTATTTGTGTAGTTCGCTAATGGCCAAAGTAAATGGAACTGAATCTGATTATAACTGTAGGTTGATTGTCAGCTGTCAGTTAAACGTTTGCGAATGCGACTCAAAGAGGAATCGAGAAAGCAATTGTCGCACTGAATAATTAATTAATTGGATAATTAATCGAGTTAGACATATCTAACTAATAACTTTTTTTTAACATTAAAAGCCGCCCTATTAAAAATACTTAATGGAGAAAATGATGCGGGTTGCTAATAAAAAGTTATATTTTATTGGAATACCTCCTCATTAAATATAATATATTGTAGATCAATAGCAATAAATGAAGTACAGTCTCGTTCTGTCTCTCCTTCTGCTTCTCCTTCTCCTTCTCGGTAAAGATCAAATACAAATATGTAATTTAGTTATTAGCAAAGCTAGTGACCCCCCCCCCCCACCCCCTTCCCCTTCCTCAGGGAGCAAATATGGCTTATGGCATCTGCGCTATTCGCTCGCCCACACCCGAGGCTGCGATTTTTGTGCCCACTAATGAAGTTACTTAAAGCTTGAGTGAAAAAAAAAATTAATTAAAGATAATAAAAAATGAAGAAAAAAATAGTAAAAAAAATAAAACAAAAAAGCTTGATGCGAATTTCGTGAAACGCAAAATGCCAAAAAGCCAAAAAGCCAAAAATGCGAAATGCGAAATGCCATAGAAAACATTTTGCAATTTATTCGCAATTCTCGCTCGCTTTCTTACTATGTCTGTCTCTTTTTCTCACTCTTTGTCTCGCTCTTGCTCACTGACTTTGAACTGTGTCTCTTTTTTTTTATTATTTTTTTGGCACATTTGCGGCTCCAGCGAGTCGCGCATTGTGCAGGAATTAGTCAGGAAATTAATTAATCAAAACTATAGCGAGAGCAGCAGCAGCAGCAGCAGCAACAACAACAACAACAACAATCACAACAATAAGTGGCAGCATCGCACGCTATTCTATTTGAGGCATGAGCGACTCACAGTTACCCCTTGTTTATCAATTTATACACTTCATAGTGATATGATATGGTATATATGTATGTATGTATGTAGGTTTTATATATGTATTTAAAATTGGCTAAAGCTTTTCCTTTTAGGGTGCTTTTTATATTTAATATTTTCTTTTTCCCTGCTATTCAGCATAATATTTTCTTAAGTGTTATACCATAGAGCCCACATACCAAATTTCAGAAATGGAACCATTATAGATCCCGAGATCTTTCGGTTAAAATAATTGACAGTAATTAGTTTAAATAAAACTAAAGTTTTAACCTATCCGCTTTTATAGATCAGCCACAATTACTGTTAGAGAGGCGTGACTGTATCGTCTATATCAAGGATATTTAAAGTAAATATCCTTTATTTTGTTGTTAAGTAACGTTTATTTACTATTAAATATAATATATCTATTAACCAAATCTAAAATTAATATACAAAAGAAGCTCTGTAATTTAACCGAAACAAAATGCAAGCGGGTGTGCTCGACTTGGAGATATACTAAGCATTTTACAATAATAGGTTTCTTTTTGGAGAATCTGTATACCAAGTTTGGTAACTCCAGCTCTTAAGCCCTACGAAATATGCTCGAATAACTTAAGCTTGTTATCGATAACTGGCAAACAGGAAAAGTTATCTATTATTTGAAATTAACTCGATCTGCGTGTGCGTTTTTTCAATCTACGTACAAAATTTCAAGTCTTTAAACTCTAATATATTTTGAGAACAAAGCAATCATGCATACGGACAGACGAAGGGACGGACAGACGAAGGGACGGACAGACGAAGGGACGGACGGAGACAAATTTACTCGACGGTTGAGGCTGATCAAGTCGGGCACACCCCTTCCGCCTGTGACATACATTTCCACAAATACAATATACCTTGCTAAGCCATTTTTAATGTGTTTAGGGTATAAAAAGAGGCGTGGGGTGCGAGGGGGGGGGGATAATGGTTACTTAAGGGGTGAGTGAGAGGGGAGGCACACAAAACTAAACAAATGACAGACAACAAATTGTGGAGCGTCGTCATTTGTTTTGTGCTCCGTCTGTTGTGCTCTTTACATACCCTGGAGAGCCGCAAACATAAATGTTGGGCATGCACGACTAAGTAGCATAAATAAATAAATAAAGATATGTCACGCCTTGGATTGGGTTTGCGATTTTATACCCATTGAAAGGCGGTTAAGAGGGTATACTGCACGTAACGGGCAAAAGGAGGCGCATGCATAGGCATAAAAGCAACGTTTTCTAACCCTTAGGGTATCTCATAGTCGAGCATACCCGACCAGAGTTTTGCTACTTGTTATTATTGTTTAATTTGTTGCGTTTGTTGTTGCATTTGTTGTTGCTGTTGTTGTTGCTGCTGTTGTTGTGTCTGCGCGAATAGCTCTGGCTCCACTTGTGGCCCTTGTAGCGCATTCGTCTGTCTGCCTGGCGGACAGCAGCCACCCAATCAGCCACCCACCCACCCACTTCGCCAGCCCCACCGCCCTGCTTTCGCTTTGCACGCCTCTGGCATACGCCCAACTAATCTGTTGGCCCCCTCTTTGGCCCCCCGGCCGTTAAAGTCGTCAGCCTTGAGAGGCGCTTAAAATGTTTTGATTATTGTTTTATTATTTCTATTCTGTTCGCCATCTCTGTGAACGTGTGTGAGGGAGGGGTTGGGGGAGGGGGAGGGAGAGGGAGAGATGTAGGGAGAGGGGAAAGGGAGGGAGCACGCAATAATTAGAGCGGGGCACATAAATAAATTAAAATCTTCTAATTTTAGCTTGAAATTAACATAAATTGCGCATAAAATCAGGAATAATATTGAAAACAACAGAAACCTTGAGCCAGATGCTGGCCGAATGAATACCCTGGAAACTGGCATTTCGTTTAGGCAGAGCTCTCAAGTGGAACTTGATTGGATGCAGTTGATGGATGGACAGGTTCATTGGGCGCAGGGTTGCCACCCGATGCGAATTGACAGCTTGCAGATGCGCCATATGGGATTTCTTGGCCAGGCTGCCGGCCCGATAATCGAGCCCATTTAAATGCATTAAAAGACTCCTTTGTGGCACGAAAAGCAGGCCCAGCGCCAGCTTCGTCTCAAGTGTCCTTTCCCAATGCACTTGCCAGCTGCTTGCCAGTGTGTGTGTGTGCGTGTGTGTGTGTGTGTGTGCATTCGAGCGGCAACTGCCAAGGCAAACACACAAAGACAACAGCTAACAGTTAACCGCAGTGTCTGAAGCTGTGGGGGAAAAGCTTTTCACTTTTGACTCACCCGCACGGCTGGAGGAATTGCCTCAACAAGGGGTGGGGGGCACATGTATGCATGCATGTGTGTGCGTGTGTGTGCGATTTTGCATTGGACATATGGCAACAGCAGGCAGCAAGATTTCTTGTACAAACACAAATTGCAAATTTGTAAGAAAACAAAAGCCAAAAAAAAAAAGCACCCTCCATCCCCGTTCAACACTTTCCAAACCATCCGAGAATCAAGAACATTTCACACCAGGCCGAATTCGAAATACCCTTAACTGAAATGTGTTGAGCTATATAAATATTGAAATACAATCTTAAATACTGATTTTCCGCTTTGTAAACTTCAAATTTTACCGATTTTTCTTTATGCCAATTTTCTTTCTTCTAGCTTAATTATTTTTATTCACTGAGCAGAAAAGTCTAGCTTTTATCCAAATTTGATTCGATAATATGGAAATAGATAACAAAAAAAATGTGCAGCCTATTTTTAAAAAAGAATTGAGTACTTGACTAGGGAATATCCTGGGACTAGTCGGATCCTCGTTGTTCAGTACTGGGGAGTACGATTTTATTGACTTATTGATTAATTTTCATATTTAAATAAATTCAAATTGTTTCATATAGGGGGAATTCTGCCTGGGTTTCACCATTTTATTAACATTTATGACTAATATCTCAAAAATCTGAACCTCCAAAACAAGTTTGTACTTCAGATTAAAGAATCTGTGCTAAAGCTAAACCGATTCGATTTGCCTTCATTTTTCCTTATGGTTTGTTCTGCATCCAAATTAAACTTTGATATGAAAATATATTTTGTGTTTACCCTTAATAGATAATACCCCATCGAAGAGTATAAAAGAAGTGTGTGTGTGTGTGTGTGTGAGTGTGTGCTTGTGGCCAATTTATCGTTGCATTTGCCAACTGGCGGTGAAATTTGTAGCTCGCTTTGATCTTGACGCATTTTTGACACTTTGCGGGGCTTTTTGTCGATTTTGCTCGGTTTGGCTTTTCGGTTTTTCAGTTTTTCGGTTTTTAATTTTTGGCTTTTATTTTTATGAGCGTTGTGAATAAGCAGCATGTGCCGCGCATTTTTCATTTCATTTCAGTTTCTTTTTATTATTTTGCATTTAAGAAAACCGATTTTTCTCACATTTCGACGCATTAGTCAGCCTGCAGCCGCAGCAGCCGCAGCAAGCGCAACCGCAGCTGCTGCCACACGCGGGGGCACGAGTCGCACAGACGCTGCAAGTGTCGAGCGTTGATGGCTCAAATCGCATTTTATTTTTAGGCCATTCGAATAGCACAAATCCTCGCAGCGTACAAGTTGCTTATCTCTTCGCGCACCGCATTTTCCGAATTTTCATGATTTTTCGAATACGATATTGTTCAGTGCCTCAAATGGGGCTCAACTAATTGATTTTGTGACACGATTTGAATTTCTTTTCAAAATTTCACAAATTCCCAAGTCCATGAAATTTTAGCCTTCATTGAATCATTCGAAACACATTTGCATATGTTTTAAATCTAAAGGGTAGCTGCTCGCATATATACCCGACCTAATAACTCGTTCCATAAGCATGCTTCTCGTCGTACGAGCTTTAAGCTTTCGACAAGCCACCAACTGAAGTTTTAAGCTGCGCGAAGTGGTTCGAAACTTGGCTAAGCAGTGCAGACATTGCTTAGCCATAGAATATTGTTTAATCTACAATTTATATATATATCCGTGTGCATATATGCATACATCTATATACGTATGTGTATTTGTGTTTAGTTTAATGGCACATTTGAGCCAAAACTTCCACTCAAAAAGCTATTTTCTGTCCTTGCTTAGCGAGGGAAGTTCAAGAGCTTTTAAGAATCGCGATTACCAGTTCCGAATCCTGATAAAACATAAAAAAAGAAAACATAAAAATTTGCGACATAATAAGAAATTCCAATAAAAAATGTGGAAATCAATAATAACAAAAGTTTGCTAGTCGGCAGTGTCCGACTAGAAGACACCCTAACCTACGTTGTTGATTGAATCACTCTATACTACAGATACATATAACAGCAGTTGTTCGCCTGCTTCTTTTTCTTCTTCTTCTTCTTCTATCAAATTACTATGAACAGTGTACTTTTAATTAACTTTGGAGTGTATTATGACAAAATTTGTGTGTGAACTGAAGCCCATTCAAGAGGAGATTCAGAGAAAGAAATATTATGGCTATTACGAGAATTCATATCCGAAGTTTTCAGAGGCTGGCTCTGAATAGGCACAAAATACAGTCCAATTATTTTCGTTACGCCCAATGAGCAAAGAGGACCCGGATAAAAGATGGCCATAATTGCCGCACTTAACAAATAGTTTTCAATTTTCAATTTAGGTTAAATTTTCAACTAAAGTGGAATATCGATTCTTGCAACTACCCGCTACTGGTAGGGCTCGATCTTTGCTGCACACAAATTCAAAATCAATTTTCTCATTCTCTATAGTTGCATCTTTCTTATAATACCTTATAATTTTGATCTCAGTACTTGACCATTTCTTTCATATTTTATATCCTGAGCCCATTTAAAATGTGTAAACAGGAGTCCATATAGTGTATATATTCCTGTTCAGGATCAATAGAAGAGTCGATTAAACATGTCTGTCTGTCTGTCTGTCTTTATCTGTCCGCATGTATGAATGCGTCGATCTCAGCATCTACAAATTATACATTTAATTTGCTTTCGATTATCGATAACTCGTTCTTTTATTGTTATCGATAACACATTTAAGTTTTGAAGCATATATTGTAAGCCCTAAAAACTAGAGTCATCAACCTTACAGTAGGTACATATGTATGCATTGAGCTGAAGGAGATACGCATTTGAGATACTTCCTCTTTTTCTGAATTATTGGGGAAAAAACATTTGGTTTAATTTTTGTAGATAGAAAGTTGCAACTCGAAAGGTATACGCGTTTTATTGTCATTAACGTATCCCAAAAGTTTCATTAAAATCGAATAATAAACAAAAATGTTTTATCTAGCGGCGTGTATTCGTATGTGTGTATGTATGTGAGCGTGAGAATGTAGAGACGTAAGCAACACTTTCTAATTTGCAGCACTTTGCGGGTTACAGGGTATCTCCTAGTCGAGCACACTCGACGAGAGTTTCTTTACTTATTTTTGTTTCCTTTAAATGTGTTTATATGAAAAAAGAATTTCGAGGAAGTCCCGACAAAGTTAAAAATTTAGAGGCGTTCGACAACAAATCGGAAAATCTTTTGTTGAGGAAAATAATGAGTAGTCAAAAAGAGAAAAATAGATAAATTAATATAAGCTATAAATAACAGAATGTATGTATACATATTTTTAGTTCTTTATATCGATTTTAAGTTATCTAAATGAAACAGTTAAGTTATCGATCATTACTATGATTAGTATTATTATTATTTGCAAAATAAAAATAATAATATAATACATTAAACAAAAGATTTGTGAGAGGCATAAGAGAAGTAAGATAAAAGAATGGATTTGAACATAAAAATATCTTTTTCCCAGACTACGGCGATTGAAATCTTGTTTTTTTTTTGAATATACATAAAACAATGTATTATTCAATTAACATTTAAAAAATGGCTTTAAAACGTTTTCAATTGTTTTGTGCTAATTATGAAATCCGTACAAATTGCTGTCCGTCTTTTGCGTGTTGTTCTTCACATGGTTGCCCTTGCCCTCCAATCTGGCAAATGAATTATGGCACGCAACCAGATCGGTTCAATTTATAATGCCGTACAGATTAGCGACACACGGCCGCAGACGACACAACGACACAGTCGGAGACGCTCTCCCCGTCCGTCCTCCCCCAGCCCCCGGCTGCACCCCTAAGGCTCTGCGAACTGGCAGCTGGCCAAAGAGGTCCAGGCCCACGCACTTGACTCTTGGCGCACGCACGCACGCTGGCGAGAGCGAGAGAGTGAGAGAGTGAGAGAGAGAGAGGGAGAGAGGGAGGGAGAGGCTATATTTCTATATATGCTGCTTATTAAAGCTATATATAATCGAGTTAATATAGTGCGTCAGTGGCGCGGAAGTATCCCACGTCCCTGGGGCCTTCGGGGCATCGTTTTTTGATTTATGCGCCGTTTTGCCAAAGTCAACAAATGAAAATGACACTCGGCTTTTGAAATTTTTTAATTTCATTTGTTATTTATTTACTTTTTATCTCTCGTTCACAGTTTTCAAGGCTGCGTACGACATTAAATCTCATATGACAACTGGCATATAAACATATGTATATATATGTGTGTGTGTGTGCGTGTGTGTGTATATAGTAAGTATAATTAGCTCAACTGCAAAATAAATAATAAATGGGACAAATATAAAAAATTATATATATTATATATTTGTTTCTCGTACATTTGGCACCGGGAGTCTAGAATTTAAATTCAACGACTTTCCCGGCTTCCTGCGGAGAAATTAATATCCCCTAATCAATGTATGGAATCATACACTGGCACACTCATTTTGCAATTATTGAACAAACGGCGCGTGGCGTTAGGGGTTGGATGGGGTATATGAGAGAGAAAATCGGGTGGGTGATATATACACATGTATTACCTAACCTAAAGCGTAGAGAGAAGAGAGCGCCGCGCGTGATCGTGAGAGCAATTTAGTGAAAGGAGAGATAGATAGAGAGAGAGAATGAAAACACACTGTTATACTAACATCCCACTTCTCATTGGATTCGAACTCGAGGCCCTGCTGCTACTGATAAATACAAATTCTGTGAACAGACACGCAACTCAACGTTCTACGCCAAACTCAACTTCAATTTGTTCTTGTTAACTATGGCAGCACATTAAACAGCGGACAGTGTCTGCACGTGGTTCGAATCCCACTGCAGACAGGTACTTAATAAAATTATTATATGCTATAATTACGATTCTATACTTCTATTTTATTTTTTAAATTTTAATTT
>JBAMCK010000334.1:257500-300281 GCA_037075185.1 Drosophila pseudotalamancana | reverse complement strand
TATTGCTAGCTAACACACATCGACTCCCGTGCAAAAAGTCCAGACGCAGACAATTTTTATTGATGGGCGAAACCAGTGTGACGAGCGGGGATCCGAGTCTATGGTTACGCTCACCAGTTGAGTGTACAGCGTTGCCCAGCTGCTAAGCGAAATAATGTTTCAGCACAAGCTGAGCAAAAAAATAATATTGCTTATTGCAGTTAATATAGTAAATGAATAAACGCTAAGCCGCTTGTTACAATTCATAATTCGTTAAGAGTTAGTCACACGCATTCGGATCTGGCAACGCTGGCTAAGTTCGTAACAGTTTCAGAAGCAAAAAGGGGCTCGTGCCACTTATAGCCAATCGGCAGAGCGGCATAAAGCAAAAGAGAGGGAGAGAGTGAGTCAAACAGCTGTGACTATTTTATACTGTTGTGGCGCTCTTGCGCAACAAAAACAACAACGGGACGGGAGCGAAACTGAAACTAGCACGCCATACAAAACACGCGCGAGAGAGTGTGTCCGTGTGTGTGCGTCTGTGTGAATTATCATACAGTGTATCACGCGTTGACCTCATGATGTTCACGTGAACATTTGTTGATACTTGCCAGCCGAGCTAGCAGCTAGCATGGGCCGCTGCGGGCTCTCGAGCAGGCGGGCTGCTGAAGGCGGCGTGCTTGTTTCACTATTTATGGCTGCCTGCATGCTTGCGTGTGAGTGTGTTGTGTGTGTGAGCGAGCGTGTTTGAGTGTTTACGGGAGTGGGTATTTGTTGTTGCGTGTTTTGTTTGTTATTGGAAACGGAATTAAATTTTGTACGGAACTCAAGTGCAATAATAATTTTGCGTGGGCGTATAAATGGGCAAAAGTTGTTTTTTTTGGTGCAAGCCAATTTTTTTTTGTTTCTTTAATGCAAAGAGCGCAACGCAATTGAATCCTACCGCATCATTGGGAGGTGCGGCCCACCCATACAAATTATTTACACACAGACACGCATAGTTATGCTCGGTTGTGTGTGAGTGTTTATTAAGCTATGTACGTTTCAATATAATCAGCATTGCGAAGGGCATCTAAAATTAGCAACTATTCCGGTTCCAGGCGGCAGTTCAAGTTCAGAGCGGGACTTGTACGCCTTTGCCTTGACATGTATTTGGAGGCCATTTACGTAGCAACTACCAGTTACACCGTCCACCCACAATCCAAAGAGGGTGGCCACCCAGAGTCCACGTGCCCACGCACCTTCACAAGTGCACGTAGGCCGCCACCGACGCATAGGGTTGCCAGACTGGGGGAATGGGCGAGAGAGCGCAGGAACCAAGGCGAGAGAGAGCTTGCGCATTGACGTAACCTGATGTAATGGTTACGTAGCAG
Organism: Drosophila pseudotalamancana; assembly: GCA_037075185.1. Taxonomy (NCBI): domain Eukaryota; kingdom Metazoa; phylum Arthropoda; class Insecta; order Diptera; family Drosophilidae; genus Drosophila; species Drosophila pseudotalamancana. The sequence continues at coordinate 298,929 of JBAMCK010000334.1, read as the reverse complement.
TGGCTCAGTGACGTCACACGCTATTTCTCCTGTTGCTCCAAAGGTCAAACAGAGAAGCAGCACTGGCAATGACGTCGCCGTGCCATCAGTTGATGGTTCAAGGCCTCTGCCACATGCCTTATTAATGAACTCGGGCTTTTTTTTGCTTTGGCCCCAAGCTGCGTTGAATGTTATGTGTGTGCTGGCTGTTTGTGTCTTTTCCACGATGCGGACGTCAATCACAGGTGAGCGTGACGTCAGTTGCTAAATGAAACATGTACACAACGAGTGCTCAATCTTGTTAGTGGACAAGCCATTAGCTTTCTGGCAAGCCCGTCTGAATTAAATTTCTGTGTGTCTAAAATCCGGCACGGCAACACAAAAAAAAAAAACCAATTTCCAAATTTTCATTTTCACCAATCACCAAGTCATTCACATTTCGCGTTTGTATTTATTTTGCATTTTTTCCTTTTTCTTTATATACATATATTGTTGATTTTTCTTGGCATGCGGAATGGTGAATGGGTAAAACCCCCGTCTTTGCCGTGTTTTGTTTCACACGCGCCTCAAAATCTGCCTCCATGACGTCATGCTGTTGCCCAGCAGCTAACTCGTGACAATGCAGCGCGTTACCATTCCACTCTATTCCTCACCTTAAGATACAAAGAATGAAATTTCGTTTAGCGCAATTATAAATTAAATAAGCGCTGCAAATCAATTTGCTGATAAAGTAAACAAAAAGTTCGAAGCTAAAGATATTAACTAACAAACTTGTCAAACTATTTCTCATTATATTTATTTATACATATATAAAGATTCTCAACATGTGACTCATTAAGTTTTATTTTCAAGAGCTTTTCTATTTTATACAATTTATCATAAGATCTCTTGGAACTATAAAAAGTCTTAAGGGAAAATCCGACCTTGGCAGTTTTCACTGTACGCACAGTAACTATTCTATTCGCTAGACTTGCCAGCATTATCATATCAATTGTCCCATGACATATCACTCGGTTGTGGCTAATCCCTCATCTGTCAGGGGCTCGGGGCCTACGTGCTGGCTGACGCGTTGCGTTTAGCCAATGCTCGCGTCTCATCTACGGAGTTTTTTGAGTCGAGAACCTTACAACAATTGGGGTCGATCGGATGCAGCCGGTGTGTGTGTAACTTGCTATCGAATAATTCGTAGTGCTCACATCGAAGGTTGTTCTGTAGTTCGCAATGGAAATTTACGCTCAAGGTTTTACCCAGTTGCCAGAACACCATGATGAAGATCATGATGATAACGGTGATGATGTGGATGATGAGGATGATTCTGTTTGCCTTGGCGTGGCATTCCCCTTTTACCAGGTATTCTGTGTGCCGCAGTATTCTGGCCTGCCCGGCCTTGGCCCAGTTCCTGCCCTTGCCAAATGTTCCAACTGAACTTGAAAGTTGTTGTCCGTGGCAGGACGGCAGGCGACGTTGGTGACGACGGTGACTACGACGTTGGCTACGACGACCGACCCTGAACCGGTTCAGCTGAACGCCTTTAATGGAGCAATGACAGTTGTCTTTGTTTTTTATATTATTTCTTACTTATTTTATTTTTTTTTGCCTATGTCAACGTAGTTCCTATCATCATGATCATCTTCATTATCATGAATATTATAAAGCGATTGGGAATCGTGAGTAGACGCAGTGGCAAATCAACAAACAACATCATTAAATGAGATCAAAAGAAAAATGAATGTTGAATGCTGACCAGTAAATACCCTAGCATAGGTTCAAGCATAGGAAGGATACAGAGCTAAAGACCCTACTTTGCTTCGAAAAAAGGAAACAGTTAAAATATTCCCAATCTGTGTGGAAACCTTATTATACAATTTGATATAGGTAGCTCTTATTATCTCTTGGTCATACTCAAACCAAGTCTCAAAATCAATATTTATCGCTAATCAGAAAATGGGTGGAAATATTGATAAAGAAAAATGATAACCTGGCTGCGGGTGTGACGGACAGCTATCCGGTAATTGCACAGAACTAATATACTCTTGTTTACTTTGTGAACCGAGTATACATATAAATATGGCAGAAACAGAAATAAATGTAGAACGGAACCTTAGGTATACGAGAGAGGAGGGGAGCCCAATACGGCGGATAGAACGGTTGTATATATTATGACGAGGTCGCGTATTCTGCGTCTGATTGGCACGTGAAGTCAACGTGAACAGCCGCTGAGAACGAGAGGGAGAGCGAGAGAGACAGAGGGAGAGACTGAGTGAACACAAATAGATTAACCGATAGAGAGGGAGAGGGAGTCTCCAATCGAAGGAGAGAGCGAGAGGGCGAGCCGTCTTATTGCGTTATTCAGAATTTGCATGACGTGCGGCACACAATTGTCCGGCTGATGCGTCTCCCCCGTGAAAGGCCAAGCCCATTGCGGCCAACCCCAAGGGGCATTGCGATAAGGCCGGACAGCTGGCCGCCGCATGGTCCGAGCGCCCCATATACGGGAGTGGGCGTGGCTCCGGTCTTATCGGTGTTGAACGTAAGCGTCGATCGCTTATCGCTCGCATCACGTAGCGGCGTGCGCCGCAAACTACGTCGGAGCGGTCGACGGCGAAGTCAATCGATTGCACCACTGATATGCCCAGTGTCGGCTCGATCAATGGGTATATGCAGCTGTTCAGTTCCACGTTGATCTCTGCGTGACATTCAATATTTTCGCTTTGAATGAATCTTAGACCTTGAGCAGGTGAATGGAATACGGTTTCTGTTCTATGAATTAACTGTTTCATAAGCTAACATACAATGCATGTGTTCCTTATCAGCTAAACCCATGGCCTAACTGTAGAGTTAATCAACATTTTGTTATACCGTTCACCTCTTCACTTTTTCACACAAGTCAACAACATTTCGAAGCTGTGTACAGGGTATATGCTGGTCGTGCGATGTTTCCATTGCACTACTCTTTAGTTTAATTGCATTTTAATTGTATTTGTATAGAAGCTACGAAACACTGCTTTAACTGTCAACTCTTTACTTAACTGGGAATTCTTCGAAAGTAATTCAAGTCTTAAACTAATTGGGAATTTTAAAAGTTGTGTATTCAATACCTCGAAGCATACTTTTTGTTTTTTCCCAACTGGTTATTAAGTTGGAACCAGTTGAAGTTTATTTGGGAATTTTATCGTAAAATATAATATAATTCGAAGGTTTTACAAGAGGTAAAAAAAGCATTTTAGAAAAAAATTTTCTCTGCAGATGTTTTTTTTTCTCTCCTTAACACAACATTTTTCTGCACAACAATAAAAAATGACTAATTCGCATTCTTAGTTGCGAAATACATTTAAATGACTCAACCGACAAAATGTTAGAAAACTTGGAAGCCACCAAACAATGGCCAAAGAATAATACTAAATAATACAGTCAATCAGCAAGCTGAAAAAAAACTTCTCATATAGGAAGTCGAATCTTTTATTTTCAGCTGCACATTTTCGTATCCAATGCGTGTTGGCCAATAAAGTCATCAGTATAATTAATGCTATTGGGCTTATCTGGAGTTTATTTAGGTCTATTTTCTATATCTGACGTCTTTCGTATGGGCGGCATTCGGTTGACAAACATTTTGGGGGGCGTTCTAGAGTGTCGACCTCCTCGTCTGTGGGTCGATAACTGCCCCTAGGATTTTGCGTTGTTTATTTACAATCGTTGTTTATTGTTCTTAATGTTGTTGTTGTGGTTGTTGCTGTTGTTGCTGTTGTTTGTGGGAACCTTTGGAGGCGCGTTGCTCAAACTGTAAACAATGGAAACAACCCAAGTGCGCAGTGCTTCACTCTTCCGCAAAGCATAAGCACCTAGTCAACCCACCTTGACAGTTGTTCAAGTTGTTTCGCCATTGTTGACATACACCATACCCTGTAAATTTTGGTGTCTACATGCAATAACCATCTTTAGCAGGCTGTCAATTTTATCTTATCAATTCATTTTGTTTTCTGCCCTAGTTTTTTGATAATACACATACAATTTTTTTAATTTTTGAATGAAATAGTAAGCTCTATTCCATGCTAACGTTTTTCCCATTTAAATAAAGCTAATATACAAATAAATATAAATAATATATTTCTGAAAAATTGATTCCTAAGGTCAACACAAATGTTCGTTAAAATTATATTGTAATCAAATCCATATAAGGTATAGGCAGAAATTGAACTACAGGGTAATTTGTAGCTGTCAGTCATGATTTTTAGTGTAGTTTTGCCCAAGTGTTTGACTTTATTCGATATTCCAGTGTCTGCGACGATTGTCGCCACATGACGAACGCATTGAGTACAGCCCACAAACTGTGTATGCGTGTGCGTGTGTGTGTGTGTGTGGGTGTGTGGGTGACACGTTATCGCTGTCAAGAGCTCGAAGAGATTATTCGTATCCACGCATCGATTGAGTGCTCACTCGCTCGATTAATTGAACCTTAGCAACATGGACCCATGATTTCGCATTAGCAAATTTTACGAAATAAAGAATCAGCCTTTAATTAAGGTGACCCTCGAAGACGGAACAGAAATGACTATTTATAGAGTATGGCATGTGCCTTATCGCGGATTATGATCTTTCACTAAATCAAATTTAAAGTACTTGTTTGATTGCGAATCATTAATAAATTTTACTTATGTATCTATCTGTCAGCAGTTAGTTATAGGCAAGCTCTACTCTAACATTTATTTAAAAAGTTCTGGGGTGAAGATCAATAAAAAGAGATTATGTCGTTTGTTGGGCTTGGCTGGCCCAAAAAACAGGTCTACGTCGGTCTAAGGCCTCGTTTTGTTGGACCTGTAGGTAAATTCCATAAGCCGGGTGACGCAAATGCGGCCTTGCCTGAGTGACCAGCTTCGGAGGCTAATTTAGTAGACGTCTACACATATTTTAGGCGTTTATTTAGAGCAAAATGGAGCAACAGCAATTAAATTACAAAGTCGCATTTTGAGATTTAAAGTCAATTGTTTAACGAACAGGCGCTACACCTGAAAGCCAGGTAAGGCACGATCCGGCTACGAGCCGAGCAAACAATTTAGCACATTTTCTCTGTTTACTATTGTTGTTATTATTGTTGTCGATCGAAGCACGAGTAACACTTAGTCGCCTAATTATTATTTATTTATTTTTAGCAACTCGGGACGCGTTTCCATAAACGAAAATTAATAACTTGTACAGCTCTAGTGCACGGCCAGATACCCTGTAAATCGCGTGCGGTTATTTATTTACTTGTTTATACATACATCTATGTATATTTTTATTCTTCCGTTTCGCTGCATTTACAAAGCAACATTCCAAAGCCATTGCTGCCACTCGGTTGGAGTTTCGCATATTTCTGACGTCACAACATAATTTGCTTAAGAATGAGGCGTCTATCGATATCGATTGCTAGCTATCGAGACGCTTGTGCCACAATTATTAACTTTTTAGCACAGCTTACAAAATAAAAATGAGAATCAGTTTAAACGATAATATTAAAAATATAGATATATTACAAGCATTATGATCTGCTCTTGTTTATGAAATTTACATATATTTATAGGGTATGTGAAGATGTGAAATTTGTGTATATGTATGCATGTATAACTTATTTCTTCTATTATATGAATATTTTGTAGTATTAAATACGGTGTTTAATCAAAATGTGGAAGAGGCAGAGTTAAATGAAAACAAAAAGTAATTAACATATTTTTGCAAATTATGCATCGTGCGTTGTGACTTTGGCTGGGGGCCATAAATCGATCGGATGATCCATCCAGAAGGAGAGAGAGCGAGCTATAGAGCGGGACAGCGATAGACAATAAAGCTTACCCACATATTTCGCCATATTCCAAATGAATGGCAATACCCAGGCTCAAGATCATTTTTTTTGCGAGGCGTTGGCACTTGGCAAGGACAACAGCGCGTTGACGAGGAAGCAACAATTGCAAAAACAACAACAACAACAACAACATTAAGAACAAGAGCAATAAACAAAAAGCCGAAAAACAGAAACAAATTGCGTGAAAAGGTCAACGCGCAAAAAAATTCAGAAAGCGTTGAACCAGACCCTGAGCCGGCGATGAGTGTAAAAAATGTAAAGCAGGCCGGTCGCAAATCAGCAGCAACAATAACAACAATAACAACAACGAGAAGAGCAACAACAACTGCTAAATATAAATATGTGAACTTTGGAATGATGTCATGCATTGGCTAAAGATCGCAGACAGATCTCGAGATTAGAAGCGAACCCCTTGAGACAATTGAAGTGGAATGCAACATGTGTACGGGAAGTGATACGCTCTCCGGCAGGAAGTGTCCCGTTAATCAGTTAGCCAATAAATATAGTAATCTAACAAACTTCAAACTTTTGCAGTATTTTATTAGCAACCATTGAGTTTAATGCCCTGTAGGCAGTAAAAGTATCTTACAAATAGTAATTTATATGAGTGATCGATGATTATCGATTTCGCACAACTTTTTGATTTGAAATTGAGCGCTGACGTTAGCTTAAGCTATACAGAAATGTAAACCAAATCGCTTATCTTAATCTTTACATGGTTTAAAAATCGATATTTATCGATGTATTTGATTAATTGCAGCTAACGAGATTGCTTTAAATGAAAGACAGACCCATTTGCAGGAGAGAATCTAGAAAAGCGAACGCGAAGAAAACGCGCTTTGGACTTTAGAACCGGCTGCAGGGCATCTGGAGAACGAGCATATTTCTTGGATGACGATTGGAAGACATTAAATCGAATTGCTTTATGCGATGCGAGGCTATTAATAGCTGAGCCGATACGAAGCTGACATTAAAATTGGCTCGCTTCGATAAGCGAATGGGCAAACGTGGAGGAAGCAACTGCTAGGCCATACGGGTCGTATGCGTGATATGCGCCACGGAAAAAAAAAGAAAACAACAAGAAAATGAAAAGAGAATAAAAATATAAAAATATAAAACAAATACGTATACGTATGTGTGCACATTGATCATACGCAGCGTGAGCCAAGCGCGAACCTACCGCAATGGCAGCCGCACAGCTCAATTAGCAGCAGCTGCGACCAGCAGCAGCAGCAGCAGTAGCAACAACAACAACAACAACACCTTTTACTACTGCATTGCTATTCGCTTGTTGTTGTTGTTGTTATTGCTTTATAAATAGCCTCAAAGGCAGGGCGCCGGGCCAATTGGACTTTGTGCCCAATATTATTTTGGTGGGCGTGGCGTGGCCGCCTTGCACTGCCAACAACAACATCAACAACAACTACAACAAGAAGTCGCTTAAAAATAACTGCATTATTTTAGTTAATTTTGTTGTTGTTAATTGTTGACATTTTTGTTTTGCGCTTTTACCAACTGTCTTTATTTTTATTTTTTGCCTTTCGGCCAGATTTTTATGCATTTTTGGCCGCTTATGCGAACCGTCTGGCAAATTTCATCAGCACTTTTAATTTATGCATCATTAGCTTGATCGGGTTGATCATCATGATCATCATGATCATAACGGGGCGTGTGATAATCGATTGAAAGCCGCTCGAACTGTGAGCGAGAGTGTTGCCGATTCTGGCGGCGGGGGTGTGACGAATGCGGGTTGGGGGGCGGGGGCAATAGCTGTCTGGCAAACAAGGTTAAAAGCGTGTGTGTGTGTTTCTGAGAGAGTGTGTGTGTGCCAGGGCTGGAGCAGCTGCGGCGGATCAATGTACTCCAAGCGAAACACATTTTCGAAACAAACAAAAACCTGTCAGAACATGAAAACCGGGTCGAACAGACTGAGCAATACGCTGCCTAAAGTGCAAAAGCTGCTGCCTAGGGTGAATCTGAAACTGTCAATGCAGTGACTCACAAACTGTGATTTTAAGCATTTGTTTTACAAACTTTCACCTGTTAAGCTGCTTGTTGCAGTTGGATGCACACGACTGCCAGCTACCCTGTAATGTGTTAGAATTCTTCGAGTTGCAAATAAATGGCAGCAGTTAGTAGGGTTGTAGATACACACAAACTGTTATCATAAGTGAGTACAACATTCAAGAGTTAAAACTACTTCAGCTCAAGATAAGTTTATACTGGCAACCAATACAACCCATTGCGCACTTGTGTACGGGGTATGCGAGAAATGAGTGACAGGAGCAGAAGGTAACTGCACCCTTGGGTCAATGATATCGTCACGTATGCGATACAATTATTCAGTTATGGCCTCGTCGCAGCAGCAGCAGCAGTCGATGCCGAAGCAGCGGGAAACCTCGGAACTGAGGAAGTTGCTTGACCTGGAAGTGGCCGCTGACCATTTTGGCCGTCAGAGTGTAATGCACTATGATTACGGCCAAACAGACAACAGATACAGATGCAGTCTGAGATACAGATACAGATACAAATGCAGGCAGCGATAAAGACGCAGTTGCGATTGTAAATATAGATTAAGCTTCAACTACAAATAGATTGAAGGTTGCGCATACGTATGTAGGTACAGCTCCATTTAGGATTGTAGATACATTCCAAGTAAGCTACATGCAAGGATAAATAGACCTACTTTATGCATCTTAAGGTAATTATCGAAATGCAGGTTGATGTACAAATATACAAAAAGTTATAAATACACATTCTATATAGAGACTTTAAGTTATCACTATTCCAGATAAAAATACTAAAAGTAACAGATACAGATACATATACATAAACAAGATTATCATAACAGAGACAGTGATATTCTGATTCATATACTGATTCATTGCCAGAATTGATACAGATACTGACGGCCACAACTGTAGATACAGATATATGTATGTGCAGATAAAAATACATTCATATTAGGAGTTACAGAGCCATGCTGAAAGCTAATCTTGCATTGCTTGACGGAAGCACAGTTACTCACACATTCCCATTTAAAGAAACAGAAACAGATACATTCCGAGTAAAGGTCGTAGATACGTATCCATTAATGCAGTTACTGACAGCTGACTTTGGAGCTACAGATATAGGTCCGATACATTCTCGGTAAGAGATGCAGATGCGTTTATACATATACGGTGTATGCAGAGATACAGTTACAGATACATTTTCAGTAGAAGAAGTACAGGTACAGTTATTCAGATGCAGATACATTTTAAGTAGAAGTTCAGATTCATTCATAGTAAATGACGCAGATACAGATACATACATACAGATCGTGATACAGATATAAAGATATACTAAAAGCCATGGATGCACTGCCTGAAGGACAAACCGCTTCAGATTCAGATACATTTCCATTTGCAGATGATTTCCAAAGCAGATGTATTCGAAGTAAAGGTCACAGATGCAAATTAATTGTTACAGATACTGACAGTTACAGATATGTAGGTAAAGATACATTGTACATTGAAATACATCCTAAGTGGGGAGATACAGATGCATTGCTACTAAAAGATACAGATACAGATTTACTCCCTTAGAAGATACAGTAGATACACACACAGTTGTACATATTTATACAGTTACTGAAAGCTACGGATGCTATGCCTGTCGAACATAAAGATACAGATACAATGTCTGTAGGGGGCACAGACACAGACACAGATACTGACACACACACAGATAAAGCTACAGCTACTTACGGATCGGCTGATATTTATAGGTTTTTGGGCGAATGTCGAATTGCATTGTCGTCGTAGTCCGAAAAGTCAAATACGAAAGGCGGGGCGAATGAACGGGGCGAAGGCCAACGAGGCGAATACATCATTAGTGCCGCTGACCGCAGTTGAGGGCGTGGCCGTAGGTGGAGAGGAAGGTTATGCTAAATGCTGGCGGCTAATCAGCTTCGCCATATGTTAGCGCGGATTATTCTCCGCATTTTCTCCATATTTATTGCAAAATGCATAAGCGACCCCTCTAACTGCCCCCCGCCCCCTGCCCATTTATCCTACTTTTGTTAAATGTCCCTTTTTTTAGAGTGCCGTTACGTGGCGTTCGAGAGGAAGCTTTTCATTTCCGGCGCTGTCAGCTTTTTTAAAATCTATGAGCGTCCAATGCAAAGCACCAAAAATTTCCATTAAAATGCAATAGGTGCAAATTAGAAGACAAAAACCCAACCCGAGAAAAATCGACTAACAAAATAAATAAATCCAGTGCGAATAAAATGTGTTTTTGATTAACCACCTTGCACGACTGGAGATACCCTCGAAAATTCAGTTGTTCAACTCTCTTTGTCCCCATTTCATTTTCATTTTACCTCCTATACATGGTTATTCTACATCTCATAGTTCAAAAGTTTCGGATTTTCGAGAATTTCAGATACCTAATATAATAAATGGTCCAGTTTCTTTTTAAATTCGTAATACAAAAAAAACGGAAAAGATGAGACTGACCAAAAAAAATAAATAGTCATTTAATTTGTTAATGTAATTACCAAAATAAATATATTTTAAGGAAATAATACTATAATTAATAACTATTTTTATATATGCCTAAAAGTATGCCAGATATTAACAGAAAAGTTCATATGTTGCCAACTTAAAATCAAAGCGTTGCCAACCATCCTGAAATCGTCAATCGATAGTAGCTGCGATATCAAGAACCAAGCGATACTTGATGAGGTTGTGGCGCAGCGAACAGCTGCTATGCAATTCGCCTCGTTTCATTGAACGTATATCTCATACCGGCTGTGCTGTTTAAATTTGCTTTAAATAAGTTAAATATTGTTGCAAATGCTAATATAATTAAGAAAACCGTTGATTAGCAGGTGCAAACTTAAACCAAAACAAATCAAAGCGTACGGCAGCAATAACTAAGCGTGTATGAGCGTATGAAACGTGCGTAGTATTTCGGTTTTTTGTTTTGATTCTTATCACGCCGCGGAACAGACGCACAAAGTAAGCGGCGCAATGAAAAATAAAGTAAAAACAAAATGGAAAAGCTGCGAGAATGCGCGCGCAACCAGCAACTGAGCGAACGGTGAGAGCGAATTCACCGGTTCTTACGCTGTCCGCTGCTTGGGAGCTTTCGCCCCAAGCAGCGCAGCGCAGCGCAACGGAACGCAGCGACGGCGTCAACGACGACGACGACGGCAGCATTCAGTTGTGAGCAAGACTTTGCACTGTTCGGACGTCGTACGCCGCACGCCCACGCTACGCCTACGCCGACGCAACACGCGACAACAAGCAAGAACAGCAGCAGCAACAACAACAACTACAGCAGCTATAAGCAACAATTGTAATGCCAATAAGAAACATCAATTGATTGGTAAAGAACGCTTGCCAGTTGCGTTGCCAATCAGATTCCCTTTGGCGATACCGTTACGTGAGCTCGCGATCGTCGCGCGCCTCGTTTAAAATTAATTAATTATTAATATGCACGCTAAAAGGTCAATGCAAATCACAAATATAATTAAAAAGAAATTGTAAATTATAAATAAATTATTATTATTGATAACTGCATGCGAATTGCATTCCAATTGGAGTAAAGGTGCTTAACGTGTGTGTGTGTGTTCTTTCCGCCGGTAAATTTAAATGTCGGTCGGGCACACGGATTTAATGTAGACGCCGCACTGGACGCAGCTCTGTACATTGGAGCAGCCCCCCACTTTGCATTGGTAGCAAACAATGTCACGACGCAAACAGTCGAATCCAAAGCCGTTGAATAAAGGTAAGTGAGACACCTATGTCCCCAACGCCTCACCGTTTTACTTTTTACACCTGCTACAAAAATCGCTGTGTCAGCTCGTAATGTATTTATTTTTTCTTTTCTTTTCTTTTTTTTTTTGGGGTTTTCCATTACTCGCATGAAACATGTGAACGATCTGAACCCAAAAAAATTATATACATATAAGAAAAAAACTATGCGATTGTCAACTAGAATTTCAACTTGTTTCGAACGTCAACTTTATTTAAATGAAATTTCTTTGTTAACACATTTTGAAAGACAGTCAAGAGTAGGAAGGGATAGAGGAAGGGGGACGGGGAGAGGGTCGAACACACCCTATTATGTGTATTAGACTAATTACATTTCGTTGTTTGTTGATTTGATATATGAGCCAGAGCATTCGCTAGGCCAATGAATGCATTTTGGAATCGATAATACGTGCCCCACCTGAAGCAACGGGCCAAAAGTCTTCGCTAATCGCTGACGACTTCGCAGTTGGACTCCTTATCGCGAGCACGTTTCGGTTCAGGTTGAGTTCCATTCGCTTGTTTCTTTTTTTAACTTATTTATTTATATAATTTTTGTTTTTGTTATTTTTTTCTTATTGTTGTTATTGTTACTGTAAGCAATGATATCACCGCAGTTGCTGTAAATAAAGTGCAAGTGTGTAGACACTGGATAACAGGCAGTAGTAATTGAATATCCATATACAGGGTGTACACTAAAAGAGAGTGGGTATACAACCTTATTATAGTAAATAATAACAATCTATAGAAGTGTGTAGACACTGGATAATAGGTAGTGGTAATTGGATTCAAAGGTCTGGTTATTGACTGAAAAATAGATAGAATACAGTAAATAATAATGATATTTTAAAGGGTGCTGACACTGGATAAGAGGGAGTAGTAATTGAATATTACTGCAAAGGTCTGAATAAAAGTCTTTAATTAATAAATAATATATATAGCAAATGTCTTTTATATTTTTCATGCTGTATTAAAAAGTGTTCTGTTTATTTTTTTGGACACTGTAGTCCTTTATACAAAAGTCGAGCTTTTTCTGGCTAGGGGAGAAAAGGTCTTGCTCCCATTATATCCATTGGATCATAACTCAATACACATTTAATATAAACGAAGCTCTACTAAAGAAAAAAGGAAAATTATGAAAATCTAAAATATATTATTCAGTAATTTTTTATCGTAAATCGGAATTGTCTTCTGGTCAATCAAATGTGCACACACTGTTCAACAATTCAGGAATTAAAATTCGTTTAAAGTTGTGTGCGCAAACGCTGAAGAGAAAAACATAAAAATTTAATACTTTCGCACATATGCATGTGTGTTTGTGTGTGTGTACATTGGTTAACAGCCAAAGTGAGCAACGGCTACAGTTACGATAAATTAGCGCGCTTATCTATGCAGCTGTTGTTGTTGCTGCACCTGCGCCGTTTGCTTTCTTCTAGCACACTATCACAGGCTAACCAAGCACTCCCTCTCACTCTCACTCTCTCGCCCTCTCTTTCGCTCGCTTGCTCTGTTACTTTGCATACTTATCTTAAGCGCTGTTCTTATTGCTAACTGTTGTTGTTGTTGCTGCCGTTGCTTGACATTTTTCTATAGCTTTTAAAGCGCGCAGTCGATAAACTTTTATCACAACTGCAGCAGCAGAAAACGAAAAACTGTGCAAAAGTCTTTGCTGCAGTTGCCGTTAGCTTTACACAAGTTGCATTGGCGATATGGCAACGCCGTCACCGTAGTCAGTGTTGGTAACCGTGACTGAGCTGCAGGTCGCCAACGGAATAGATAAACATTACGTTTTGTTTTGCCCTTCTACATTATTTTTATTTTATAAATTTTAATTACGCCTTATCACTAATTTTATGCTAATTGCCAGCTGTGCGCTCGCTTTTATCTGCCTGCCCAAAAAAACAAAAAACAAAAAAATAAAACAAATAGAAAAAAGACAGAGCCTGTGACCGCAGACACGACCAGCACAACTTGGAACGTCGGCCTTTCCATGCGGGCGACAATTTCCAATTTTTCAAGTAGAACTCCGGGCTCAAAAACGAAGAAGAAGAAGAATTAAAATAAACTCGACTCAACGAGCGAGCGCGTCAGCAATCGTTGTGAACGTGTCGTACGGCTCTTTCGAATGCAGATAGCAGCAGCTTATGAGTGTGTGTGTATATCTATGTACATATGTATTTGCAGTTTGCAATTGCAGTTGCTGCAGCCCGTTGATAAAGGCAAAGCTCAGGTTGCGCTAGATAGCCAATAACCAAGGCCACCCTGTGCAGCCATTGCGGCTGCGGCTGCGGCTGCGGCTCCAGCTAATGATGCTAAAGCTGGCGATGATGACGATGATGATGATGCTGAACCGTTAAAGTTCGACAATTGGAGAGAAAGAGAGGGACAACAAGCAGCTGGCAGATAAGCTCCGATACGAGCTTTGGCCATTTTGACATTGTGTTTAAAAAATGCGATAAGCTTTTGTTGTTAATGCTGATGTTTATTTTTTTTATTTTTTCTCTTTACATTAACCGTTTGTGAAATCGTACCAGGAAATATCAGCAGATAAATAACAATAACAACTAACAACGACAACAACAAAAACAAAAAGAACAACAACAACAACAACAGCAGCAACAACAACTTGCATTACAAATTACAAAATGTTGTTTTCGTTTTGTGTACTCGCATTAAGTTCAATTTTTGTTGTTGTTGTTGTTTTTGGACAGCGCATTTGCATATCAACTGCGATAAAGCAGCAGCAGCAGCAGCAGCAGGGGTTGGGGGTGGGGCCTGTGGGTGGGGTGTTGCGGCACTTGGGAGCGTTTCAGTCTTGAGTCAGAGCCCCGTAAACAATTGCGATATCGAGTCGCCCGCTTATCGAACCCAACTAACAAAAAGCACTTGCTTATAATATCATATTTAGAATACGACAAAACTAAACAAAACAAAGTAAGCGAACACAATGAATCAGGAATACGGAAAAACTATAATCCAAGGAGAACGAACTATAAATACACTTTTTGAGGAGCTGAGACAAAATTTGAACACATTTTTATATTTATAAAAAATTTTAACATTTATTTTTACTGTTTTTGAATATATGTAATTGTTTAGATAATAAAAGACCATATAAAAATAAAATGTGTACACATAAAAAATTTTTTTTCACATGCGGTTCCGATTTGTTTGTTTTTTTTTTTTTAGTCTGCTAACCGAAATATAAATTTGTTCCATTTTTATCTCAATATCTTAAGTTTGTGGTCTTTTGATATTCAATTTCTATACTTTATCTTAGTCCAATTCACTTTTCACACATGCAGAAATATGATCTCATAAATGTTAATCAAACGAACAATTTAAGTTTCCGGTTACAATGTCTGGATTTTAATCAAATGCACTCAAGCGTAGATTAGATTACAATCTTTTCTTATTATTTTAGATTAAGATTAGCTCATGAATGTCTATCTAACTTTAAGATCTAAATGCTTAAGAGGGAATTGCTTGATTTATTATTATCAGAACATCTGAAAGGGGTTTTTTTTCAGGAATATCAACAGACTTTCTATAATTGTATAAAATGATATAACTTGTATTTCCTTACAAGGTTTATAAATATATTTTTGCTTAATGAGTCATTCGGAACGAATGTGGAAACTTGCATTTGCCACAAAATTTCCCACACACACACACTCATAAGTAAATCCTATAGAGATATAAAATGTATAATAATATGAAGCTTATCTGTAGTGCATGCACATGACTATATCGAATGGAATTTTTCAAGATCCATTTAGCTGTTGGTGATCAATTTGCACTGACAGCTGATTTGTTGAGCAGGCGTTATCGAGGTTTTCACATTTCATATCAATCGAAATAAAATTCGAAATTTGATGCCGAAGCTTCGATAATGTTTTGTAGAGACAAGCTGAGAGAAAAAAGCTAAACAGCAACAACAACAACAACAACAACAAACTTAAACAGCTGTCCGCTCGATGTAGATAGCTATGCTGTTGTTTTTGTTGTTGTTGTTGTATGATTTGTACAGTTCGCGGTTATCAGCTGATCTGATGGCAAGATTGTCGCGCTTTGCTTCAAAATGAGAATGAACTGAAAACAACGACAGAAATTGTAGCAACAACAATAGCAACAACAACACTTAAAAGCAGCAAGAGCAACAAAAATTGTTTTATGTATTTTCAGTTTTCAGTTTTTAGTTGTCGTTGTTGTTGCTGTTGTTGTTGTAGCTCGTCGTCTGGCTGTTTTATAACAATTTGAAAAGATTTTTAACAAATGATAAAAATGTCAATGTGATTTGGCTTGTCGGATTGTAGCCGGGGCAGCGGCGACGCCAACTATGCAGCTACTATGCGATTATATATGGATACACTGAGAGAAAAACTGACACAAATATGACAGCCAAATGAGGCAGACAACATTTATCAAAATCAGCAGCAAAGTTTCTTAACACAAGAAGCACAACTTTTTCTTAAGTTAAATTACAGTTTATGTTTGTGTAGCTACACTGAGAGAAAACTATCAGATGCAAGTATTAAAGGTGTCAATTAATTCAATCAATTTAAATTTCTCCATTTTTCAATTAATAAAAAACAAAGTTAATATGCTTTTCTTAAATGCACTGCGAGAAAAATATGTCAAGTTTTTGGGAAATACAAAAGACATAAGTAAACTAACTCTCTAGTTTTTTAAGTCTTACTTTTGAGCCACTTAAGCTAAGAAATATTTTTGAAGAAGTGTATCTCACAGTTTAAGCCACGAATTCGTAAATATGAAATCAAGCTTAGGGTAAAAATTTTAACCTTGCTAAAGAACATTCCACACTACAAGCTTGTAAATTCTTGAATAAAGTATTTTAAGTAAATGTCAAATTTGTAATCGTATTTTTATAACAAATTTAACCTTTTCGCTGAGTGTACCATTTAGATAAACATCGTTACGGATATATATGTGTACGTACGAGGTTTATATATAGCCATATTGTTTGTTCCGCTATCGCTCAGCGATCTGGTTCGCCTCGCTTTGCTGATGATTTTGGCAACTGGCAGTTGATGGACTTTTGGGGCAGGGGTATGCGGAGAATTTTGGATGGGCTCCGATATCATTGCGCACGCCTAATTAATTTTCGTTTGCCATCTGATATCAGTTCCATTTTCCTACTTCTTCTTACTTTTTCCCTTCAGGCTTGCTCCAAAAAAAAAAAAAGAATGCTTCAAATCTAAATCAGCAATCATCAGAAGTCGGGAGCCGCCTTCTGGGCGATAGGAAATAAGAATCGCTGTCGCCTGGCATTGATAACGAATGTCGCCCAGTCATAAATCTTTGTCAGCTATTTGCTTCAGTCAGTCAGTCGGGTTGTCTTTCTGTCCGTCCGTCTAAGTTCTAATCATTATCGCGATAGTTATCGGTCAGCAGCACTGATTTTTGTGCCTTATTATGAAAAACCGATTTCTTCCGCAGCACAACTGTGTGTGTGTGTGTAGTTATGAATATTATTATAATATCAAGTTGAAATCTCATTTCTCATATTTCTGTACATTATCGCTATCGGTCCGATATTTCAAGTGTCGCCGACTCGTTGATAATCGTTATCGTTATCGCCAGCGGCCTCTTTAACCCAGAAAGGAATTCGGTTTTATAGTTTTTCCCTATTTTTTTTAGCTGCCACTCAAGATTTGGCGATTTGGCGATTTGAATTTCGTGCATAGCCTAACAGAAAGAGATAATCATCATCTTCATTATCATCGGTTGCCTTGCCTGGTTTCGTTTTCTTCACTCCGCTTCGGTTTTACTCCACCCACTTAATTAAACGCGTCTGCCTTCGGATCATTGTCAGCCACTTGGAGCTCAATTTCATTTTGGCCTTTCTTTATCAATCTTTTTCGCGCTTATCTTGAAATAAAGTTCAGCTCAGGTCCTATTATCTATTCCCAGCGATCAGTAGCCGAGTCTCAGTCGCTGTTTAATTGAGCAGCCGTACCGGACACGCCGTACCGGGCCATGCCTGCCCCTGGGTCCACTCCCCGCTCAGTTACTCTTTCCCTTGGATTGGTCTGTCTCTTCGCTTTACTCTGTCTTGTCTCTCTTTCTCATCTCCTTCTCATCTGGCCACATCTCTGATTAAGCCGGCCACCTCGTAGACCTCTTAGACCCCTTAGACCCCTTAGACCCCTTGGACCGAAGCAAAACCGAGCTCGAGTTGATAATCCAATGCCCTGGTGGTCGCAGGTTTTGCAAGCATCCTGTTTTGGCAAACTCTTAGCTTTGCTTTCTCATCAATCAATTATTAATTACAACATTTTCCCCTCACATCCTCCCAAACTCTCATCGTGCTGAGTCAGCAGCTGGCATGTGCGATAAATTGATTAAATTTATACTTGCAGTCAGACGACAACCGCAACTTTGCTTCCATCTCCAACCGCCGCCGACCTCTTTGCTTCCCACGTTCCTCCCTCCTAAATCGATTACGCTTCGCTACTCAAGTATCTCTTTCACTAGCTCTTTAATTGCTTTATATTTCAGAAGAGGGATTCAAAGTTATGTAGAAGAGGAACCGAACACTTCCGACTCCTTCTTAAGATGACGTCTCGTGCCTTTATGAATCACTCGTTGATAATCTCCTTGACTCATCATCTTTCCAACTTGCTCTTTGAATACCGTTTCTATCCCTAACATAAATTCCCTTTCGATTGTTTCAGCCACTATCCCTAACTCTTCAAGTGCCTCGTTTGCCATCAATTGTCAATTGATTTTCCGAGTCTCTGTTCGTATACTCGTTCTATTTATATATTCATATGTTCAGTTCTCTGTTCGCTAACTAACTCTTGAAGTTCCTCTTCGAATCTATGTGATCTCTGAATAACCTTTTGATTGGGTTAGTCGAGTTTTGATTTTTGTTATAATTATCATTCAACGTGCAACAATCTATGATTGTTTTGCGATTACGGGACCCTTTTACATTCTTCGTACTTCCTAAAGAACGAACTATTTGATTACACTGCAAACATTCTTAGTGGAAAGAATCTTTCAGCTACCTCCCATTCGATTACCTTTAAGAACGTTCTATACAACCGACCTTAACTCTTCGACGAGCTCTTCTACCTTTTGTCTCTCCCTCCGATGTGGCTAGACATCCGACTGGGTGCTACCGCACTTGGAGGCACAAACAACTCAACTTCTGGTTGCAATCGGAGTGGAATCGAAATCGGGACCCATAGGCACATTTCAAATGAAAATTTAAGTGCTGCGATTAATTTGGCTTATCAGGCGACAAAGCCCGCCCACCCGAAATACGAAAAGCGAAACAAGTGCAATTAAAAGATTTTTAAGCAAACATTTGTCATTACAGATAACGCACGAAGGCAAAGGCAGACGAAGGGCAAGGGAACGGGAAAGGGGAAGGGGAAGGGGAAGGGGATGGGGAGGGGGTTGGGGCTGACTACCTACGCATAAACCGAAATTGGGATGTCTCAATTGCAGGTGCTTGGGTACGTTGAGCTGCAGCTGCCTTTAAAAGGCAAACTAATTACACGATAAACGACGCACGACGTTTGTCTCGAATGTCTCTATCTATAGAGCAGAACCAGCTCCGAGTCCCCACAGTCTCCCTCTCCCTCCCCCTCTCTCTTCCTCTCTCTCGCACGCATCAGGCAATCAAATCGAATGAATGTCTGGCAGTTTAAGCGCTACGATGGGTACGCTAGACATTGCCCTCAGCCCTGCCCCTGGCCCTGGCCCTGTCGCTGGGCCTGGCCAAAATGCAGGCGACGCGCCTCGCAAGCAGCGGCAATCGATTAAAAATCCATAAAAATATATTTCTAGATTTTATGTGCTGATCAGAATAGCAAAAAAACAACACACACACCATTCTCTGTTTGTGTGGTGTGTGTGTGTGTGTGTCACTGTGTAATTAAGTCTGCAGGGGTTTGTGTTTAAGGGAGCACAATATGAAATCTATTTATGCCATTAGCTTTGCCTCGATCACACACAGCGATAAGCGCCCAAAACCAGCACCAAAAAAATGTCCATTTTGTTTATCTCTAACGTCTTGAAAGCGAGTTGGCAGCTCTGGCGATGCAGGGGGGCAACCGGGTGGGGGGTTGGGGCCACGAAAAGTACACAACTAATTAAATCAAAGATTAAAAACGAATCACTCATGTTCCAAAATGGAAACGAACGAGTTTCTCAGATTCAGCTGCTACAAGGGGTGGGAGAGAGAGGGGGTACAGTTATATCATAAGATTCTAATCGCACGTTTTGCCAAAAAAGAAAAGAATGAGAAACGACTAGCCAATACCCTGTAAATAATTGAGATATTTCTTTGATCCGGTCTGTTTTGGTTGATTGGCGAACTATTTTATTTATTTTTACTTAATATAATCCAAATTTTTAGTCTTAAGATAAAATAGATATTTATCGATATACAAAATTGTTGAATCTAATTGAAATTGTAAAATTTAGCCCATATTGAAAGTTATAAGCTTTGTTTATGTATATAACAATATATATCACAATTTTAAAACTAAACGTAGTCACAATAATCGATATTTATCGATGCTTGTATTGTATTTGTTTTGCTAGTTGAGCAAGTTTTGTTTTACCGCTTGTTACATACGCTCTCATTAGTGCAATCTAACCTTTCGTTAGGCACTTTCAATTGTTACAGGGTATGTACAAGAATGAGATATATTTGTGGCTTGGCATCGCGTCATCGTAGCTCACAAAAATCTCATTAGCTCAATTTCAAATTATGTTTCTCGAGTGGAGATATTCGACGATCTTGAGATTCCGATAAGCCGACCAATTCGTGTCTTTTGCTTCAGTTTCTTTTCATTTTCAATATTGTTTTCACAATTTTTTGACAAACTCAATCATGTGATATTATTTACTCAAGAGCAAGACTCGCGATTCGTTCCACTTTGGTTTCCATTTGGGTTTCTGGTGCGATTCGGAGCTCTGCCTCGAAGCACTTTAAGCGTAATCATTTGAATGGCCAACTTGCATTCGCGTCGGAATGGGAGAGAGAAAGAGAGAGAGAGGAGGAAGAGAGGAGAGGAGTATTGGCTGATAGTTGAGGCTGCAGTCGCCGACGGAGCTTATCTAAATGCCAGCCTCAGAGTCTCGTCTTCCATTATGATACACCGATATGAACACGTGGACAGCCCGACTGGATGTCCGAGGTGCGAGGAGGAGCCGTGGAGCAGCGAGTATCTGGCGGGCAATCGAATGGGTCGCCAGCGTGTCGCCTTGTTCCACGTTTCCAACTTCAACTACAAATGGATGCAGCTGTGCTCGATTTCACAGATCGAAGCTCAGATGCTCTTCCGTTGATATAGCGAAGCGGTCTTCACGACTAACCAACTGTAATTGCTATTTATATTGGTAGGCAATATATATGTCAATATCAGCATTTCGTATAGCTGTCATATGATTTCTGTTGCAGTAAAATGATATTTAGTACTGAGTAAGCAAAGACAAAGCAGCTGTCACAACAGTTGCTGCAACCCCATTTGCTTATCAGCCATTTGCAGGGTATGCTGTGAAGTGTTGAGGAAGCATAATTTACATGGCAACAGGCGCCATTAGGCGCTGGTCAACCCTGTGCCAAGCGAGTCGCAGGCGAGACGCAGCCCAAAGAACGAAATGAAAGGAATAAATAAAAAGCGAAGCGCAACGAAACGAGTTTGCGACCTGTTGCGACACCCCCCTCACTCCCTCCCTCTGGCGCACCTGATGGATGCGTGTTTGTTTACAGCCTCGCTGTTTGTTCAGTTTAGCGTAATTGCCGCCGTCGCCAGCGTCGCCAGCGTCGCGCGAATGTTGCAAGTTGCAAGTTGCAAGTTGCAACTGTGACGCGCGCGTCGCCGCAGGGCGCAAAATTAATGTTAACAACGTGTTCGCTCCAACTGCTCCCCTTCCTCCACAACTCCTCTGGTCCACCTGCTGCTCCCCACCTTCTGGGCTTAAGGATATCGCGCATGCAATTTGAATGCCAGCCAAGTGGAAGGCTCCGCGGCTCGTGTATTAAAACATTTTAATTATGGCCCACAAATGTGCACAACTGCCTTGTTGAAAAGTGTGCCGGCCAGGTCGGCTCTTTGCCTTGCCACTTGCCACTTGCCACTTGCCGCTTGAGTGGGCCGCGTCGTGGAGCCTTAAATGGCATTTAGATAAAGTTGCGCATACGCCTCGAAGGGCCAATGGGGAAGCTCCCGATTGATTGTTGTGGCCGGCACATCGATTTATGATCGCCCAGATAAAGTCGACAGCTGCTTAAGAATGCGAACAATTCAAATTAGCTTCTCTTCTTCTTGCTCTTACTCACACTCCTTCTCGCTCGCTCACATCTGTGGAACAGTTTTTGCATTGCGTAATGTGAATTTCATTTGAAATCAATTCAAGTTAAGCATAAAGACATTTCGTCGCCATCATCCGTCTTTCTCTCCCGTACACCCTCTCTCCCTCTCTCCCTTTTGCTTTTCGCACTCTTTGCGAGCTTTTTCTTGCGCTAATTGCTTTTGTTTTAATACCCTAACGAGGGGAATAAACTAAATGTCAAGAATTTGGCTACAGCTCTTCTTACTCACATATTAGAGAAGTTGCAGCTGGATGAACTTAGTGATAAATTAGATGGAGCTCGATGTATAGCTCAATATGGAATGTAAGTATCAATAAATCTAATAATAAAGGATTTATGGTTAAATATGATAATTTAGTTAAGGACTTCTCGCACATATAAATTGGGTTAAGTATCATCAATAATATTTTATTATTATATTCAAATCTCTCCAACTTAAGCAAGTGTACAAAATTATCTTGACTGAGAGTCGCATTTTAAATTTAATAATAATTTTTACATTCTACATGAATCTGAGATTTGGTACTATAGCTTTTATAGCTAAGATGAATTAGCCATCTTTCCCTCCTCCAACTAGTTTTCTATTCGAGTTCTCTTTATGGGCCACACAGCTGTCATTTGCTACACCTCTTGCTCTCATGCTCTACACCTGCTTTGTTTAGGGTATTTGCTGCTTCGTTCAAGTGCCTCATTCTCTTCCTTTTCCACTGGCTGGGTTTTCGCGAGCTGATATCAGCGCGAGGCAGCCTCCAGAGTCGCTCATCTTGCCCTCCGCTTATCGTCGCCTATCGCAGCCATCTAGACAAGCTTTGGCTTGGTCTGGGCATGGCCTGGCCTGCTGCTGATATGCCAGCCATTAGTTGCTGGCTGGGGATGGGGGAGGGAGGGTGGAGGTGAGGTGGGGGTTTGGTCGAGCCATCCATCTATCGCTTTGGTTGGGTCGTCATTTGGTTTTGTGTGCTTCGACTTCGACTGCTGTCGCGTTTGCTCTTAATTATGTTTGTTGTAGCTGCTGTTGTTGTTGTTGTTGCTGCTGCTGTTGTAGCTGTTGTAGAGCTGCTTCTGTAGCATCCGTTTGTCGATCTCTTGGACTGATAGCATTTATGATTTACGTGGTACATTGCGTGGCATTTGTTTTGTGCTTTACATTCATTTTCATTGCCTGTCATTATTTCGTTTGCTTTCGATTTTGATTTCAGTTTCGGCATCGCATTTCGTTGCCATGCCCACTGTCTATGTGTTAGTGTATGTGCGTGTGTGTATGTGTATGTATATGTGTGTGAGTGTGTGTGTGTGTGCTTAATGTCTCTCTGTGCAGATCGAGGTCAGCGATAAGGCCGCGACGTCAACGTCAAAAAAAAGTTAAAGGCATTTTTCGATTACAGCGCGAAAACCAAAAAAAAAAAACAATTCTGAAGCTCTGAAAATATTCCTTGAAGGGTTACCTCTGAAATTTTGGATTTCTGAAATACGAAATTTTATTAAATATAACTAGACCAATTATTACCAAAAGTTATTTTAAAATTGATATTTTAACTAGAAAGTGTGTAATATAAATAAAGGTTCATTTCGTTTATATACGGTATAATTATTATCCATAATTATATATACATACATATTTCATCTATTCTTCAGTCTCTGTATAGCTTGTTTTATATAGATCTATCAGACAAGTAAAAGATGATTCAATCATTTTTTATACTTAGGTTTATTTTTATTGATGATCTATACGACAACTGCTTTGTCTATAGATTTGATTGTTTACACTCAATGAAACTTTAAATCTGAAATATTTTGTTTGCTCTACTTCAAATATCAAAGAAGAAAATGTTGTGCTTGACCTTTGTCCAGGTTGAGGTGCGCAGTTTGAGTGGCAACCCTCGCAGCAAGCAGAGGGTTACTCACACACACTGGCACATCAAATAGAGCTTCGTATTGCCCGCATATCGGAGCATGTCACTATCCACTTTTCATATCCATTTGCTCGTATGAGCGCCGCTGCTGATAAAAAACGGCTCTTCAAAATGGCCGCGACGATAACTTAGCGCCGGTCTGCAGACTCCCAGGTGGACCCCAGCGACAGGTGAGAGTGCGAGAGAGAGTGTGCATGTGTGTGTGTGTGTGTGTGTGTGAGTGTGTGGCAGAGCTAATTCGACTGCTTATAATTATTTTATAAGTGCAGGCAGCGCTGCCTTATCCGTGAACCGGCATGCCAAGCCGCATGATTCACTTGGCGACGCTAATTTTCAATGTCTCGACACACACACACTCACACAAAATTGGTGTGTGTGTGTGTGTGAGTGTGTGTGGCGATAATTCCATGTAGATTAGCGCTGAGTGCAGCAGTAAGAAGAAGGCGATAAGCCCGCGTTCCAGAGCATCCCAGTCGAACGGCTCTGGACGTGGACCTGGGCGGCCGCAAACGTCGACGTTTGCGTCGACGTCGGCGTCGTCATAATGTAAAGCAAAAGTCCGCAGACAACAACAGCACTAGCAGCAGCAGCAACAACAACAACAACAACAAGGAAAAGGCCAAGCAGCTTTTGGCTGACTGAGTGAGTGGCTATCTGAAGTTTGTTATCCAAAATGTTGGACTCTACGTTGACCGGCCTATGTGTGTACACTCAGAGAAATTTTGGTCTTAGTACTAAAGTTTATAGCCACCTCAAATATATTAAACTATACCGAAATATTAGCGTTAGTCTTGAATAAAGCAAGAATTAAAATTTGTGACTTAAGAGGAAAATAAATTAATTATTAAATAATTATTAATAAGTAATTAATATTTAAAATGCGTCGTTTGTCAAATATTTATTATCTATATTTAGGAATTTAAGATAAATAAAAATATTTTTAATTAAATATAGATTTTCTTTTTAGTTTGTTTCGTTTATTTTTTTATCTTATGCAATCGCAATCTAAAACAGTTTCTAGATATTTTCTCTTAGTGTACCCTATGAGGGAGTTTTGTAGGGTGATCAGGGGAGGGTTGGGGCTTAGTTGGGGTGCTGTTCAGGTGCGGGGTTGAGGCCGTTGCAGATTCGCTGCTCTCCGCGCTGTTGGCAACTGTCGCCTCAGCCTTTTTGTTTCTTTTTTTTTTTTGTCTTGCAGCTGATTTTGTGGCGCTGATTTTTATTTTAGACTTCAATTTCTGTTCGCTTTTCATGCTGTTATCTGTCATGCATATCCATATGTGTGTGCGCGAGTGTGTGTATGTGTGTGTGTGGCTCAGTAACTGGCGAACTGTTGTCCAGTTCAGCTCAGCTTTGCGAAAACAAAATTCGCTCTTATCGCTGCTTTGTGGGCTACGTAATTCTCAGTATTTGTTTTGTTGCTTCTGAGGGCAATTTTAACAAGAGTTTTTGTTTTTGTTGTTGTTGTTGCATTGTTTCTTGTTCGTTATGTTGCTGTTTTCTAGATTTGCGATTTGTGATTTGTTTAGTTGCAAAATTATCGCGCAATTTCTTATTGTTTAAACCAAAGCCAAAATTCCTAACCCCATGAGTCAAAGTAGTTTTCCTATAAAACTCTACTATCTATTTCTAGACGTTTTCAATTTCGTCTTGGGAATAGTCTAGAAATCTTTTTTAGAATTTTAAAGAAATTCTCCTTTATATTTAAACGAACTTGTTGACTAACCAATATACTCTTCTGTGATTTCGTTAACAGTGTATTCAAATAATAGGAATCTTGAAAATTGATAAACTGTGAATTTTCTCACTCTCGTTTTTTGCCTTTGTTTTTTTTTTTGCTTTCTGTTTTTGGAAGAGCTGCGCCTCGGGCTTGGGATTTGGGCAGCGGGTCGCGCGATGGTCATCATCATCGTTTCGCATTTGTTGACTGTTTGTTCCTCCCTCTCACTCACCCTCTCTCCCTCTCTCTTTCTCTGCTGTGTGGGCGTTCGTGTGAAACCGCGTTAGCTGTCGATTCGATGCTCGCATTTAAGCCACAAACGAGCCACAACAATGACAATGACACTGCAGGAGCAATCGGACTGTCCGACTGTCGGACTGTCCGACTGTCCGGCTGGGTGTCCGTCCGGCTGTTTGACTGTCTGGCAGATACGCCTGGTAGATCGTGTTGAACGCAGCTTGTTTAGCATGCCAATTAGGCAACTGCCACAGCTGCGATCGCAGCTATTCACAGCAGCAGCGCTCATCGCAAATGCAAAATCAGCTCGTGCAACAGCAACAACACCGGCAACAGCAGGAGGCAGCTGAAAAGGTGTTAATTTTCTGGCCAAATAGTTGCGGCCACGTTGTTATTACCGCAACAACAATAACAACAACAACAACGGGCACCAAAAACAGAAAAGAGGAAACGAAAAAAAGAACGTCGAGCGTGCTGGTTCAGCAAGGGTCAGGCGAGGCAACAGGCTCTGCCCTCTACTCTGGACTCGAATCTCTGGGAGTCGCAGACAATTTGTAGATGGATTTTCAAATCGTTGCCGGCACGAATTGGGCACCCACTGGGCGCTTGTATTTGTATACGAATTTGGGCTTTGATTTACGCTACAGCTTCTCAGCTGCCTTGCTGGGCCTGGCCAACAGCCTCGCTTACACAGTAAAAACTTTTCCATGTTTGTGTAGATGAACACAAATTTTGAATTTAATAAAGAATTAGCCAAAACTATAAATTGATCAAAAATTTAATAGCAATTAAAAATAGCTCAAATTATTTATTTGCCAAAAAATTATGTCTAACACAGGATTTGAACCCAGGACCCGTCGCTTAAGAAACAAACGCTTAGCTAATAAACTGTGCTTAATCTTAAGCTTTGGCTTAAACTGCTTAAGTTAAGTGAGAGAGAAGGAGAAAAGTTACTGCGTTTGAAATGCATTGTAATCAAATTTGAATTCTTATGCAACAATCAATCAGCCTTTCAATTTGAGTTAAGTTTTTATTATATAATTTCAAATAAAAAAACATATTTTTTTGCACTGTGTAAATAATTACGAATTTCCATACAACTGCTTATCGCGGCTTGCCTGGCTGGTTGGCTGTACTGTACTGGATGTGGGCGTGGCCTATTTAGCGATTGTGATTATGATATCAGGGGAACCGAAACGAGCAGAACTAAAGCCAAAGCCAAACAGCGTGCAGCTGCCACGTCTGGAGTGGAGTGTATTCTTCCCATTATAACACTTTCACGGCTCGTTGCCTGCCCCATTGCAACTGCAACTGCTGCAGCATCAACGGCGGCAACATCATCAGCGCAGATCATCAGCAGCTTATAAGCAAAGCCACCAGCACGAGCAGCTCCAGCTCCAGCTCCAGCTCCAGTTCCAGTTTCAGTTACCACCCCGCTCCCCCTCACCAGCCCGCCTGCTCCTCCCCTTCTGGTGCTTGGAGCCTTGGGGGCGTTGCACACTCGCTACGTTTGCATGCCATCGTGATTGGTGTGTGTGGATCAGAGCTGAAGTCAGTCTTTGCCTTCACTTCTCAGTCTTACTCTTTCCCTCTTTCTCTCCCTCCCTCTCTCTCTCTCTCCCTCTCTCTCTCTCTCTGCATGTGTGTTTGTGCACGATTCGACACCATCTTTCATTTTGGCCTCAACTTCTTTTTAGTTCTTAGCTGCTTAACTGCTTTGCTAGCTCAAGCATTTTCAATTAATGGCCACACATTCCACAGCCCCAACCCCAACCCCAGCCCCAACTTTGGAGTCTGCCACCAATTCGCCAATGGCAGCCGCTCTTTCAGGCTCTTTCTAACTGTACGCTTACACTGTGCTACATAAGCTATCATTTTGGGTATGCACATTATCTAAAAGAATTGACAGCTGTCGCAAATAGAGTTAAGCAAATGGTTAGGATAATCGGAGAATGCTCCAATGGAATCCCAATTGAAAACCCTACTCAGCTCTGCTTTAGGCCCGGAAAGGGTTGCCAGCTCTCAGCTTTCCTTTAGGCCTTAAGCTGTCAAAAAGATCTTGTCCATATTTAAGAAGTTTATTCTTAAAATTTCCTGTTTTCTTTTTATGAATGTTTTCAATTAAATATTTACCCTTACTTAGAAAGTTTCATTGGAATAAACTTATGATTGACCTACAAGATCCTCAAACTTTCTTTAATATTTGTAATTATGCAAAAATTTTAAATGTAATAATGCTAAGGACAAGCTCCATTTAAATTTTCCCACTTCGTTTTGTATCTCTTTCTATTGAACAAAAATAGGAACTATAAATTAGATAATATAATATATCAGTATGTACTAACTTTACACATTCTATATAATTCCTACTTTCCATCATTTATTAGCTTAGTTACCTATTCCCATTTTCCATGTCAATTATTTCGGTAATCAAAGTGGGAATTTCCGTTCCCACACATTTTGTTGCACAGTGTGTGTTGCATAGAAGATCTCCCTGCAGGCAGGCTAAACAAATTGTTGCAAGAGTTGGCGGCCACAGCTGAAGTTAAACTTGCAACTAGTTGTTGTTGTTGTTGTTGTTGGAGCTGGCTGCTGGCATCTGCTTTCCCCCATCTGGCGGGCAGCCATTTCCTGACCTGCTGCAATCTCTCTTCTAGCCAAAAAAAAAAAAACAACACTTCTTCTTCTTGTTGCTGGCCGTGCACTTGGGACACGTTTCGTGATTTATGAGGTGCGAATTGCATTGAAATCAGTTTCCGACCCCTCCTCCCCCTGCTTCTTGCCGCAACGTAGCTGCCACATTAAATTGATGTCGATTTTGTGCAGTTGCTTTGCTTTTTAGCCATAATAACAACAACAACAACTATGAAGATTGCGGCTGCATTTCCTTCTGATTGGATGTGCAACGTGTTGCAAGTTGCTGCTGCTGCTGCTGCTGCTGCTGCAGCTATTGTTGCATGATAAATAATGGCAGCCAATGGCCAAACTCTTGGCCTGCCAATTAGCTTAGTTAACAGCTCATTTCTCATTTACCAATAAACATAATTTCTCTCTCTATTTAATATTTTAATTAAAATATCGCGTGAGAGTCGCTCGTTAAATCTATAGTTGCCGCCTTACCACCCCCACCCCTTCTCCTTTATACCCTATCAATTGCAATGCATGGGGCTTATCTTATCTGTCCCGCGCCGGCGCTGATATCTCCCGCTGATAAGGCAGCTAGCTCTGCGCCAATCGCCGCCCAGCAGCGACGCCATTTTGTTTCGACTTTTCCGAATGTTGTTGCTGTTGTTGTTTTTCGATGTGCTTCTTCTTGTTTTTTTTTTCGATGCGGGTTTTCGGGCTTGCCTTCCAATTACTTCAGTTCTTTTGCACAGAAATCTACAAAGCAGTATTGCATATCGCTTTCATGTACTCTTTACATATATATATATATAGAAATTTATATATTTTTTATATCGCACTTATCGCAGGGCACATAAAATTTGTGGGCGGACATAAAAAGCGCAGCAGGCAGCGAAACTGCAGATAAAACCGTCGATAAACCGAATGAAATTTTATAAAACTTTATAAAGTACACAAAATGCAGCACATTAAGAAGTTTCTGAATAGAGTTTGATTGAAGGCCCGATACCCTACAGTGGCAAACAGTCGGTGCATGCATGCAATACAGCGAATCCAAAATTTTTGAAAATATTTTGTAAAGTTTAAAATAAAAATCTTTGAAAAAATAAACTAGGAAAATCAATTTAATATTTTATTATACACGATGAAACTTTTAAAGCGTTATAATATACATAATTATATAACAAAGCTACAAAATTCTACTCTCAATAATCAAAAGTCTTTATTTTCAAATAAACAAAAATCCTTTAATCGGTTCAGTTGATTTTTTGTTTCCATTTAACATAGAAAACATAATTTAAAAAATTTTTTTTAAAAATTGTAAATGCATATTTCAATACTTTGATTCGGGTATTAATCAAATTTTATTATAAAAAGTGGTCTATAAACTACTTGACAATCATACAGGATATTATTCGAACAACTATATAGATACATATATATGGAGATATACATTTATAGATATATATAAAGCAAATGCAATGCAAACAAATCAAAGTTTTTGCTTGGATTATGCAAAAAGGCAAATAAAAGGAAAAGATACAAATTTCAAATTTTAACAATAAAAAAAATGGAATTGTAAAAAAAGACAAAATGTAATAGGAAATCAGAAAACAAAAAACAAGCATCCAGTGTTGGGAAATGTAAAATGGCGGCGTGCAGCGGAAGCTGACAAAACGCCATTGCGCTGACACTGACTGATGATGCAACAGAAACATGAAGACCAACAAATATATGTATACAAACAACTCTATATAGCACATATATATGTATATATAAATACGTACGTATAGATATATATATATCTATATACACAGTTTATGTTAATTTTACATATTTGTTGTTGTTTTTATGTCGTTTTTATAGCTCTGATATTTGCAGAAGCTTTTTGCATGTGGCCCTTGCTGACAGCTGAAGGATGCGCGATTGCATCGGCCCCGCCCACTTACTCTACTGCCCCTCCATACAATTAACTGTATATATATAAATATGTATATTTTTATATATATCTGTAGGGGATAATTTCCATATTCCATTCTCTAAAATCGATTCGATTGGATTTCGATTTGCATCGCTCGAACAATCTGAAACGCATTAACAACACATTTTAGTTTTAAGCTTTTAAGTTTCTTATCTGCCGAATGTGCGCAATTTCCATAAATTTCTAATTTTATTGAAATGCCCATTAATATATATATGTATATATATATATATATATATATATATATATATAGTATATAGATAAACACATCTATGTGTGTAATATATACTTTGTAGCTTGTTCCCTTTTTTGTTGTGTTTTGTTTGTTTTTTTTTTTTGGCTGCTCAGTTATGATAAAAACACAAATGCTTTGTGTTTTTGTTGTTGTTGA
Organism: Drosophila pseudotalamancana; assembly: GCA_037075185.1. Classification (NCBI taxonomy): domain Eukaryota; kingdom Metazoa; phylum Arthropoda; class Insecta; order Diptera; family Drosophilidae; genus Drosophila; species Drosophila pseudotalamancana. The sequence continues at coordinate 268,092 of JBAMCK010000334.1, read as the reverse complement.
ACGGTTTGTCCGTCCGGCCTGTCGGATTGTCGATAAAATTCCGTATACGCAGCGTGCGCCGTCGTCGCTTTCAAGATTCGCCAGGCTGATAAAATTGCTTGCATATCTGTGCGCTTAAATGTTTTGTCTCGTAATTTATGGCATCTTCAACACACGCACACATACTCATACACACATACACATTCACACTTACAGACAGTTGCCTTATAGAGCGTATGCAGATTGCGACCTTAAGTGATTTTTATTTCATTCGAGGTGTGATTTAAAATTCGATTCGATTTTGATTTGCTTTTTGTTTCGATTTTTTCTTTTCTGTTTTTGGATTTAAATTTAAAAATTGGCGCATGAAGTCATCGACTGGTTTTTTTTTTTTTTGCTTATCTGGTGCTCGCATCTGGCCTCCGTCTAAGTGAACCAGTTTAAGATAATAATAATCATAATTCGATCATCATGATCCATGCATTCAAAATTGATGTCTAGTTTCTGATCAGTTTGCCTCTTGAGTCGGTCGATGAAAGATGAATCAATGAAATAAATAAGCGGCACTTAGTTTGCAAAATGCTTACGCATAAATTTCATAATTCAAAAAGAATTAAGAATTTTTTACGGCTGCAAAGTAAAAAAAAAATTGCAGTAAATGTTGTTAAATCAAATTAAAGCTAGATTTCAATATTGTTAGATAGATCTCTAGTAGAAACCTTGCTTTGGTTCTTACTTTGCGATATAGTTCGATTTAGTTTAAAGGAACTGTAAATAGGAACTAGTTCGTTTTGAAAGCGCTTTATAACCATAAAGCACAATTTAAAATTAAAAAAAAATTGTATATGAACATAATTCATTGTATATTTTGAAATGACTTATCTTTGACTTTACATATTAGTGAAATAAATAGATATTTAGTTCCGAAATATTGCTAGTCAAAGATCAAGCAATCAGAAATAGCAATCAAGAAGAGAATTCTCTTGGAAATTGCTTGAATTTTGATTCAATTTCAAGGTTTACGAATAGTTTTTTTTTTTTTCGTATATCTATAGATCTATAAGGCAGCAATAACAAGAAGTTGGGCATGGAGTACAGATCCAGCGATAATTGGCTGTTTGTTCGATCATAAAAAGCGTCAACTACATATGCAAATGCGCAACTGAACGATCAGAAACTGGTTTCTGCGGTGTTTATGTATGTGTGTGTCTATGTATATGGTATGAGTGAATGCATGTGTAGTTGTGCATGTGCAATGCATGTTTGTAGTTGCAGCACAAAACTTGTCCCAAGGAGCAGCTCGTTGGACGCTGTCTGGTCTAAGCTGCAACTGGGCTGGGACTGGATTGGGATTGGGAGTGGGATTGGAATTGGAACGGGATGGAATTGGAATTGGGAAAACCGCGGACCGTTGGTCTTGTCTGATCTGGACGCACTTAACGCCTTATCGTCGCATCGCGTTGCCGGATCTGCCGTCGCGTCAACCATTTTGAATTTGCTTTTGTTTTTGTATTTTGATGTTGTTGCTGTTGATGTTGCTTTTGCTGGCGAGGCAAAGCGTGGCCCTGATTGGTGGCTCCATTGGCACCCAGTCTTCCGCTCTCTCACTCTCTCTTTCACTTTTTCTATATCTCTCTCTGTCACGCTCTACAAGTGTGTGTGTGTTTGTGTGTGTGTGTGGCGCCGCCCCAATCTGGTTTTGCAGCCTACGTTTTGTGGTTCACTTTTTTGTGTTTAGTTTTTCAGTTCTTTTATTTGATTTATTTTATACCTTTGCTTAGGCCGTTGAACAACTCGCTCTCGCATTATCAGCTGCAGCTCTCCTTCTCTCTATCTGTCTCTTGCTCTCTGTTTGTAACGCTCTCCCTAACTCTCTATTCTCTTTTTCTCTTTCTGTTGCAGGTGAGACATGGCTGACCTTTGTGCTGGTTGTCGCTGATGCAACGATTAAGCTTGAGTGGACCCAAAAGCGGCTGTTGAAATGTCCACTCAATGTTGCACACAATGTTGCACACGTATCGCATGCATTTTAAATTGAAATTACAGTTTTTTTTTTTCATATATACCCTTTTGAAGAGACTTGTGATTCTGTTTTCAAGTATGTAACGCATAGCAAGAGATATTATATATGAATTTAAGCTATATTCAACAATCCTTATAAACTATATCATACAGCTAGCTGTCATAGAACAAAATTTGTTGATCTCAAACATATATAAATTTTATGTATAAGTCATTAACTTTTATTTGCTCAACGATCTAGACTCTAATAAACTCTTAATAAGATCAAAAAATGATAAAAGCTCAAATATAAGGAATGATAAAGAAGTTTATTTTCAGATAAAAAAAAAAACGATATAATAATGAAGATGTTAAATTTACAATTGTTCAATTTTAAGTTTCAGGTAACTCACACACATATATGGCACACATATGAATGTATAGAGTATGCAGTCTTCGACCTTAAGAAATCTGTTCGCTCTCTTTTTTATTGTTTCGCGTATTTTCATGCAGTTCGCACTTTTGCTTTTATTTTTCAATTTCGCAGCTTTTGTTGTTATTGGACATCCTTTGGCGTGTTGACAACTCCTCGACATTCGACAAGGACCTGCCCAACTGTTGCGCCACGCATTGTTCAACTATTGTGTGTGTGAGTGTGCGAGTGTGTGTGTGAGTGGGTGGGTGGAAGGTTGGCGGAGCTGCGCCTGCCGCTGACGCTTTTTGTATGCGCAAATTGAAAATGCTGACAATATTATCGCAATTTTTAAGTTTACACATCAGTGGGCTTAATTTGCGGGCAGCAGGACGAAAGGACGAAGGACAAGGCAGTTGCTGCTGCTGCTGCCGCCGCTGCTGCCGTCACAAATTGCTGCAATTTCGATTCTAAATTGCATTTTGATCAACAATTCCGCAATTGTTTTGTGTTTAAATTCAATTTATATAAATTGTATTTATATCCAGATACGATCTATAATTACAGCGAACGCGAGTCCTGCTGCGTTTTAGTCATTGTCCTGACAGCCAAACCACCCACTCAGACAAATGAGCCAACAAACACCTGAACCCTCCCACTAACTAGCCATACTTTTATCATTTTTACACTTTATATTAATTAAAATTGGGATGCAGTGGGGTATATTGAAGTGTTGCATAGGTATGTTGCGTTTAAGCTATCCTTTAAGATACAAAAATATTGTTTGTCACTTTTGATTTCATTTTATGGAATATTTCTTAGCTCATCTACAGATATAAAAGTGTTTTATAAGGGTGGTCCAACTATCAAACTAGCTAATTCTATTCAATTAAATACTTCAGTCCTATCATAAAGATAGCAACAGTTAAAAGTTGCAAAAAAAAAACATAATAACACGATTAAAGGGCATTTGGTAGTCGTGGACTCTTCACTTATGCCTACTCTAACTTGTTAACATGTGTAATTAGACGTCTGCCGCGTTACGAACAGCTTTTCGATCTCATTTACGATTTTGATTTTGATGTTGTGCGTGTATGTGTGTGTGTGTGTGTGAGTGTGTGCGTGTGAGTGTGAGTGTATGACACGAACTACCCGCAATCTGAACATCTCATCTGCTGATTGGCGAACTTTTCAAATAACGAGCATATGCGACTATGAAAATATATCTCTATAAACACACGCACACACACACATACATATTTATGCATGTATGCATATGTGTGTAAAGCTCAACAACTGCCATCATTTGCACAGCTTTGCTTATCTAACGAGCCGCCGCAGCCAGCTACAAAATATGCCCCACCCCATCTCCACCCGCCTCCTTCTAACTATCCAACTATCCAATGTTAAACTCTGTGCAGTCGCATATCCCGTTGCTTATGCTCGAGATGTTTGATAAGGCGGGCCGAGAGGCGGCAGGCAGCTTATAATCAGTTAGTTGCAAGCATTTTGCATCCTATTTGACACGCCCACCAACGCCTAACATCCCTTTGCCACATCCCTGAGCCACAATCTTACACATAGAGAAAACGTGAGAACTTTTTAGTTGAATTTAATCCTTATATTTTGATTCCTAGTTTATATATAAACTCGATATATATATAATATAAAATGCAAAGGAAATGATTTGTTTTTACTTAAAGAGATTAAAAGAGAATATTCTAAAACGAAATTAATTTAATTAAATAAATTCGTATTTCGCTGACTGCTTCCGTTTTTCTCTGAGTGCAACCGGAAATCGCATTGCACTCTGTTGGCAGCCCAATGCGGTGTATGAGCAATATTGTGTTACGTATACGCAGCAGTGCAGGCTAACGTTTTTTCCACGCGCGTTGTGCACACTGAAAAAGTTTACTTTTTATTTTTGGAAACGTCTTTATTGCCAGTGCATGTGTTAGTGCGCGTGTGTGTGCACGCTTTACGTGCCTGTTAATGCAATATTCAAGTGATTGCAAAGTTGGCACGCCCCCACGACCGCCTCCGCCTTCACCTTCGCCATCACCAGCTCCTGCCGCTGCTTCTACTTACAACTTCTTCAGCTGTCACACGAATGAGCAGCGCGCTTATCTCGTGTGCACTCGCTTGCAGCACATGCATGTGTGTGTGTGTGTGCTGGAGTTTTGTTTCCTCTTTTTACAGCAATCTGTGCTGCTATCAAGATTCGCATTAAAATGTATCATTTTTGCTGCCTTCCTTGTGCGACACTAACTACAACTACAACTACAACAACAACAGCAACAACAACATTCACACACTCTGCCACACCTCCTTCGGCACCGCCCTCGCACTTGCCTTGTGGCAACGTCTAAACTTCGTAATCAACTCGTAATGACGTTGCATATAATAGTTGCCTGCCTGTCTTCTGCTGCTGCTGCTTCTACTTCTGCTTCGACTTTTGCTACTGTGTGCACCCTGCTTCTAGTTGTTGTTGTTGTTGTTGGCTTTCTTGTCTGACAGGATGCGGCATGTGCAGCAGCATCTTTGCGACTTTGCTTATCGCCCGTTTTACGTTTCATAAAATTCTGCCCGCCTTTAAATACATATTTATGCATTTACAGTCCTTTCTCTTCTTTTCTTTTTGCAAACCCCTTTTGAGGCAGATTCATGCATCAGGCGGATATGAATTATTATTAAGTTAGCAGCGCTGATTATGCTTCACGTTCTCTCCCGCTCTCCCACTCTTCAACTCTCGCGCTCTCTTTGATTTATAGATTTATCAGCTAAGCACAACACCAAGAACAGTTCCAAGCTCCCGAAGCTGACACGAAGACAATTGCGCGCGCGACAGCTTCGTTGTGAAAAGCTCTCGTATGCTGTCGCGCTCTCTCTCGCCTACGAACAGGATAAGCACATAGCAATATACACACACTCTCACAAAAATATATATACACCTCTGGTGCTGTTGTTCTTTTGCTGCTTGGACTTTTTATTTGGGCGGGTGAGCAAAACATTTGTTGTCGTTGTTTTGTTTTGTTTGCCTTTTCGGCTGCGCTGCCGCCGGTCGTTGTTTACGTTTTGCTTACGTTGTTTGCTCACGGCATGTGTGAGTGTGTGTGCGTACTGCCTAAGTGCGTGTGCGTGTTTGCCTGCTTGCTTGTTTACTCGCTGGTGCTGTTGTTGTTGTTTGTTTGCTAATACAGTTGGTTGCTGCTGCTGCTGCTGCTGCTGTTTCTCTCGCCGGCTCTGCGCCTGTGTGTGCGTGTGTTTGTTTGTGCTTATTTGTCTTTGTGTTGTTGTTTATCTTTGTGGCCGTTTTTTTTGCGCGCTCTCATACACATACTCACACAGTTTGGCAATTGCCTGGCGCGCCTTCTTCGTTGACGTCGTCTTTTTATATGCCTTGTTGGTGCGTATGTGTGTGTCCATGTGCTGTTGTTTCGCCGTTTCTGTATTTTCCTGTGCGCCTGTTCCATGCCGGTTGCGAATTTCAACAAAAACACAAACAAAACGCTCCAACAACAATATATTTCGACTGGTCTTGCGTCCTTTTCTCGCGCTTATCAGCTGCGCCCGCTTGACTGCCTTATCCTTGAGCTTGTTGTAGTTATTATTATTATTTTTGTTGTTGTTATTATTGTTGTTGTGCTGCGCGCCGTTAAATGGCGATTTTTCACTGGCGATAAGCAAAATTATTATATTTTAATATTTCTCGCTTAGCGCAGCACAAAACTGTTATCCTTGATCCCTTTTAGGGTGGGAGGAGAGCTTGGCTTGGCTTGATTTGTTGCTCTGCCTGACTGTGCACTTTTTTTTCGTCTTTCAAGTTTTGTGTTTCTCTTTTGGCTGCTGGCGCCTTTGGTTAAAGATAACCCCGACCATTTGCTTAGTCTGGCGTCGCCAGTTCCGTTAGTTCGTAACGGCTAAAAGCTAAATTTGTCAACTTTATCGATGGCATCCATCAATGCTCCAACTTTCATAGTTCATAAACTAAATTGTAATTAATTATGTGCCGACGATGTCGCTCCCTCTCGCTCACACTCGCTGGCTTACGCTGGCAGTCGCTGCGGCACCGGGTGCTTCGCCAGGTGCTCACTGGGCTTGGCGTCCGGCGTTGTCTTTGCTCGGTCAGCGCGCTTTGCATTTTCATAAATCATTTTAATGAAAATTATTTCTTTTCGTATATTTTTTGTTTTTGTTTTTGTTTTTTGTTTTTTTCTTCACTGATAAGATGAGCCGCCGGGGGTTGGTAATGGGCATGGAAGACATCAAGACATCTCATCTAAGTGGCGCTCGAGTGCTGGCGCTGCCGGCGGCTCCGTTTGATGCAACGCCTCTGCCTCTACCTCTGCCGCTGCTGCTGCAACCGCTTGCGCTGACGCTTTGGCTGGCGTCTTCATTATCAGCAGCAGACGGCGTCGCGCGTTTGATAAACGCTGCGGGCCACAAGCCCTGCAACAGCGACTGCCACTGCTGCCCTGCCACTCTGTATTTGGGGCAGGTGTGGCATGGCATACGAATAAATATGAATACACTCGGCGACACAAATTGCCCTTCTGTATACCCAAATTAAGAGTCTTTGTTGCACAATTTTGTTTATACTGGAACTAAGTGGAATGTGTCTTAAAATTAACATAAAGCGGGGTTTACTGGAATCAAGATTTATTATTTCAGTGTAGTTTTAAAGTACGAAGTAGCTGGAAGTAAATTTATAATATTTATTCACATATTTATAGAAATCTATAACTTAATAAGTATTTCATGAAATTTTACTTTTGAAGTTCCCAAAATAAAGGTAGATTTGTTATCTATTATAATTAACTTATCTATTTAACAATATAATCATAGCATAAATAATAATTACCTAACTAAAACCCTTTAAAAACAGCTAAGAAGCTTATTATATTTTTTTTTTTGATACTGAAATTTTTAATTAACAATTAGAAAAGCAACTTTTTAATGTTTTTTAAACCACATTTTAAACCTTTTTTTTATAGTAAATGAATTAATACACATCAAAGGCTTGTCCAGTTACATTAATGTAAATATTTATTGTCTAGTCTTGAGATCTATCTTGAGAAACTGGTTATCCCCATCTCTAAAGCGCAGATCTTGCTTTCTAAATTGATTAATAAATTAATTTTATTATTCTAATTAATATATTAAAATAAATCACAATTAGGTAAAGACATGTATTAGAATATTTAATGACTTTTTCTCTCAGTGCATAAACATATGTATAAGAAGTCGAACCCTTTGTCTTGCTCATTTACACACACAGGCACACACACACACGCATACAGAGACAGAGGCTGGAATCAATAACGTTAACTTTTATTCAGTTAACAGTTTGCGGCTTAGCAGCTGCTGTTGCCGTGTGGCATGCCCCGATTGTGGCACGTCCGATAAGGCTCGCTAACAATAATTTGAAACATTTCATTTGTGGCGCTGTTTCGTTTCGCATTTCTCGCCAAGTTTAGTTTTTTCCTCTTTTCTGGTAAACTTTTTCCATCGATTTGCTGCGGACGAAGAAACTTTTTTGTTTTAGGCCAGTGCCACGCCCCAAAATCCGCTTCGCCCCTCGCAAAAGTTTATGCGATCTGCGCGCTGTGATTAATTAAGATTGATTGATAAGGCTGCATGGCTGAAAGTGTGAGTGTGTGTGTGTGTGTGTGTGTGTGTGTGAGTGTGTGAGTGTGTGAATGTGTGTGTGTGTGAGTGTGTCTATAAAAGCTGCTTTGCTTTTATTGGCAAATATCCTGCTGGCAGCTTTCCAGTTGCCATGCTTCCATTTAAGGTAGAAACAACCGCCGAACACTAAACCAAAAGATGCCTCGCATCGATAACTCGTTTCTGGCTTTTCCACAGATCCTTCGCAGCCGATAAACGCCACTCGATAGTCGTCGATATATACACAGGTGTGTGTGCTTGTGTGTGTGTGTGCAGCCATAAACCCAAAGTTTATGACTCTGTTTGCTTATGGCACATTTAGTTATTTAGTCACGAGGCGCCAGCTGAGCTCCAAGCTCCAAAGCCTCATCAATATTAAGCGATATACGAAATGCCTTCGGGTGCGTTTGTAATCGAACACCCAAAACAATCGACAACAAAGAAACAACAACAACAACAACAGCAACAAGAAATCAACATCCAAATCAAGTCACAAATATATGTGCATAAGTTATGGCAGTCGTAAATGAAATGAATTCACATAATTCCGCTCTCAAGTCGAGTCCATTAAGTTTGGCTTTATGGCAAAAAAAAAAAAAACGAAAATAAATAAAATAAGAAGAAGAAGGTACGAGATATGTTACACTAGTTATTGGGCCATTGAATCTGACACCCATCTAGATACATGGAAAGTTGATTTACATTTTAATAAGAAACAAAACTGAGAGTGTTTCAATAGAAAACAGATCCATATCCAGATCGAAGATGTCTGCTATATATGTATGCATAACGAATAACAATCCATTTAAAATCAATTAATTTATGTCATAAAATGCAGTTCCTAATTTTTATGTATTGTTAAATAGAATAATTACTATTATCGATTTTTATTGTTCAAATTTGTCGATACATTTTTTTTGTTATTGTTTTGTCTATGTATTGGTTGGAGACTTTCAATATTTTTATAGTTGTATATATAACAAACAAAGTTTTTATAAATGTGTAGACAATATCGATATCAATATCGATATATATCGATTTGTTGGCGAATGTTATATAAAACATTACAAATTAATGAAAGATAGAGCATCATCGATTCGTTATTGTTCGAAGATTATATTGAAGCATTAATGGAAGGGTAGCTCGTCCGATGATGAGGAAGAGAAGGGTGCGGGGTGGCTGTCACTCGACTTATCATCAAAGAATCCATCAGTCGTATCGCCAGTTGGCATCGGGCCCAATGGGAAACATCGATTACAACCAAAAATAAACAAAATTATTCTGTGGCTAGCCAGCAAAAAAAAAAAAACAAAAACAAAAAAGCAAAAATATGAAAGAAATCATTTACAGCCGAGAGAAAGAGATAGACAGAGAGAGAGAGAGAGAGAGAGAGAGAGAGAGAGAGAGAGAAATAAGAAGAGGAGGGAAACAGTCTCCGGGGTGTTACGAATCGTAACAATTGTTATCAATCAGGGGCAATCATCATTAAAAACTTGGGGAATGCGACTGAGTAACTAATCGATAACGATTAATTTGCCGAGTCAATTGGCATTTGCTTTAATTCTACTACTGCTGCTGCTGCTGTTGCTTCTTCTTCTTCATTTATATTTTTTTGGCAACATTTTCGTGATGTTGGCTAATTAGAGGCATGCAGGCTGATTGTGAGAGGGCGATATATAGGAGGGGGAGCGGGTTTATAGATAAGTAATCATGTCGGGCAGCTGGGAGCTAATCAGTGGATGTTGCTCATGAATTCAAGCGGGCTGCACGTGCCACAAGCTGCGCTTCTCTCTATCTGCAACCGTGTGGTATGCGAAGCACATATCATTAAATGCGACTACGACAAATATCTGGGAATAAACACGTGTACACTGCGAGAAATGAAATCAAGAATGTAAATGTTTACTTGCTGTTAGATTGTTTGTTCTTCTTCTGCTAATCTACTTTCAGTTATAATAAATTACCTTTTTTAAAATTTATTTTTAACTTAAATTCATTTTCTTTTCACTTTTCTTTAACGTTTGCTTTTATTCTTTATTTATATTTTAAAGCTTAAGTTTTGTATTTAGCTTTTACCTAAAAAAATGTTCTACAGAAACTTAAAACCTCAGATAAGGTTAACATCTAGATAAAGAATGGCCAATCAGATACATTTTTTCTCACAGTGCATTCATTCCGATTGTCTAATCTTATATTGATTTGAAATTTAACTCCCTTTAAGAAGTCGAGCACTGGCTTTAAGCGTAGGATTCAAGGGAACTGTTAATTAGAGGCGAGTTTTTTTTTCTCACTGTGCAAGTCGATTGCGTAATCTGGGTCAACGTAATACCTGACTGCCTGCTATCAACTGCCACATGCGGCAGCAACAAGCGTAGCGCATGTGGCAAGCGCTTCGAAGGGAAAGAGCAGGAAGTTGAGTGTGCATGCAAAACAAAGCACAATCTGAGTATCCGTTGTGATGCGTGTGTGTGTGCGAGAGTGTGTGAGGGTGTGAGTGTGTGTGTGTGTGTGAGTGTGTGTGAGAGATACAAAT
>JBAMCK010000334.1:0-252500 GCA_037075185.1 Drosophila pseudotalamancana | reverse complement strand
ATTTTAATTGGAATATACATAAATGATAATAAATCCTATTAGATAATCTTTTTACTCTTAAGCCCAAATGTTGATTTGAATATCCTTTTTAATAAAGGCTTTATTTTATTATTATTGTTAAAAAACAAAATTTATTTTAAGTTAAGAACTTTCCATATGAGGTTAACATTATAGAAATAATCCAATCGAATAAACTTATTAACATACTTGTTTGATATTATATATAGTAAATATCAAACATGAATAAGCTGTTGATTGCAATCTTAAAAATATATTATCCTCTCAAAGAGTTTTTCGTCAATGAGTCACATATTCCCTCATAAATTGAAAATACCATCTTGGCAGGGTATTATAAACGTTTATTGTTTTACAAGCCACTTTTGAGCTCAATTTGCGTACGGCGACGACGTCGGTTGACGTCGTCTCAATATCGGTTATAGGATCATTGACACTTTTGTCAAGTTCTGGCTCGGAGTCTGAATCGGAGTCGGAGTCTGAGTCGGAGTCTGAGTCTCAATTTGGGTTCGGGCTTGAAATTTTATGACTGCGTTTTTGACTTTCGCTGTTCAAGCCGTGTCTCTTAAATGGGCTCTGTCCCTACTTGCCTCTCGCTCCCACTCTAACGTTTTCTCTCTTTCGCTCCCTCGTTGTGTTGGCTTTAACGACGTCAACTTGACGCCGAACTAATTGATGCGATAACTCGTGTTTATCACTCACTTACGGGCAGACGAAGAGATGGGAGATGGGAGACGGAGACGGAGACTGAGAGGCAGTCGGTGACGATGACGAAGACGGTGACGGAGACAGAGACGGAAGAGCCGTACGTATTCAAAACAGGCGATGTCGATAACGCACAAATATTTCGAAAGCGCCGGCGACGTCGACGATGACGACAACGACGACGACGACGACGGCGTCTGTTGGCCCATAAGGAACGCTTCCATTTCCATTTCGATTTTCGTTATCTCGCTGTGTGCATTTCTGCTGCTGGCTTATCCAATATTTTAATCTCGCACTTACCAACGGCTGACTGAACCAAACCGAACCCAACCCGACCGTCGAACCGAACCCAACTAAAACTCAACTCAACTCAACTCAACTGAATTGAACTGAACTCTGAAAATGAGTTGGCATCGGCTTTTTGGCCAAGCAAGGCCAAGCGGGCCAGCCAGCCAGCCAGCTCAACCGGTAGATAACGTTTTACGACCTTTGCTGCGCTTCAACGGGACATTGGGGGCAACGAGGGAAAGGGTGCTCGAGGAAGAGCATGAGGAGCGGGGAAGGGAGGGGGCAAAGCGCACCCGCACTCGTCATCGGGCACCCGCATTGTCGCCGGCTTCCTGATGCATTAACCATATTTTATGACCACTTAGAGTTCTATGAATGACAACAACAACAACAAAAACAACTACCATAAATGAATAACAAAATTTTTAAGGCCAAATGAGTTCAATAAAACAGGCAATCGAGTCGTCCAAATAACTCGCGTTCGGTTCAATTGATGAATCAGAAAATGTTTGATAAATAAAAGTAATCAAATTTATATTTTTAAATATTCCATTTGAGTATATTTATGACACGATTAATTCAAAAATCTAATTATAAATTTGTATTTATAAGTATTACGTAACAAGTAAGAAAATTCTAGTCGGGTGTGCTTGATAGGATATATATTCGGAAAACTAAAGTATGTTATCGATAACAAACAAACGGAAAAAGTTATAAATTTTTCGAATCATACATGATATACGCCTACTATAGGAGAATCGATGCATTAATACACATGGACAGGCTGATGGTTGGACAGAGGAAGAGGGCTAAATCGAATGTGCTGATCAAGAATATATATAATTTATAGAGTTTGCCTTTTACATTTATTTTCACCCTGTTCACCCACTTTCAATTAATTCAGGGTATAATAAAGTTCTAGCAATGAAAATAAATACTATAAGACTCACACATGCAAATCTCCTCGAAGCTCCTCAAGTGCTCAAAGTAAGCAAGACACTAATACAAGTACACACACTCACTAATACACATGCACTTGCTTTCATTGTTGAGTGAATAAGAATCTCTTTTCGATTGCTGTGTGTGGCGGGGAGCTTGACGCAGAGCTGGGAAGTTGGAACTTGGAGCTTGGAACTTGGAACTAGGCAATGGGGCATTATTAAAATACTGCGAGTCTTGGCAACGCGGCATGAAATTTAAATCATTTTTGATTGATTGCCAGATTAGGAAAGGCGCTGCAAAATATTCTGCCGGCTGGTGGCAAATGTGGCAGACAGCGGTGGCAGCGATAAACGGCCGTGAGTCTCGCTTTGAAGGTGGGAAGTGAGGGAGTCACACCTTGTGTTTATGTTAATTGATTTAATTTCGCTACAATGAAGTCATTCGAGCTCGAATCGCAGCTGGAGTCGGAGTCGGAGTTGGAGTTGGAGTCGGAGTTGGAGTCGGAGTTGGAGTTGTCGTCGGCTCATAAATATGCTGAATAGAGCTTAAAATGGGAAATTTTAGAGTTGGGCGTGACGGGTTGATTACTTGAGACACAAAACTATTAAATAACTGAAGCACCTGCTGAAGGAAGAGCTGCGAAGAAGTTCGAGATGAACTGCTGCAAAGTTTTTTAAATCGAAGACTAAGAGATACCCTACACAGCGATTAAGTTAAGATAAGTTGGAAATTAATTTTGACAAAGCACGACTTAATATACAAAATAATCTTCATAACCTTTTATATATAAGACTTAGTGATACCCTGTAATGGTGGTCTTAAGACAACCTGCTGATTGAGTTTCGCTTATATGAGACCAAGATATACCCTGCATAATATTTTATTTGAACTATGAATGATTATGATTAAATACGACTTCAAGATACCCTATAAAATGATTAGTACGCTTAAACTTACTTGATACTAAACTGTACCACATAATCGGATCAATTCAAAGGACAGCTTACGCAAAAATGTAGATGTATACAGGACTAAAAGATACCCTGTACATGGGCAAAGAGAGCTGAGAGCATAATGTTTTAGGTTATTTATGTTATCATAAGATTAACAGATCCTCTGTATTGGCGATAAAGTTGCGTATCATAATAATACTCTACAATGGGAATTGAGCTGCGCGCATTGAGGCAAGTTTCAAATTACATGCGGCAGCAACAACAATTGTTTAAGTTGTGGCACAAAGAAGCACAAAACAAGAAACAAAAAAACTTAAATAGATTTATTTCATGATAAATGTTTGCCTGTTGTTGTTTTGTTTCCCTTTTTATGTGCTTTGCCACAGCAACAGCAACAGCAACAACAACAACAACAATAACAGCAGCAAGAACAACAACGTGGGGCAAATGCTGCTTTTGCTAATCTTAACGACGCATCTGCGAGGCGAACGAAATGAAATAACGCGACTCGCCAGCGTGTGGAAAAACAACAAATGCAGCAGCAGCAGCAGCAGCAGAAACAACAACAACAGCAGCAGCAACAACTGATGAAATAACCCCCAAACTGCGGCGTCTTATCAGCCGAAGGATCTAATCACTCGGTTGCATCTGCGTCGACTTCGCTCCGAGCTGAGCCAAAACTCTGCTCCATGCCGCGTATATCGAGGTCGAAGCGGGTCGCTCTGTGTGCGAGTGTGTGTGTATGAGCGGGTGTGCCTAGGTGTGTGCAGTGTCTGCGCGCGCGTGTGTGTGTGTGTGTGTGTGAGTGTCGGCTGCGTCATTTGCAATTGCTGCAACAACATGATTTGGTTTATTATTTGCAGCATATTTGAATACCCTCTAGAAAAAGGGATAAAGTGTAAAATTACGCAAAGCACTGTCAGAGTGCATACCCTGTTTGTGAAGGGGTATATAGATTTCAATGAATTAATTGTGCTATAAATTTATGTAGATATATTTGTTTGCTTTAGGCAATCGAAATTTAAGCAGAGATCGATTTGATAAGCTTTTCCCGTTAAATATATAACCTATCGATCAACATTAATATTTATCGAGATTAGCAATTTAAAAATTCTCAACTTTTTATTTAAATTATATTATTTGAGTTTAAACTTACTCACACTTCTGCCAACTCAAAGTCGATAAATATCGATAAACATCTTATTTCAGGGTATTCAGCATTCTCTTGATGTATAGGGTATCTTGTAGTCTTGTACACTCGCCACTCCGCCCATTCATAGTTATTTTTGTAAACTGTTTTCGTGGCTTTGCCTACATTTATCAGCAAACGTTGATCTGCCTTTATTTAGCTGCGCATACATACATATTTATGCCAATAAATGAGCACGTAATAACAATGATACAAACACTGACACACACGCACACACACATACATAGACAGCTGTACTTAACATAAACATAATTGCAAAACAATTGCTCAGAGTTAAACGCAACTGCAACTTCTGCAGTTGTAGTTGCAGTTGCAGTTGCAGACCCAGACGCAGACGCAGCGACTCGGTTTGTTGATAGTTCATCACCCTAGAAACTACAGCAACAACAACAACGACCAGCAACAACAATCAACAGCAACCAGCAACTGGCAACAACAACAATTACAATGTTAAGCGCATTTATCAAAAAATAAATAAAACCTTTTGCAGATATTCACGCATGAAGTGTTTATCGCAGCCAAAACTCGAAAACCACCCACCGAAATGTGAAAATGTATTCCAAACCGAAGGAAAACCTGATGAAACAATTGCGACAAGTCGAATAGGGGATACCCTATACAAATACTCATATAGCTAAAGTAAAAGAAACAGCCATAAAAATGTGAAAATGTATTCGAAAGTAAAGGAAAACGTGCTGATGTAATTTTAACAAATCGCACTCGAGATACCCTACAAATAATTCAAGTAGCAAATAAGAGGGAAATCATCTTAAGCTAATCCTAAATTTAGAATTAGAATTTAAACACTAAAACTTAATGAAAGCAATGCCATGGAATCTGTAAGAGTACAACAGAGCTTACAGCCTTGCCATAGCATGTGGCCGAAAGGGTATAAGAAAGCGAGGCAGGGGTCAGGGCGGGGCAGCAGCAGCGGCAGCGGCGGCAAGCGGCACGTTTAATGAATCTAATTAAAAGTCAACAATGGCAAACGAGATAATCGTCATTAAAGGCAGTTCGCCAGCTACAACAACAACAACATCAACAGCAACAATAATAATGGTAAAGCCAGGAGGGTTGAGAATTGTTGTTGATGTTGTTGTTGTTGTTGTTGCTGGTGTTTATGTTGGTGGCTTTAACGCTTGGCTACGACGCAGGCGCAACATGCGAACAACAGCTGACTGAGAGCAGACTGAGAGAGAGAGGGAACTATGGAGAGGGAGAGAGAACAGTTGTGAGAGAGAGCAAAAGAAGAGAGAATGTGGACAAGTTGATAAACATCTGGCAAATGTTTTGCATCTGCAAAAGCAGTCAAGCAAATGAAATAAACCAAAATGCTGATAAAAGTGAAAGATAGCAGTCAGAGAGGAAAAGAGACAGAGCGAGGGCGAGCGAGAGTGATAGCGAGAGAGAGAGAGAGACAAGGCAGGCGTGTGTGGCTGGAAGCTAAAGCAACATTAAAATAGATCAACGCTTGATGATAAACCACAATGAAAACTGAAAAGCGACAAAGCCCGTGAGCCAAATGGAGCTCCATTTGGAGGAAGAGAGGGGGGTGGGGGAGGGGGGAAGTGGTCCAAGCAGCGGTGGGGGCAGGTGCTGTGTGGCAGGAAATGAACGCAACAAAAATGAAAGGGTTGATAACAGCAACAGCAGCAGCAGCACACATAATGCATACAAAGCTAGACAAGAGTTTCTCGCAGTGTACAACAACAAAAAAAAAAGACAAAAATAAAAAAGAGAACAGATACAGATACACAGATACAATTAAACACAAAACGCTTATCACTAAGCAATAATCAGAATTCCATTAGCCGTGCGACGCGATATCGCACAAAAGCATCTACCAGCACACAAGCACACAAACACACACACACACGCATTGAATGTATCTATGTAAGTGCACAGAAATTGCAACTGTATGCGTGTGTGAGTGAGTGTGTGTGTGTGTGTATCCGTTTTGCTGCTGGTTGGCTGCCTCCGGCTGGCTGCCTGTGCCGGCTGGCTTCTCCAACTGGTTGGCTGGCTGGCTGACTGGCTGGCTGGCTGGCTTGGTTGCTTGCTCGATGTTATCTAACTGCGCGCCGCGCTGCGCTCTTATCAGTGCTTTATCAGTTTTTGTTTCGAATAATTTCGAACGACGTTCGTTGCGGCTGGGCGAAGGAAGCAGCGAGAGAAGCGAGCAGATATCTTATTTCAGTTGCCAGTCAAGCCAGCGAGCGAGCGAGCGAGTGTTTGTGTGTATGAGTATGTGTGTGTGTGTGTGTATGTGTGTCGGATACAGATACGAATCCAAGAGACGACTTCGAATAGGACTGCTAGGAAGGCGGACAGGCGGACAGGCGGGCAGGCGGGCAGATAGGGCTGCAGATAGACGCAACTGGCAGACTGGCAAATGAAAGATAAACAACTTTGCCAGAGACGTGGACAGAGAGCGGATGGGAATAAAAGGGAGCGGGGGAGGGAGTCGTCAACAAACATCAGCTGTGCGCGGCGACTGCGACGCGGCGTCGGCGTCGTCGTCGTCGTCGTCGTCACTCGGCTGGCCTCGGTATCTCGCATTTGTATCTCACAGATACACAAACAGACAAACAGACCGTCAGACGGACTGAGAGAGAGAGAGAGCGAGAGAGAGCGAAAGAGAGCGAAAGAGAGCGAGTGAGCGAGACCGCGCGCACACAGAAAATTTCATTAGTCAGCCGCTTGGCCTGCGCTCAGTTAGCTGTAGAACGCGAAGCGAACAGCAACGAGCTCCGTGCACGTCAATCAGTCGCTCAATCAGTCAATCATTTCGTCAGTCGACAAACGCGAGTGCCGCGTAAATTTCGTGTGCGTGAGAGTGTTAGTGTGTGCAAACGAAACATGTGCAACATTGTGGCAAGTGCAAAGCAAACCTAGATTTACAACTCGAGCTAAATCCCTGCCCCAACATTAGCTCCCCCTTAACGGAATATATATAAATATAAATATACATATATAGAAGAGCGCCATGATCAGCAGCCATTCAACGGCAACCAAAGGTGAGACAAGGTTGATCCGTGGGTGCAACAAGCAGCTGCCACTCGCTCTCCCTCTCTCGCTATCTCCCTCTCCCCCTCTCTGCGTCTCTCTCTCTCATTACTGCCTCGACTGAAGTCTTTAGACAGCTACTCAAGCCGCGAGTTTCCCCCCAGAGCTGGAGTTGAGGCAGCTTTTGGGTTTTGCTTATCAGTCGACTATCTGCGCTGTGTGGCTACACATTCACATTCATTCCTGGACAAACACACACATGTGCACATGTACAGGCATGTGTGTGAGTGTGAGTGTGTGTGAGTGTGTGTGTGTGTGCGAGTGTGTGTGATATCTACAATCTGGCGAATGAAGGAGAAATAAAAAAACGACGAGGAATTCTGCGGATTGTTGTTATTATTGTTATTATAATTCCTTGAAGTGAATATCAGCAAAATATAATCAAAACGAGAAAACAGCAACAACAACAACAACAACAACAACAGCAGCAGCAACGAATGTAGCTCTGGCTTGGACTTGGACTTGGACATGGTCTTCGTCCACGTCTTCCTCTTCGTCTTCGTCTTCGTCTTCGTCTCTGGCTTCAACTACGCCAACTACTGGAAACTCGGGCTGTGTTGTGCGTACTTAACAGATACGATGGCGATATGACCAACAACTACTACAACAGCAACAGCAACAACAACAACAATTGAGCAAACATTGTTTTCACTCGAAGCAATTATTGTGTATTATGAATAACATGTATAAAAAGAAGCAGAAAAACCACAAAACTTTGCATTCGATTTCTTATCTTCTGTCTGCAGTTATCATAGATTAAGCTTGTTTCCCGCTAAAACTGCTACACTTAGCGAAAAAATATAGCAACAGCTTGGACAACTTGTATATATGCATAAATATTGCTTTAGCTGTATATCAAAATATAAATTTGTTCAATTATATATATCAGCTGCTCAGGAATTAGATTTAAAAGACGACTTATGTATTAGTTAGGGAACATATAGTTTTTAAATAGTTAGATAGTTTGGTTTAGCTTTATAAATATGGCATATATTAAGTTTCTGGTTCGTGTACCCATAAGATTATATTCTGCTTAAAATTATGAACTGAACCGAAAAGATTCCCATGTTTACCCCACCCATTTCTCCAGGTGTATTTGAAATGCCATCTCACTCACAGTTCGTCTCTTTTCCTTTTGCAGGTGATTGTTCCGATACCACAGAAGAGATGACCGTCGACAGCAGAGGTGAGTAACGCTCGAGTGTGGTCTAAGCCAACCACCAACCCCCAACCCCTAGCCCCAGCCCACCAACCCCTACCACGCACAACCCCCAAGCACCAGCTACCCCTTTGCGAGTAGCCGAATAGCGTTATCAGTTTGCAGTCAGCAGCGCATTTCCCAGAGGCAGACACCAAAACGCTTAATGCCAAACATAAATTGCTTGTTGTGTGTGTGAGTATGTGGGTATGTGTATGTGTGTGTGGGTGTGTGTGTGTGGCGAGTGACTCTCGCAGTTGTCGCCTGCTTGGCTGCTGATACTTTGTCAATAAAAATTTAATCTCCTCTCATATCCAGTGTCAGCGCGAGCCATCCTTCTAATTTAATACCAATTTCTCATACCTCCCCACTTCGTCTTCTTCTTTCTCTTATGTACATTTTTTTTGCGCCGTTATCAGCTGTGTTGCAAGGCCAGCACAAGCCAGCGGTGATTGGTCGGCAACAGCCAAATGCCAAAGCCGCAATCCACAATCCAGAATCCACCCGCTTGAGCTGCGACTGCGGTTGCGTTTTTGACACCTCAACTTAGTTGCGAACCCTTTTCCCAACACACAGTTGACAACCCCCTTTCTATACACATACACACATATAGGAATACAAAAACAAATACAAATACAAATACACTTTGTAACAGGATATGATGGCCACCCCGCGCTCTCAAGTGCCTGTCAAGAGTTGTGCGTGTTTTGACTTAACTGGCATCATCGTTGGCATCAATTTCGTATCACTTCATAATCATCAGCAGTGTCAACGCAAGCCGCTCACCTACCCCTACCCCTACCCCTAGTCCTACCCCTACCTCTAGCCCTAAACCCGAACTCCGAGCCCTACCCCCAACCCTAACCCTAACCCATTACAAGTCCTAACCCTAAACGTAAGACTTCAGCCAATTCACATTCAATGGACAACTGATGATGTTGTCGCTGCTCCTGCTGCCGATGCTGATGATGATGCTGATGATGATGATGATGTTGTAAGTGTGGCTGGTCAACCTGCGACCTTTTCTAGGGTGTCGGGATGCAGCGGGAATTGCGGGTAACTGGTACCGAATTCCACGCCATTTCGCTGCCTTCTCAAGCATTCATCATTAATAATCCCCCAGCCGGCAGGCATTGCTGTTGCTTCTCCTCCTCCTCCTCCTCCCGCCTCTTCTCCTCAGCTACCACGTGGCCTTTTTGTGCTGCGTCAGTGAAAGATTTGCAGCAACCACACACACACACACACACACACATACACTGGGGCAGATAGTACGAGTACGAGTGGCCCAGTGGGCGGAACAGCGCGCCAAAAGTGGGCGTTTGTCTGCGCTAATCTTTATCTAGCTGTTGACACTCCATGGCAACGCAGCGACGACCAACCAGCAGCACCAACAACAACAACACCAACAACAACAAGAACAAGAACAGTCACACAAAAAAGTGTTGCAAAGCGCAGAGTCACATTCCTTTCAGCCTCGTCGCACACTCTCTCTCTCTCTCTCGCCCCTTTCTCTTTCTCTCTGTCCGTTGGTCTGCCCAATGTCAGATAACTGCTTTTACCTTTTGTGTGTGCGCTTGTATAAATCACCTGAAGGGGCATTACATCTAGAGCGAACTATTTGCGTAGTGCAGTGTTGTAAAACGGCAGCATATGCGTATATCTAAACGGCTAGCCAATGTATCTATAATGTAGCTAATCAACATTTAGAGATCAGTTAATATAGGATCATATTTCAAACTACTCACTTTACGTTAACCAACACTGGCATAAAGTACTTATCAGCAAAAATGCAGAATGTTAATAGAAAGTAAAATTGCATGTATTAGGAATAAAAGAAAGCAACAAAGATAAGGTTAAGGATAAGGGCTTAGACATATATCCAAGACATTTAACAAGTGTTGCTCAGGCTCAATACTATGCTCATACATCAATATTACCATAATAATGCCCTCGTGTTTATCAATTTTCATTATAATTTAAACAATATTTTCACACTCTAACCTTCGATAAGCTTGTGTAATCGATACTTTTGCTATCTGCCTTAATAGTTTAATTTGTGCGTTTTTCAACACTATTGATGAGCATCTGCAAGTCGTGCACACCCGACTCAAGGATTCCAACTGTGTCCGCTGCTGCTGCTTGCTCGGCCCCCAACTGGGGAGGCGGCCGCCCAGTGGGGCAACCTTGCAATAGTTGTTGTTGTTGTTGTTGTTGTTGCTATTGCTATTGTTGTTGTTGTTGTTGTTGATGATGTTCACTTTTGGCGCTCTTCATTCGCTGCTGCTGCTGTGCAATGTACTGTAAGCGCATCTACAAGCCCTGCTATCTCTCTCTCTCCTCACTCTCTCTCTCTCTCACTTTCTACGTGTGTGTGTGTGTGTGTGTGTGTATGTGTGTGGTTTTTATCTGTAAAATTCATGAATGCTTCGGCTTATCTGGCAGAATTGCATACTTGCAGCAAAGCCAGCGCCTGGCTTCAGCTTTTTGCTTGTTGTCGTTGTTGTTGGCAGCGTTTTTTGGTTGGTTGCTCTTGGCTGTTGCTGCTGCTGCTGCTGCTGCTGCTGCTGGCTGGTTGTCTTCTAATGGCGCTAAGTGAGCTGCCCGCCCGCCATCCCCCTCTCCTCCTATCCACCCTCCTCCTGCTGTCTCTGCCCACATGCACAGTGGAGCGCCAGTCTCTAATGGCATTTTATCTGAGGCATAATTTTTTATTATTCGCTTTGCCAGCGTTGTTGTTGTTGTTGTTGCTGCTGTTGTTGCTGTGTTCCTTGTGGCCTGGCTTAATGACAATCCAAAATACACACAGACAGCAAGTCAAATTGTTAGATAGCTTTTCGGCATGTAATTAATCATTTGACGGCCGACTTTTTGTTGTTTGCTTTTTTCCGACTTTTTTTTGTTGTATGTTTGTTTAATATTTTGTTTTTGTTTTTGTTTTTGCCGTTTGACTATCGCGACGAAGTTAAAGGCAAGTTTGGCATGCGGGACGCATTGCAGTCCATGCTGCGGGCTACAAAATAGTCAACAGCAACAGCAACAGCAGCAGCAGCAACAATCAGCAGCAGCAACTGCTGCACCAAAAATGAAAAATAAAAAAACAAACACAACAATCGCCTCACAGTGGGGCCAAAACAAAAATCCATTACGCGCCTGGCTTATCAGCAGCGACCATCGTCTCCAACAACAACAACAACAATAATAATAATCCACCTCACATTACGCATTCGCAGTGTGACCGCATTTGCCGCTGAACTGCGGGGAACGGAACGAAACGGAATGGAACAAAACTGAAGGCAACTTTCGCTTGAATTAAAACTGGCGCCTGTTCATATTTTGAATTTATGATTAACTGCAATGCATGTGTGCATGTATGTGTGTGTGTGTTTTGGAATGTGAGAGATTACACTGCAAGAAAAGTTTTCTTATAGTTGCCAGTGAATAGGGTTCAGTTTATTTCTAAATGTAGAGAAGACTTGGTATATATGCCTGTGATCAAAATATATTTCAGAGTAGCTTACGTCGAATTTTTCATGATTTTATTTAATTTTCATGCAATTAGAATATTGTATGATTGGAAATATATATTTGAATACAAATCTAATTATTGATTGTAATCCTAGAAAAATAATTTTCAATTATAAATTCAATCATGAATAAAATGAATAAAATGCACTTAGAATACGGAAAATAATCTCAGCTTGATGGATTGCAACTATATCCTGTATTAAAAAGATAAAAACAACTCCAGTTGAGGTCCTTTTCCCTATTTGGTGCGCATGATAGATTTTATTCTACGCCATTAATAGCCATAAATAATAATAAAATGAGATTACTTTGGTTAAGATTATATAACATATACATGGCTGTGCCTAAGGAGGCGTTTAATGAGTTATGAGGGTATCAAATCTTTTGGCAGGCCCCCAGCTAAAGCTCCACTTTCCACTCTCCACTGCCTCTATGAAACCCCTTTCTGAGGGGGGTTCGACGTATAAAATTTACTTGAGTTTTTAACAATAAATTACAGAAGGCAGCACATGTGCCCAAATATTTACACACACACACGCACAGAGATGAAGGGGCTAGCAGGCACTTTGCCTCGTAATCCTTTTACGCGCGAGCATTTATGAAATTTATTCGCTCGCTTTAACAAAAAAAAAAAGAAAAAGAAGAAGAAGATGAAGCCAAGTGCAGCTTATCGCCGGCCACAGATCACGGAGCACGGCAAACAGCCAGCGGCTCAAGTCCTGCTCCTGGCCCCTGCTCCAGCTGCTGGCCTCTGCTCCAGCTCAGCTCCTGCTCCTGGCCTTTGCGGCTCCTGTCTTGGCTGTTGATGAGCTTCAAGCAGGATGATGATGAGGATGATGAGGATAATGATGATGCTGATGATGGCTTCGACTTGAACTGGTCATAAAATCTGCGTGTGTGTGTGAATGTGTGTGTTTGTGTGTTGGCCTTGTCCTTGCGGTTGCACAAGCAAAGCTGACGGCGAACGTAGCTAGGGACAGGTCTAGGGGTTGGGCGTTGGGGGTGTGGGTCCCCTTTTTCGGCTTGAGGGGGTGGCTGCCCATTTGTGTCTGGCTTGTTGAACGACTTGGCCCGCTGTGTTGGCCATAACACCACGCAATCCTTTGGATAAATTTTCTTATCTTTGTCGGCCAGACGACGATATTATTTTTAATACAGCAGCCCAAAAAGTGTGCACGTGTGTGCGTGAGTTGGAGTTTGTGTGCATGTGTGTGTGAGAGAGATTTATGTTGTAATTTTTTTATGTGATATGCGACGCATTATATTTGGGCTGACTTTTCATCATTTTTTGCATGCCCACTGCCCAAACTACGCATCAAAATGGAAATGGGAATGGGAATGTGAATGGGAATTTGAATTTGAATTTGAATAGATTGACTGAGTGGCATGTGTGGCATGCTTGTCATTCGCTGTCACATTCGAGGGTATTCAAATGGCTGTCAATTAGTTAGCTAAGAGTCTCTTTGACTTTTCCATATTTTTTTTTGCAATTCATTTTTGTTTGCGTTCAATCGAGTGACCCTCGTCAATTGGCCTTTAGCTGTAATATTTATTTTATTTGTTGCTTGTTGATATTTCTGATTGCCACAACTTATGCCTGTGGCGCGTGCAACACGCTGTGGCAAGTCCTAAACGCCAACAATCGCAACACAGAATTGTGGTTGCGGTCCGCATAAATCGAATTATTTCAAATTGAATTCGAAGCCGTTTACTGATTGAACTGATTTATGGATTCTGGTATTTGTGTGTGCATGTGTGTATGTGTGTTTCTCTGTGTGTGCGTTAATCCTAGTTTAAGTGTTGATTAAAGCCAAGTGACAGTGCACAATGTATGTCTGCAATACAGATTAATTATGTTGCACAGCATGTTTAAAAGCATAATTTAATGAGCTTTGAAAGCTTTCAGAATATTAAATACATACAAAAGCTTTATTAATTTAATGAAAATAAAAGCTGCATTTAATGAGCTTTAAAAGCTCTCAAGTAAGGCCTTCATAATCTTAGATATTTATGCATAAACTAAATTAAACTGTTACCATTTCTATGTGACACCAGATGGCGCCACAGTGCGAACAGTGTTGCACCGCGTTTATTGTGTGTGAGCATGACTTTGTTCCACAATCTTTATCGCTACACTTCACATACTCTTTCTTTAAGTGGAACTTTGACGATCCTCGCATCGTAAGGCATTTTATAAGCCAAGCCAACGGACGAACTGCTGCTTCTTCTTCTTGCTGCTGCTGCTGTGGCGTCTGTCTCTGCGCTCTGCGTGCGGCGCTCGTTAAGTTTTGCATAAAAGACCACACTTTGAACTCATTACAAGCTGTTAGCGAGCACTTTGCACTTCATCAACAGCAGCAACAGCAGCAACAGCAGCGACAGCGCCAGCAGCAGCAGCAAGGGGCAACCAGGTAGGCCAGACAGGTAGACAGACTCCCACTGTTGTTGCTTCTGCTTCTGCTTCTGCTTCCTCTTGTTGCTGCATTATGGCTTATTTCGCCTGGCCTGTCTTGTCAGTCAACCTGCGCTTGTTGCTGTCTGTTGTAAACGTTTATTGTGCCACAAAACGAGGAGCTCGGCGTCTGCCTCCCCACACACACACACATACACACACTCACACAGAGACACACGCACACACGCTCGGTTTTTGGGCGCCTAATTGGAAGGTAATGATGTGTCTGCCTCGCCGCTTTGTTAGTCACTCGAGCGCGGTGGCAAGCTCGT
This sequence comes from Drosophila pseudotalamancana, assembly GCA_037075185.1. Taxonomy (NCBI): domain Eukaryota; kingdom Metazoa; phylum Arthropoda; class Insecta; order Diptera; family Drosophilidae; genus Drosophila; species Drosophila pseudotalamancana. Next base: position 237,874 of record JBAMCK010000334.1, on the reverse strand, counting down.
TGCTGCCGCATGTTGCGTGGCCTCTTTTATTTCGTTCCTTTTGCCAACTGGACGATGGCTGCGTGTCGGCTTTTCGCTTTGTACTCTTGTTAACTGCTCGTTGCTGCCGTTGTTGTTGTTGTTGTTGCTGTTGCTGTTGTCGTTGGCTGCGCGCATCTTGTTAGCAACTTGCCTCCTGCCTCTGCCTCTGCCTCAGTCTCAGCCCCAACCTCAGTCTCCGCCTCTTGTGTGTGTGCGGTCCGTTTTTTTTTTTTTGTCTGCGGCTTTTTGTAATTTCTGCTCGCGTTCTTCACACAGCTTGCAGCAATGTTCGCGCCTCTTTAATTTACTGCTAAAAATATGCCAACTGAGCAACGTACCCCCTCTCTTACCTCCTTCCCTTCCGCTAACATCCTCTCACCTCTTCCTTCTCAGTGTCGTGGTCGCTTTTCTTGATAAACTCATCAAAGTCATCAAAATTGTTGAAGCAATGAAGCCAACACAATGCCAGACACGATTTCGCAGTTGCAACCAGAGTTCGCCTCCCACCTCCCTGCCACGCCCCCTTGATGTGGGTGGGGCGTGTCGCCACCCTCACGAATTTAGTGTAACTGTAAACGAGGGCAAACGAGAGAAATTTCCGCCTTTTCTCTTGTATTGTCGCTGTCTTCATTTATGTTGCTGTCGTGTCTATGAGTTGCTGCTGTTACCGCTGCTGCTGTTGCTGCTACACACAATTGAATTGTCAGCACTGCTTGGCAACAATTGTCAGTTTATTGTGCTGCTGAAATGTAGTTGATTGATCTGCCAGAAGCGTGATTTGTTTACAGCAATTGCAATGTTGCTGCCGTGCTTAGGCTTGAGTTGTTGCAACTGCAACGACAGCTGCTGTTCGGCTTGATGTGCCCAGCGACATTGCCCAATGATGTTAATCCCATAAACAAGCGGACGTTTATGCAAATGAAGGCCGTGTTTAATAAACGCAAATTATGAGACTGCTAGCAACATGTTGCTGCTGTTGCTGCTGCTGCTGTTCGACAAGAAGAGCAACAACAACATGACTAGTGCAACAGAAACACACACATACACACACACTCGCGGACTGGCAAAGCGATTATAGATTAGCAACATTCGAACTTGCACTTGGGTCAATTTAAATTTGTGCAACAGTTGCAACAGGCACGGAAACAGCAGCAGCAACAACAACAGCAGCAACACAACACACGAGATTGTGGGAGCAACAGCAGCTGAAACTGCAGATCGCAATTGATCAGTCGAATGCAAGAGAGTATGTGTGTGTGTGTGTGTGAGTTGCTAACAGACGACAACTGTTGCTGCTGCTGCTTCGGCTGCTGCTGCTGCTGCTGATCAAGCGATCAAGCGCTGGCAACAGCAACAATCGACGCTGAGCGTGCTCACACGAAATTTTCAAGTACTGCGACAATTTCTTAACCCAAAACCGAAACCCAGCGGCCCCCTCCTCACCCCTTGCCCAGAGCCCTGCTGCCTTATCAGCATGCCGTGCGGCACTGGCAACAGCAACAGTAACAGCAGCAACAACAGCAACAACAGCAACAACAAGAGCAACAACAACAGCTGCAACAGCGACACATCTCAACAGTTGCATCAATTGCTCAACATTGAACTCTGTGCACAGAGCCAGACAAAACATTTACCCCTCCACCACCCCCTCCCCTCGATCCTCGTTCTGCCCCGCCCCTGTCGCATCATTTGCACGTTTTTTAATTAAGACATCAAAAAGAGTTTGGAGACTCGCTTGATTTCGAGGAATTGCCTGCCGGTCGTCCAACCAGACACAGACTTTGTGTTTTTGTAGCTCCCATAGATGGGAGATTGGAGTACATGGTTTCCCCCTCTCCGGGCCAGCAGCAGGCGGAGCCGCAGGAGCAGTCGTCGATACTTTGTATGCCCATTCGCCAATGACATCTACGTGAAGCTGCGCTAAATTAGTCGCCAGCTCTGAACCTTTGCAGCTAGGTCGCAATCTTAACCGCAGTTCAAACTCCCAGCTTCGAATCTTAGAAATGCTCAGAGTTGCGACTAACTAAGAGATTTCTTCTTCTTCTTCAATCTAAATAGCTTAAAAGGGCTCTTGACTGAAGCCCTTAGCTAGCTGACTAGTCATATAACTCACAGCTATGAGCAGGGAACCATTCTTACCTTACCTGAATATCAATCTAGCATGAAGTCTTCAAGGATCATCTAGTTGAATTTAATATAACTTGATATCAAATTTAGTAACTCGCATTAATTTTTATTGAAGTTTTCAATGATACCTGCCGTAAACCGAACTTTCTGCATTTGGAAATGTAAACCGAATGCCATCTTTCGCTATATAACGAAATGTAATGAGGGTACAAACCGTAGCAAAGAGCTGGGGAGCCAAATTGCTTATCAGCAGTGATCAAAGAATTTGACTGGACCGCCGTTTCCCATAGTCCTAAAGAGGTGCTGAATAAGAATAAAAAATAAAATAAGCTCAACGCAAGCTGCGAGTAAATCACGAATAGCTGCGCGAAGTCCCAAGATATGAGAATGTTGATTATTTGCACGGGTTAACGCTAAAGATGCAATTGTTGCTTAAGTGTAGTCGACTAGCGGATACCCTGATATAAATTTATTGATTGTGAGAACTTCCTTCGACTCTTTACTAGTGAGGTTAAGTTTGAAATATAGGCACTCAGCTATTGCTTAAATGTTTGATCGACTATCGAATACCCATTTGGGTGCATAAATCAAATTAAAAAGTGTGTAAGGCAAAAATGCTATGAAATGCTCATCCCCGGTAAATCGAAAAAAAAAAACATATCAAATGAATGCTGGTTCCTTTAGTAAAGAGTGCTTAGAAATATTATTATAAATATGACATAATAATTTAGAGCACCAAACAAAAACCATATTTAACTATTTAAGGTATTCTAGAATACAAATATCCACAAATTCGAAGTCTTATATCACACCTGGTGCCTATTGCATTGATCACCAATTCAAACTAGCCTTCAAGAATGTCTTCTTATTACAAGGTATTAGCATTGAACTTGGAGCCAAAGTGTGAAATGAAATGTTGCCCGCAACGCGGTTCTCTCTGCCTTATTTTTATATTTTTTTTTAGCGACTTAGCGAATTGGTGAATTTAACGCTCTCTGCATTTGTTTTTGCTGCCTTTTGTTGTTGATTAATAACAATTGATAAAGGCCGAAGGCGAACCTGTGCCAAAACCTCTGCCAGTGGAGTTCCACTGGCTGCTGATGGCGTTGATTGCCACAAGGTGGCAACATTTTCGCCCGAAAATGAAGATTTTCGTTATCAGGCAGCAGCAGTTGCAACTGCCACAGAGCTGCAAGTTACAGCTCCAGCTCCAGCTTTTTTGGCTGCGATTGTTCGACTCACGTTTTTCAATTTGTTTCCGCTGGGAAAATTTGTTTAATTATAAGCAACTAAAATAGTTGCTCCTTAAGGTGCAGTTTCCACTCCCACGCCCCATGCAAAGCGGCCGGCTCTTAACACGCCCCCCATCAAACATTACGCATACGCCCCATGCAACTGCAGCAAGTACAGCCAGCTATCCACCAGCCCAGACCAACTGGCGACGTCTGGACCTGGTTTTAGCTGCCTCTTGCCTTGCCACACAGAGATCAAGATCCCAAAATGCTGGCCAAAAAATAAGCTTGGAGCTGTGCTGCGCAGCTACTCTTAAGTTTTCTGCCTTTGCATATACCCTGTAACATTGTAAATGTTTAAAATTGACATTTTTGATTCCAATATATAGGTATTATGAAGCCTTGATCTGCAAGTCAATATAAGCTTAACTTTTACTTTGATTACCAACGCAACATTCACAAATCGATAAATATCGATTATCAGTTATGTCGATTATTTATCATTATGTCTAAACTTGGTTTACGTTATCCCATTGGACCCCACTTCAGTTACCACTTGTTACCACTTTACAGGGTATCTGCTAGTTGTGTGTCTTTAGATCCTTGTGTTTTTTTTTTTTTTTTTTGTTTTGAGTTAACTGACCTTCGGCTCGCAGCGATTAGCAGCGATGGCGGTCCGGCATTCACCAGCGACAAATGAACAAAGGGTCGCCTTGCCCTGCCCCCTCCCCCCTCCTCCTTTAACCCACCTGCCTCTCAACCCTTGCAGCCTCCCTTGCTCCCCTTTTAATCCGGCTTTGCTCACAGGTTGGCCCTGGCTTAAGCCAAATTGCTCGATTGTTTATGGCTGCATTCAACGCCCACCAGCAGCAGCAGCAGCAGCAGTCGCAGCGGCAGCAACAATGCTGGCCAAGTGAGAAACCAGCAACAATAATCTGCCGGCTGATAAAGTGCAGCACCCCCTCCCCCTACCCCCGTTGCAGCTATGTATGTGTGTGTCGCTTATCGTCGAGGATCGATCGCAACTGCGACGGCAACGGCGCGGCGCAGCTGATTTAACAAATTGATAAACAATTGTTGCCCATGCAAGTGTGTGTGTGTGTGTGTGAGTGTGTGTGTTGCTGCTGAGGTGTGCGAAGCGGCGTAACGTTACGAAATGGCTAAACAAACGATACAGCAACAACAATAAAACGACGCAGAGCAGAGCTAATCCGCAGCAGCAGCAGCAGCAGCAGCAGCAGCAGCAACAGCCTCGATAGCAGCAGCAGCAGCAGCTGTTGCTGCAGCTTTCGTGCCGCTCCATTGTTAGCTAAGCTTTGGCTTAGCCTTTGTCCACATACAAGCAGCAAAGCTGGAGTTGAAGCTGAAGCTGGTGTTGTTGCTGCTGTTGCTGTTGTTGTTGTTGCTGTTGCTGTTGTTGTTGCTGTTGCTGTTGCTGTTGTTATTGCCGCTGCTGCTCTTGTTGCTGTTGTTGCGGGCAAACACTTTACGTGTGCTGCTTATCGCGCGCCAATCGATGGCAATAAATATCTTACAAATAAGCAGAATGCGCTGGAATGCGCGGAGGAGCCCAAAAGAGTGGAGCCCATGGCTGCCTTTCAATGGAGCTCAAATTGTGCATGCGTGTGCGTGTGTGGCTGTGTGTGTGCGTTGCTCAGTTTTTGGGCAGAGATGCTGTGCGATTGTTCACGTGCAGCATTTTGTGTGAATTCGTGAAAATCGACACTGCAATTAGGGCGCAACCGACGCCTCAGTGCGTCCTCCTAAGCAATCAAAAGACTGAGGCGACGAACTTGCTGTGCAACAAATTGCAGTTGCAACATGCCTCAAAGACTGGCTCTCTGACTTTCTGGCTAGCTGGTTGCCTCGCTGGCTGGCTGGCCGGCTGGTTGGTTGGCTGGCCGGCCGGCTGGTTGGTTGGCAACAAGTTGCGCTGACATTTCAATAGCCAAGAATTGACAGGTCAACGCGCATTGGCGGCCCGCACGAGTAGCCGCCACATTTTGTGGCAAGCTCTGCGGAGCGCTTATCGGCGCCTTCATATCTATTGCCGTCTCTGTCACCGACTGCGACTGCGACTGCGACTGCTGCGCTGCGCTGCGCTTATCTGTCGCATCTCCTGGTCGTTATAATATTTTGTGAGCAAGGAAAATACAAATCAGATGTCAGGCTGGCCGCTCTAATCATCATTTGTGCTCCAACTGCTAACTTTTTTTCTTTCGTTTTTTGTTGACCACCAGCCGCTTTTCCACTCGCCGGCTTTTCCACGTAATCCGCCGAGCGTCGAGATGCGTAGCCCGGATAAACGGGCCAAATGGTCGACTGTTCAACTGTTCAACTGTTTGACTGTTTGACTCGTCGACTCTTCGACGGTTCGACTGTTGGACTGTTCGACTGTTGGCCTGGTCGACAACCTCGGAGCTTGGCTTGCAATCGAGTTGCGCGTCGAGTTTCAACTGGGACAACGTCGCATTGTTTTCACAGCTGCCCGTCGTTTGCCTCTCGCATCGCTGACAATTTGTTCGATAATAATTGCTAACCTCTGTTCACATCTGACACATACATGGCGGGACAAAAAATTAGTTAACTCTTTGTCTTGCCAGAGCTTGGATAATATGACAGACTTTTATCGATCAATCATGAACCTTTCTTCCCAATTAGAAAGCCAAGCTAAAGTTGGAATTTACATTTGCAGATTCCAAAGATTTGGGGGCACACGAGCTGAGCGAGGAGAAGCAGCAGACACAGCAGCTGGAGGATCAGCCCGAGCAGGAGGTGCTGGAGAATCAGGCTAGCAACGCCTCCGAACAGCTGGAGGAAACCGACATGGATCAGGACCTGGTCGAGCAGGAGCAGGCCGCTGCCCAGGAGCTGCAGCAGAATGTGGCCGACAGCTCGACAACGCCGCCGCGTAGCCCAACTCCGGAGCTGGTGCCCAAGCTAGAGCTAGCCGATTCGCCAGCCACGCCGCTGTCGGGGGCAGCCACGCCCAGTCCGCCACCAACTCCAACCCCGCCTTTGGTGTTGCCCAAGCTGCGGCTGAATGCGCTGCTTGCCTCCGATCCGGCTCTGAAGCCCGACGCCAAGGAGCTCAATCTTACAGAGGCCCGCCTGCTGGCTCCACCGCCTCAGCTGGTGAAGCCCGAGCAGCCGCCGAGCCTGGCCGATGCCGGCGGCCTGGTGGAGCCGCTGATGAAGCCGGCCCGGTTTATGTGCCTGCCGTGCAGCATAGCTTTCAGCTCGCCCTCAACGCTGGAGGCGCACCAGGCCTACTATTGCTCCCATCGCAACAAGGACGCGGACGAGGAGTCGTCCTCGGGCGACAAGGCGGCCTCCACAGCCGGTGGCGCCTCCAACCCGAATGCCAGCAGCAGCTCAAGCGGGGCCAGCTCCGGCTCGGAGCCACCTGCCAAGGTAGCCCGCACGGGCAAGCAATACGCCTGCACTCAGTGCTCCTACAGCGCCGACAAGAAGGTCTCCCTCAACAGGCACATGCGGATGCATCAGACCTCGCCGGCAGCTCCTAGCCTGAACAGTCTATCCGCACTGACCTCCAATGGGGTTGTTGTTGCCGCCGCGGCCAGCTCGCTCGAGGAGAGCTCTAGTCAAGTGAGTTGGTTGACGACCAGGTCGTGGGCCCAGTCCAGAACCTAACTAAACTTTCCTGCAATTTCCACAGCAAATCGATCGCTACTGCAGCGACTGTGATATTCGCTTCAACAACATCAAGACCTACCGCGCCCACAAGCAGCACTACTGCAGCTCCCGCCGGAGCGACGGACAGCTGACTCCCAAGCCCGAGGCGGGCACCAACTCCGGAGCCACTGCAGTGGGCGCCACTGCCTCCGCGGCCAAGCACAGCGGCGCCCACAGTCCGCAGACGCGCAACAAGACACCGACCCCGGCAATGGTTGCCGCTGCGGCCGCTGCTGCTGCTGCTGCGGCTGCTGCAGCTGCCGCCTCTCTGCAGGTGGCTCCGCCGCAGCCCTTCCTGGCACTGCCCACCAATCCCATTATTATTGTGCCCTGCTCGCTCATCCGTGCAGCCAGCCTTATTCCCGGACCACTGTGAGTATAGCCTACGAAGATATTTCTGAATCCCGGAGATTTCCTTTGACATGAATTAGTGTAGGGCTTGTTCTTTATATAGTCACTAGATTTTAAGCAAAAACAAAATCTAAACTGCAATTTCCAATTATTAAGCCTAGTCTTAAGCTTGGTTAGTGAAGGATTTCCTTCGTCTAACAGATTCATCTGTTTTTATTGGAACTTTAAACTTAAGCTTAACTTAATTCAAATTACAATTTTCCGACAACTAAGCCTTAAGGATTTTCGTCGACTAATAGATTCATTTGTTAGCATTGCATTAAAGCGTAAACTAAGTCAAAATTTAAATTTTCCGACCCTTAAGCCTAGCCTTAGGTTCGGCTAGTGAAGGATTTTCTTCGACTAATAGATTCACCTGTTAACATTGCATTAAAGCGTAAACTAAATCCAAATTGCAATTTTCCGACCCTTCTTAGGACCACCTCCACGTCTGGCATTGTGAATCCGGAGTCCACGTGCTTTACTCTCGACAATGGAGCATTGAAGCCGCTGGCAACGGCGCTCAACATAAATGCGCTGGCGGGCAATGCCACGCCCACCCCGACGCCCTCAGCCATGACCGGCAACAATCAGCTGGTTATGCCCGCACTCGAGCCCGAGCGTACGAGCACAATCAATACTCTGGAATCGGAGCCAAAAAGGGAGAGTCCGCCAGCGCCGAAGCGCAAGGAAGTCAGTGTTACACGGTAAGTGGAGGAGACTTAATGCCAGGCTAGATCCGTTAGCTCATCCAGTCTGGGAATTTATTTCGAACAGGGAAACCACACCGCTTGACCTTTCCCTGCGACGGTCGCCAATTTCGGCGCTGCTGCAGCGCCAACGTCTGGTGGAGGAGGCTCTGCTTGGCGCCAGCAAGGATAGCCTGGAGGGAGTTGGAGGCAGCGTTACACCGGAGCAGATCGTGTGCGCGCCTTCGCTGCCGAGCAGCCCCTCGATGAGTCCCTCGCCTAAGCGTCGTGCGATCAGTCCGCGCAGCTCCGGCGCCGGCAGCGCTTCCTCGATGTCGCCCCCAACGCTAACCGTGCCCCATCTGCTGGACAATCTGCCGCCGTTGCGGTCCATGTTGCCCGCCGAGTTTTCGCTCTCCGAGTCCCTGCTGGCCAAGACCAATCCCGAGCTGGCGCTTAAGCTGGCTGCAGCCGCCGCAGCAGCCGTCGCGGGCAGCAGCAACAGCGCCGAGCTGGCCACCAAGCTGGGCTTTCCCCAAGCCCCAAACCCGGCTGCCCCAGCGGTGGCAGGTGCCACCGCCAATGCGGCCGGCAACCAGCCACAGATATATGTGAAGCAGGGCGTGTCCAAGTGCAAGGAGTGCAACATCGTCTTCTGCAAGTACGAGAACTACTTGGCCCACAAGCAGCACTACTGCTCCGCCCGTAACCAGGACACGGGTGTCGAGGGAGACTCCAAAAGCGCCGTGACTCCGCCTGCTGCACCGGGTCAGGCTGTTCCTGGTGGCACCTCATCCCTGGAGACCACACCCGTGGCCTATCAGCAACTGATCTGCGCCGCGTGCGGCATTAAGTACACCTCGCTGGATAATCTGCGCGCCCATCAGAATTACTATTGCCCCAAGGGCGGAGCATCTGCCACGCCCGCAGACGCACCGGCTCCACAGCTGGCGCTGCCCAAGGAGAAGTGCGTCAAGTGCAAGACACTGCACGAGCTCGGCCAGCCATGCCCCCCGCCCCCTGCCGCTCCTCAATTGCCACCAACCAGCGTGGTGAACAGCGTTAACAAGTGTCCCGTCTGCGGCGTCATAAGCCCAACCGCCGCGCTGGCCCGGAAGCACATGGAGATGCACGGCACGGTAAAGGCATTCCGGTGCAGCATCTGCCAATACAAGGGCAATACGTTACGCGGCATGCGCACGCACATACGCACCCACTTCGACAAGAAGACCAGCGATGTTAACGAGGAGCACTACATGACCTGCATCTTCGAGGAGGATGCGTCTGCTGCTACTGCTGCCGCTGCTCCTCCGTCGGCATTGGGCTTGGATCTGCCCTCTGCGGCAGCCGGCCAGGAGCAGCTCGAGCAGCATGCGGCGCAGCTCTTCAACTGCGATCACTGCAACTATGCCTCCACCTACAAGGGCAATGTGGTGAGTACTCTTGACCAGCCGCGATCCTGAGCAACCTTAACACAAAATGCTTCCCCTTTGCCACACAGCTACGACACATGAAACTGTTGCATCCACATGTGGCAATCAGTTCGCCATCCATATCGCCCGAGTCCAGAGACCAGGATCCAAATCCACATGCTTTGCCGGAGGTAGCTCTAGTGAATGGAGAACGCGAGGCGGCTGCTGTGCCCAGGTAAGCTGTCAACTACCTTAAAATAACGTAGATTGCATTCAATTTATGGTTTAATTAAAGTATAAAAATATTACATAGAATATTAAATTTAAAAGAATTAAAAATAAAATAAAATAAAAATTAAATAAAACTATGCTGTAATCGAACCCGGAGCAACTCGCATTCAAATCGAATGCCTTAGCGCTAAGTCGTTTTTACTCATTTCTGATTGGCGATTCAGCTACTGCTCGCATTTTAAGAGAGTAACATAAAATAAATGAGAGAGCGAGTGCAAACAAATTGAGAGAGCGTATAACAGTAATTCAGGCAATGCAAAACTAATTTGTTTGTAGCTTTAAGCTAAAACGATAACATTTAATTTAATATTATTGAATTAATTTAATATTTAATATTTTATATATGCTCAACTAATAACATTTAATTTTATATCAGTCAGATAAAAAGAATTTAACTTTATTTTCTATCTTCGTAGCTTTCACATTAAGTCAGAGCCGATCGAGCAGCCTGTCGCCACGCTAAGCCTGGTGCATGAGAACAACAACTCGCCGATTGGCACGCCACACACGCACATCAAAGCCGAACCGCTAGACATGGACATACAGCTATCCACAGCAACACTGCCACCACCCATGGCCAATTCGCCGCTTGGGCCCAGCGCCGCGGAGGCCATGAAGAAGTACTGTTCCACCTGCGACATATCCTTCAACTATGTGAAGACCTTTTTGGCCCACAAGCAGTTCTACTGCAAGAGTAAGCTGCATCGACCCGAGGCCAACGATAGCCCCAGCCCCACAGTGGGTGGCGGTGGCACCCCCATGCCGCTGCAGTCGCCCAGCGAGCTGCTGTTGCTCCAGAAGAACAAGGAGAATCTGCAGGAGGCGGCCATTTGAGAGAGCCAGATGATGTGGGAGGTGCAGCGCAAGCAGCTGGAATGGTACTACAAGTGCTTCTGAGCCAACCACACAATACGCAACCACCAACACAACCACCGACACAGTATCGAAAGTATTTCCGGAGAATCTCCAACTGTTCCCCCTGCGAAGATAGATAGACCCTGATTAATAATATCCAGGCAATATAGATATATACATACATAAAGACATTCACCCACATAGATATATATTAATGTACTATATATATATATGTATCGTAGAAATCATGACATATAATGCATGCCAAAGCTTACCACTAAGAGAAGAAACCACAATTGAAGTGCAAGAAACTACAAGTTTTTCGATATCTTAATAGATATAGTATATCTAGGGAGTATGCTCCCCGAACTACCCAAAACCTTTTGGAAAGTCTCCATTTTGGTTAAGCGGTTAATAATCCTAATAGATCCAATAATACGCATAATTATTGTAAATCGTCACGCGTCTTCAAGCGTACAATAGTTATATAACAAACAAAACTGTGTAATTTAAACATATATATATATACAATAAATATATATATGTACTATATGTATTGATTAAGAGTGTGCGACAATAAAAGTAATTAATTTATTCAAAATAAACATTGATAACATATGTGGTATATTTCTGAATAACACGAATGACAGTAGTCCTAAACAAATCTGAAGGAGTTCTTCGATCATATAACCTAAGCATAAATCAGCTGATTCATTGGGTGTTCTATAATTAGAATGAATAATAATATATAAGAACACTCAACTCATATTTAGAGGCAAAGCTGGAGGAAATATTTGTTGTTGCCTACTTTCAGGGGCTCTCCCAAACTTAGTTACGTTGCATAATTGCATTTAATGTTTCATTAATATTTTAATCCTCTCAACCTAACTTAAATTATGCAACTCTTATTACAACACTTTCCACTTAGTTGCTCTTTAGAAAGAGATCCCGTCGAGCAGTGTGAGAAATATCTGTATGCCACGTTAGCAAAAGATGACGTCAGCATAAATTTGTTTGCCGTTGAGTGAAAAAAATATATATCATTGACACAATGATGGAATGTTATTATATATATCATATAAATTTATTGAAACACAAATAATGCGAAACTTACAGTGCTGTGAAATAAGGAATTCTACATGATGTAATTGTAATTTATATGCATATATATATATATAATTTATTATTGGTGCAAACCGAATTCATGTTTTTGTTTTTGTTTGTTTTTTTTTTTTTTTTTGTTTATTTTTAAATCAACTTAAGTATTATTAAAATGTTTTGTAATTAGAAGAGGCATTCACGAAAACGCCTCGTTCCTAAATGTTTGCTTGTTTGTTGTGTGTATGTTGGATGATCACTTGTCTGGCCTGTCCATTATATACGTTGATTTGTGTAAGTGTGTGTTTGTGTGTGCTTTCATGGAGAGTAGCGGTTTTTCTGTTGCTCCCTGTTTTCTTGGGATTTACTCTATTCGGTGGCAGCCATAGCGCGGGCCTGAGCACGTACGCGCTTCTCATATTCCAATCGATTCTGACAGTAGATGGTATAAGCCTCCGCTTGAGCGGGATCCTTGATATTGGGCTCGTTTAGCAAATCCTGAATGCCCAACAGAATCTGTTTGATTGTAATGGCTGGACGCCAGTCCTTCTCCTCGTCAAGCAGCGAGAGGCACACTGTGCCCGACGGATAGACATTTGGATGAAATAGTGGCGGTTCGAATTTGCATTTTGGTGGCGAGGTTGGATAATCATCCTTGAAGATCATGCGCAGCTTGTACAGACCACCCTCCCAGGGCGTCGACTTCTTGCCGGGAATAGCGCATTCCCAAATCATAAGATTGAGAGTGCCATCGGGATTTTTGGCAGGCCGAGCCACAAAGCCGAACGGATGATCTTTACGCCATGCCTTACGTTCCTCGCCCAAACGTGTTATTGCAATTCCAGACATCGTGTGTTTTGCACCTCTTGTTGCTTACTTTTGTGAAATCTATTGCCGTTTCTCCTTTTTGTCGCTTTGCTTCTACCTACTCTGTACACGCTGCTTGCGTCTGTGCAAAAAAATATGATTGCCATTAACGCCTGAATACTGAAAACCATTGCATTTTAACTTCCAAACATACCTTTGTGTCCTCTTTACTGCTCCTAACAGCTTAAACCAGTTGCAATTATACGATTTTCTACCAAACTTAAAAATTTTTACACAAAATTAGCGCAATTTGACGGCTTCGGCTTGCATTAGGGATGGTAGAAAATAATGATACATCGATACGTTGCATGTCAAATACGGTGTGACCAGTTGAATAATGCTCTAACTTTCGAGCAGCATTTTTTAATAAATCTTCATTTTCAGCTACATACTATAATGAATGTCTGATGAGTTAGTCAAGTTGTTAATATTAAATAGTTTATTTCCAGGATTTCATTACGCAAAACTCATTATAATTGGGTATTCAATTCTAAATAAAATTTGCAAACTTACCGATACCTCACCGGCAACAGGATTGCTGAAAGTCGTGAGACATCGATATCATTTAATGATGGACATGTGATAGTTATTGACTATCCATATTAGAAAAATATACTAAGGGTATTGCAATGATAAAAATAAATTTTTACATATTAAAATTGCTCAATGGGCTTTAATATTGAATTGTATGATTACATTTTATTTTAATTTTAAATTTAAGCATTAAAAGCTTTAATAATTTTAAATTATAAATATGTAGAAGTAAATCGTGAAAAAAAAAAATTTGCATATTTGTTTTGTGTTAAATCACTATATAAACGAATTATTCGCGGCTACATTCATGCAATATTACGTACCTTACAACACTGTTAATGTGTTTATCAACACTATTTTGTAAGTTTGTTGTGCTCATACTTTCTGTACTAAAACAACGTGCTGTTGTTTTTTTGTAAAATTTTAATACAATAGTTTTTTAAAACTTTAAAATGCCTTCGAAAATGAAACCAAGACTGTCGCGCGGATTGTTAGACATGAAGTTCATGCAACGCACCAAAGCTAAAGTGGCCAAAGAAGATGACGATGAACAGAGCCGAGCATTGTACTCCAATGAACTAAATGAAAAGATGGTCAATAGTAATTCCAATTTTATTATCGAGCCAAGTTATACCATTTGTGCCGGACTCATCGATGGACGACTTAGTTTCCGGGGTATGAATCCGGAACTAGAACGATTAATGGAGCAGGAACAGGCCGAAAAACAGGGAGGAACGAGAGCTGAACAGCCTAAAGATGTCACAGACCAGGAAATGGCCGAAACCTATTATGCGAATCAAGCACCAGCCGTCAGCAATACGATAAACAAAAAGTTTGCGACAAAAAACGAGTTAAAGCGTAAATCCAAACCCAATCCAAAATGGCAAAAGAAAGAACAGTTTAAGAAACCACGCGAAAGCGACGACGAGTCGTAATTTAACATATCTTTATAACATATGACATAGTTACATAGCTCCTAAATATATTTTACAATAAATTTACTCAGCTGCATTCGTTTGGCACTTCCTTAACGGCCTGCAGAGCATAGCACATCTGTGTCGAGTTTATCCAACGCCAAGTGTTACGGAAGAAGTCGTACGTGCTGCCATTGACGAGCACCGTCTGACAATGCACTGCAAGCAAATAAGTTTGTTTAAATGTACCAAATGAATGAGTTTTTCTTATACTTGTGTCCAAGATGCGCTGCACGTCCAGCGGCGCAATCATTTTGTCCCAGTGATGAGTACCTTTTGGAGCTATATTCAACACATATTCACCGAGTACCACGCCTCCTAGCCACATGGGCAATGTTTTATTCATGGTGGTTATGAAAATGGAACCACCCGGCTTAAGGGCTTGTATGCATGCGCTGAGCAGCGCCACCTTATCGTCCACATGTTCCAACACTTCAGACACTATAAGAGCGTCATAGGTCTCGTAATTTCCTGTGGCATGCTGCTCAATCGGTTCAGTTATATAATGGACTTTATCACTGAGTTCGGCACTGCAGTCGGTCAAATGAGCTTTGGCCGTCTTAATCAGCTCTTCGCCCAGATCTATGCCTGTCACTTGAGCACCCAGCCGAGCCAATTGCTCGGTCAACAAACCAACGCCACAGCCAACTTCTAATATGCGTTGTCCATTTAATACCTTTGTTGTGTTAATGTAATGAGACTTCACGTTGCCGCGCGCCACAATTCCATCGCGTATAAGTGGAACTCTATATGTAAACTTTTAAATACTGCTTATTCATTGACTCTATCTGGTTTTTTTTTACCTAATCTCATTCAATGCATGTAGCGCTGCCATGGGACCCATTTTATTCCACCAATTTCCGGCCAAATTTTCATGATGCTTCACTTCTCGCACAGTTTCTGCTGTTTGTTGCTTAACTCCTTCGCCTCTAGCGGCATCCAAGCTGCTGTTTCTTGCAAACACGCTGAGCATTGACTGATTGAACTCACTGTTAACAAATAATGTTTAGTTGCAACTCATTTCTGTGTGATACACATACTTGCTGCGTTTCAAAAAGCTTAAATTCCGCAACATTTTGTCTGTTCGACTTTAAACCCAGCTGATTTTGTTTGTTTTTGGCCTAGAAATGGCAGAAAGGTTGTCAATTAATCGAAACCGATTGTTTTTACAATCGATACGTTGTGTAACGCCGATTAAAAACAGCTAAAAAGCCTTTTAAATACCCAAAGCAGAAAATAAAGTCGCAAAAACTTTTGAGTGCTTATCGATAGCAGTCAATGCAAATAAATAATTTGACAACCGTCAGCACTTTTATTGTTCATGCGATAAGGATATGGTGATTGACAAAATCGCCGATTAAGGAAGCTTGGATTAAATTTGGAAAATGTACAAAGCACACCCGCTGATCAACCAAGAGGATGACGTCGAAAATGCCTCGGATAGGAATATGCAAAGAGGAAATGTGCAGGCATTGCAAATGTTTCTATTATTTACATTCCTGTTGCTCTTTTTAGCCGGTTCAGTGTTTCATCCGAAGCCACTTATTCTTAAGTCGCCGGAACATCGGCGCGACGATCAGAAATACGATTGCAACATAACACTAGTTGAATCAATACCCATTGGCCTAAACTTTACACCTAACAGCCCAAAGTTTATGAGCACGTTTGACGCCTGGCAACAGCTACTGGATATTGGTAAATCCACACTGGACATTGGCTCCTTCTATTGGACAATGCGTGGCGAGGATGCCGGATTAAATGACAGCAGTGCACGTCCTGGCGAACAGATATTTCAGCGACTACTCGACAATGGCATTGGCAATGGCTCAAAAATTAAGATACGGATTGCACAAAGTGCACCATCGAACGTATCGCCTAATATAGACACAAAAATTCTGGCCAGCTATGGTGCTGCCGAGGTGGTTTCCCTTGACTTTCCCAAGTACTTGGGTGGCGGTGTACTGCACACAAAGCTCTGGATTGTGGATGGCCAGCACTTCTATTTGGGCAGTGCCAACATGGATTGGCGTGCTCTAACTCAAGTCAAGGAGATGGGCGTCTTGGCACAAAATTGTCCACAGTTGACGAGCGATTTGGCTAAGATATTTAAGGCATATTGGTATCTAGGCAGCAATCCAGATGAACGCATACCATCTTCCTGGTCGTGGGATTATAAAACCAGTTACAATCAGGAGCAGCCCATGTGGTTGAATGTAAACAAAGATTACACAATGGAAGCGTATGTATCCAGTGCTCCGCCACCACTCTCTGCATCCGGCCGTACACATGATCTGGATGCAATTTTGAATACGATAAACACAGCTCTGGAATTTGTGCATATTGCTGTCATGGATTACTATCCACTTATATACTTTGGACCGAAAGTCCATTACTGGCCGGTCATCGATAATGCACTGAGAACGGCGGCTGTGGAGCGCGGTGTGTCCATTAAGATGCTTATTTCTTGGTGGAAACACTCAGATGGGAGCGAGGATAACTATTTGAAGTCACTACAAGATCTTTCCACAGCTAGTCGTCATGTAGATATACAAATTGTAAGTATTTAAGTCAATTATTTAAGCTCTCAAAGTAATTATGTGTGCCTCTCTTCTAGCGTCGATTTATTGTCCCTGCGGATGAGAATCAAAAGCGTATACCCTTTGGTCGTGTCAATCACAACAAGTACATGGTTACTGACCGCATCGCATATATTGGCACTTCCAATTGGTCGGGTGACTATTTTACCAACACAGCGGGCATTGGCCTAGTCCTAAAGGACACACAACCTGCCATGCCAAACTCCATACGCAAGGACTTGCAAAGTGTTTTCGACCGTGATTGGAACAGCACATATGCCCACATATTAGCCTAAGCAATGCATATCGCTAGTTTATCTTTTCGACTGATATGCTAATCATTTTATTTCTTCGCTTCCTACCATATTTTGATAACAGTATTTTTGTATCCCTATTTCAAATTTTTCGCAGTTTTGAATAAAGTTCTGCTCAAGTTGTTATCCCTATAAATGGCTTTTCATAGGATAGCTTTGTTTTTTATTACCCTATCTACGAATATATGTATTATGTAATAGCCAAGGGACAAATTTTATCTATATTTCAAATCTCTAGCCGATATAATTAAACTGTTACCCTCGCAAAAAAAAAAAAAACGCTTTAAACCATATCTTAATGGTTCCGGGTATAAAAACACATTGGATATACTTTCTAGTATATACATGTACATATGCATATATGTACATATACATATATGTGTATATAATCAAATACGCTTATACGTTTGCCATAACATTAACTCTATAAACATATTTCATAGTTATCGCCATCCATTTTCAGTTCTATGGAGTGCGCCTCGAGATTTTCAACGCTTATTTCACATTGCCGCCGCGTTTAAGGAAATTGTTGCTAGCAATGCACTTTTCAAGGATCACATTTAAGTCAGCCACACAGCTTGTAAGGCACACATAAATTAACAGTAAACAGCGTGCATCAATAGCTGTAAATAAGATCGGGAGTACGTTATTGACATGTCCACATATATACTCACACTGCACACTACATATATACACACCTGCATAAAGTATCTGTTCGCGTCGGAGCGGCCGATTTGCCCAATTGGAGCATTGATTGGCCTTGTTCAGTTTCTTGCCCAGGCACAGCATGGATAGATCAGTAAGCGCTTCCCCGGCACGATTTACATTGCCAAAAGGGAGCTCGACGCCATGACGTTTCTTAAGCTCCAGCCAAACGTTGCGCAAATCCAGATAATGATGCGGCATGTGGAGACGTAGCTGAAGCGGCAACGAACGCTGCAGCACAGATAAATCGTTTAGCATAGAGAAGCCCACTTTGAGTATATTTGGATTGTTGAAGACCGTAGCGCCTAATGCTCGCCAGTGATCCTCATGGAGCTCCTGGCTGGCCAGACAATCAATAAGGTACACATTGTGGTTGGTCGCTATTTGCAGTAAGCAGAGCTGATTCTGTGCGCAAACATTTTGCATCCACTCTGAATCCATATATATGGTTTGCTCGCGCTGCAAATGCTTCAGCATGCGCTCGAATATCAGCGCCGTATCTACTATTATGAGGCACTCGTCCGGCAGATCCATTCCCAGATACACTTCGCAAGCGGCTGTTGCCGTCGGGTCGTGCAGCTGTTCGGCTACTCGCGGGGGATGCAGCAGCTCGGCTTTTATTGAGATAAGTGATTTGATTTCATGCGGACAATCCTCGGGAAGGATCTTAAATTCATTGTACCAGTAGATGGCCTCAGATTCGTATGGACCGTTTATGGCCGCTGATGCCACATAGTTAACAAAATCCAAACGCAATGGATAGTCAACGGCATGGACGCGCACCAACTCCCTAAAGCTGGCCAAATTGATGCGCGACTTCTCATACTCGCGGTAAAGGTAATGTAAGTAGCTGCAGGTCTTTGTGAATTTGTAGTTGGGTGTTATGCTGTCATCGAAGCCATATTTTTTAGCCAGACGCGCCACGATCTTGGAGACTGGACGATAGCTAAGCACGTTGTGAGATACTTTTAGATTCTTGTAGCGGCTGAAAAAGAATTCAAATTAATTGGAGTATGGGAATATTCTTCATTGGACATATGAGCATCAACCTGAGCGTTTTTTCACACATCTCTATAACGGATTTCTCCTTGTGCAGCAGCGAATCCAAAAATTTAACAAACGGCAGTCGCTGATCCGTGGCCCGGTCCAGGTATTCTTCGGCCAGTGGAAGTTTCTCCTGCGCAATTAACGGGAAGGCGAGTTCGAGACTGTCAAACTGGTGTGTTAGCTGTAAATAGAGCGTCCACTGAACAACCTCTTTATAGTAGCCATCATCGAGCATGTCGCGCAGTTTAGGAACCACCAGTTCGCTTATTTGTTGTATGCGATATGCCTGCACCATGGCATTGTTCAGCGATGGCAGGCCCGTTGTCTTGACAAAGTGAAATGCTATCATGCTGGTATTATCATCGCATTGGTCGCTCAGATGGGGCAAGTCTGCTTGGAGCTTGCACACTGTGTCCAGCACAAAGTGGGAGAGGCTCTTATTCTTTACATTACTGCTGTCCGGGCAATTGGCAAAGATTTTGAGTGCCATTAGTAATGGATTTGGATGACGCATGAGTGCCTTGATCAGATCCTGTCTCATATACGGCGACGATTTACATTTGCTGTGCATGTTCCATTTCTCACGAAAAACATCGAAGAACTTTTGAAATTCTGTGTCCAAGGTGGCGTCAAAGTCGCCATTGATACCCGCACCTAAAAAAAAGTTTTGTATAAGTATATTTATTTATTTACAATTTCATGTCGAATGACAATAGTACTCTTCATACCCGTTGTAATATTCTCGAGACGTTTTATCTTTAAGTGTGCCAACATGCAGTCCAGTTCGTCGTCATCGGACTCCATGCCAGCCGGCCTTATGTTATATTTATTAGCCATAATTTTATTATTGTTTCCTTTTTTGTGGGCGCGCAGCCCAACACAATGCACTTGCAAAATTGATAACCAATTTCCGTTCGCGGTGTAAAAACATATGTTTTTCGCATTCAATTGATTAACATGATAATGAGCTGTTAAATAACAGCGTGCAGTTGGAAATTACGCTTCAGTCAATTTTACGAAAAGTACAATAGATTTTTGATTTAAGCAATTTATTTTCCAGTAACCAATATATTTGCCTGCGAAGCGACAAGTTTATTTTTTGCGCCACATATACTAATTATCTGACAAAAACTGCCAAGCTGGCCTAATTTTGAATATAACAGGCTGTAAACATACATCTTGGATAAATTGATGACAAAACGATATACATTTATCGATTGAACACAATTGGAGTATCGATATTTATTTTATTTATTAATATTTAAAGTATTAGAGCAATATTTTATTGGTAGTATTTAAAAATAAAGTTGTTGTTAGATAATAGTGCCAAACAGGAACATCATCATAGCATTAGTCTGGTATCACCTTCAAGCATAGACGATACATCGATAGTATGAGATCAAAATCATAGCAACATCGATGCCGCTAAACATCGATGCCAATCCACTTCAATGTATCGATATTTATGGTACATCAAAGAAAATATAACGTAAACTTAATTTTTTAAATTTGGATCCGGAGGTGAGGTCATTTATCAATTTAAATCTTTATTTACATTTAAAGGATATAATAAAACATTTTTAAATTTAGAAATATAAAAAAATTAATTTCTGCAATTTAAATTGAATGTGGTTTTTGAAATATACGTTAATATTCTTTAACCTAAGCATAAACCGAAAGTTAAACTGTCAGAATAATAAGAAACAGTACGCAAAATATCGACATTGGAAAATAACATCGATGCTTTTGCCAAATTTTGTAACCTCGGCTAATTGTACAGCACGAGCTATGTGTACCATCTGAACACGCTTAAGTTGTATCGATTGTAACTGTTAAAAAATTATAAAATTATATTTTTAAATGCATCACCATTTGATAATGAGTAATTTAACAACACATTATATGGATAAACAATATTAGTTCATTCCGCAAATTTGAGCCCGTGGAAATCTTGCATGAGCCTGTAATCATTTAATACTTAATTGTATCGGCAAAGCAATTGATACATAAATGTTCATCTCGAAGAATTTACTCATTTGGCACTGTTAAACAAGTTGTATTTAGCTAATTAATGAATTTCTACAAAGTAACTTATTTCGGGCAATACAAATTTATTTTTTATGCACATATTTTTCATCTATTTAATAATTGATAAACTCTTGATTTGTGTAAACAAAACCTAGACATTTATCCAAACTCATCTTGACTTATATCGAACTTTTATCCACCATACATTTAAATGAATATTTATGTATTTCTCTTGTTTATATAGCTGTGAAGCTCTAATACCGAAATGAATTATAATAAATAAAGATTGCGTAAGTAAATAGCAAACAAGACATATAAATCTTAATAATAACCGAAGCCCCTTGTAACATTCTCTGTGTACACCACGTTTAGCCCGCATCGCAATGTTACTACGTATACCCCTATTGCTAGCCCGATTTCTGCACAATGGACGGATTCGGTTACTCTTTCTAGCACTAATAATACTGCTCTTAGGAGGCACACTGCTTTCTTATAGATGGCAAACGGATGTGAAGCTTTGTTTTCTTGAGAACGAATTTACGGACCCAGCATCCACAGGTCCATTGCAGGATGGAAATATACCAAAAATTTTGGAAGATGTACTGTTAACAAATCCCATGCCAATACCTGGACGCAGCATATTCTTTCACGAGACAAGTTGCCACAGGCCAAAACGTAAAAGACAGCGCCATGGCCAAAGTCCCGATTCTCAGTACAACATGTTGCATTTGACGGCGCGTCAAGCCTGTGCCATTGAATCTGCCGCATTGCATAATCCGAATTTCCAAGTCTTTGTTCTCTTTGCTGGTCCCACCTATCGTCACTACGGCAACAACAGTCAACACCAGCAGCCGATCATCGACGCCATTCTTAGCTACAAAAATGTACATCTCAGACAATTGAATCTCTGGCGCTATGCGGCTGGCACGCCCATTGAGGATTGGCTTAAGGACGGAAGCTTGTTTCGTTCAAGGTGGGGAGCATCGGCATCGGATCTTACTTTTTAAATCCGACTAACTTCTGAATGGATGTCTTGCAGCTATCTTTTTTCACACATATCGGATTTCCTGCGATTTCTAACGTTGTATCGCTATGGCGGAATTTACCTAGATATGGATGTAGTGATGCTGCGCAGCATGGAGGATGTGCCGCCAAATTTTACGGGTGCCGAGTCAAATACACACTTGGCTGCTGGTGTCATGAGTCTGGCTCCCACTGGCTTTGGCCATGAGATTGCCGAGTCCTGCCTGCGTGATTTTGAACAGAATTTTGATGGCAGTGACTGGGGTAACAATGGTCCTGGAGTAATAACGCGGGTGGCACAGAAGATTTGTGCCACACAGGACATATCAGTAATGCTGGATGATCGAAAACGTTGCCTTGGCTTCAAGGTATTCGATCGAAATGCATTCTATGCTGTACCCTGGAAGCACTGGCGACACTTCTTTGAGCCACAGCTACTCGAGCAGACGCTAGCCCACACGAAGGACTCGTTCCTGGTGCATGTCTGGAATAAGCACTCCAAAAATTACGCCTTCAAGGTTGGCTCGAATACCGCTTATGGAAAATATGCGGAGCAACATTGTCCCAAAGCCTATGCAGCAGCGGGTGAATATTTTTAAAGAACCATCTTACAGTTGAACATACCAAAGAGTTAGGGAGCATTAGGTAAGTTAAGTTCAATTGTTAAACCACTTGTTAGCAACGCTCATTTTTTGTATTAAGTGCGCACATTTATTTAACGAGAAAGGAGTTAATTTAGTAAATCATAAGAAACCATTATAATTAAATTATAACATGTGTGTACAGATATTTTGAATATTTTTATCAGACAAAAGAATGAAAACGAATCAATACAATTCTTCGGCTTGCCAAAGACTCAATATCTCTGCAAACACACACACAACATATTGTTTATATAATTAATTTATTGTTAAGTTTTATTGTACGTTAATCCAATATTCCTTCCTTCTGCGATATCTAAGTTTTATCAAGTTAAAGGATGTTTTCGAAATTGCTAAAAATATAAGTTTAGTATGTTCGGCATATAAAGTTTATAATCTCACCTGCCATTTGTCGTAAGGACAATTCCAGAAAGAAAATTAATTTTCTTATAGCAAATTTGTAAAATTGTTTGAAGTTAATTCGGTTTTTGATTATTTTTTGGTATAGTTTATATTGGAATTATTTGGTTGTTTTTTTTATATGCAGCCTTACAATAAACCATAAATATTTTACCTCAGTTATTCGCCTAATAGCTAAATTTATTTTATTATTTAAATTATTGCTTACCTGTCCAATTTACAGTGGACTTAAAATGATTGGCAACAGTATATATATATATATATATATATATATATATATATATATATATTTAAAACAAAAGTGTAACATTTATATTTTACCTTTTATTGATATTAGTTAATATAAAGAAATTGTAATAAATTTTAGGCTTTGTTTTTAACTATTGTTAGTCCATGCATTAAAAATATAAAAATTAACATTTTGTTTGCAAGGATATTCTTTTTAAACATGTGTTGACTGTCCCATTCAATGGCATATACATACATATAAACAGTAAAGTATTCAAATTTCATTCCAATAGTAAAAAGTCTTTTATATTCGAATCAGTAATAGAATTTAACACAACTTGGTGTGTAACGTATTTTATGTAGTTTTTCTATGAATGTATACAAATTTCTATGTACAATATTGCAAATATATCAATCTGTGAAACTGTCAATTTTTATAATACTCTTACTAAATTCAAATAGTCCTAAAATAAACATAAAACACTTTAATTCCGTCACCATTATGGTATATAACGGTACTGAATTCTATAAACTAAAGGTGTATTCAATCTGTAGTTAATATGATGCAATTCCTTTGATTACAATGTGGTTAATTAGCAGGGTGTATGTAAGTAGAATATAATGATGTCTTTAAAAGAATTAAGATAATTCTATTCATTTAGATTTAGATGTGCTTCATAACAATGCTTTTTATACTGTGCCCACTAAACAGTTGCATCATTTCTTTGAACCACAATATCTGCAGCAAAGATTCGTATTTGAAAGAAGGCACGCCTATTGCAATCATCTATGGAAATATGTGTGGAACAGTCAGGATTTACATAGTAGCAGACCAGTTTTTTCTATGCATTCATCTGCATTTTTCCTAAGAAAGATTTATAAACAGTTAGTTGTAAGCTTCGACGTGAATTTCCGCAACACTTGTTCCATAGCAAATGTAATCTTTAATATGTTAGTATAGTTAGGGAGAATAAAAAGTAAATGTTTACACAATATATACATTTTCTAAAACGAAATATAAGCTTGGTTGGTAACTCAGGAGCCGTGACTTAGATGCACTGCACCTGCGAATACCGGAGACAAGCGCCGATGTTGTCTTCGGCACTCCCCTTGCCTTGCGTTCCTCCGTCACCAAAGTGAACTCCCAGGTAGAAAGGTGTAACGGTGCTCTCGATGCGACAGGGCCAAACGCCAGAGGAGCAAAACTGGGCACCACAGTGAACCGGTTCGCAGCCAGTCAACGGACCCAGGCCGGCCCCAATGAAATCCTCTATGATGCAAGGCATCGTTATGCGATCCGTACAAGTGCTGAAGAACTGCCGTGTCTGACGACGACGTCGTCGCAGGTTCCTAAGGCGTAAGTCGAGAGCGCTGCGCAAAAAGCTGAACAGATCAAAGCTGCTCGTCGATATTGGCTCTCCCGCTGGACGCGGTCGCCTAGAGACGCCAGGCTTGGCTGTGGTCCTGACATTGCTTCCGTCATTGCCCTTTGAGAAACTAAAGATGCTATCGTCTTCGTCCCAACCAGAACCTTCAGGGTCATCATTTGCGGATGATGACGAAGATGAAGGCATATCTGCAGCCGTACTCTCATCGCTGGAGGCCGTACTTAATCGCAAAGGTCTCGCTGTCGTCATGGCTGCTGTGCTTCCGCCTCCATTTTCCGCATCAGCTTCTGCAGCCGCCATTGCCGGTGAGCTGTCATTGCTGCTCATCTCCTCAGCCGGAGTTGGCTTCAATGTACAATTGACAAAACTGTGAAGGAATTGCAGAAGATCCGGCTTCATAGTGGATGTTGTTGTTGTGCTATTACTATTTGCAGTCGTCGTTGATGGGGATCCCATCTGTCCCCCAGTCGAAGAGCTGCTGCTAGTACTCATACTGCTGGTGGTGCTCGTACTGCTGCTAGTAGTAGTGCTGGTAGTGCTGGTACTACTACTCATCTGAACATTCATTCCCGACATAAATGAACCGCCACTTCCACCTCCACCAATACGAAAGGATTCCTGGTCGCAGGGCTCATAGACAATCGAGCACATGTCCGACTCCTGGCGCACGCAGATGCGATAGTGCTGATTGGCCAAGTGCCTTCCGTTCTCCGCAAAATTGAAGGTCTGCAGAATGCCCTCCACACCAGTGTAATACTGCAAACAGCCCGTCGGTGCACGCTGACTAAAGGGTATCTGCGCCACACGGATCTCCCACAGTCGAATGGGCAGAAAGCGCGCGGTAACATTTATAGTGATCTCTACGAGCTGGTCATTGGTACCGTTAATGCGTCTGTTCGGGGTAGCCAATGGTCGTAGACTCCCATACAACGTTGATTGACGAGGCATCGTCTGCGCTCCCACGTCGTAGTACACTAAAGATAGTTTAATTTCAGTTATATATTAATACATATGACTGTTTGACATCTAAAGGGGCATCTTTAAGGATCTTGTTACTAGAAGTTGCTCCAAAATGGTAATCTTTATACTTCATTTTTAACAAAAGTTTGGTGACAACAATTTTGGCATGCATATGCATGCGTTAACTTTAAAGAGTTTCATCTGTTATACTCACAATGTTGTCCATTGTTCTGGCCACAGAGCTTGATAGATCCACTGGGACCACCAGTGATATTGAAGACATCTCCGTCGCAGACTCCGGTACGTCGATTGGGTTGGCCCAGCGAGAAGTGGTAAAAATCAAGTCGGAGCTGACTTATGTCTTCGCTCATTATTTTGACATTGAGTTGACATGAAGTAAAATTAGCAGGCGTGAAACTGGGAAACTCTGGTGAAACAATATAGGTTAGGTTGTTGCTTATGGTTCCATTGCAAGTGGCCACAAATACGCAGCAAACGCCGAAGCCCATCGCACACTCGCCCTTAGCCTGTCCATTTTTCTGACGGCATTCGTAAGCGTTCAAGCAGTTGCCCAACCTGCGACCATCGTTCGACAAACACTCCCCGTCCACGGGTACTGGAAACAAATGTATTACTGGAATGGAAAATATAATAATGTTAGCTGGATTGTACAGCATAAAAGCATAAAAGCTATAATACAAATAAATGATATATAAAAATGAATAATATTATTCATGATATATATATATATATTCATAACTATAAATGTTTTATAATTAAAAAAAAAATAAAATAAAAATATCTTTACTAAGTAATAAATGATATATAAAAATGAATAATATTATTCATGATATATATATATATATATTCATAACTATAAATGTTTTGTAATTAAAAACAAAAAATAAAATAAATAAAATAAAAATATCTTTACTAAGCCTAATGACTGCAGCTCTTAATTTTGAAGAGACATCTTCGAAAAAGATTTATTTAAAACTTGATCTTCGCGTTCCATATGAGAAGCTGCAAATAAAAATGAAGTCTCTAGCACTCACGCATTCAGATATCATCATTACGATCACGCTCGCTGTAATGTAAGTGATACCCACTTCTTAATTTGGACCAGTTTTGCGCATAACTATTCTACACTTTTAAATTCCATGACACCTAACGCTAGCACCTGACTTACCTTTAGGACGTCGAGTTCCGCCGCTTTTGACATGCTGATATGTCCCATTTTGGTTCCACTCGCCCATCTTACTGAGCTCATTGCTGAGCGTGAATGCTTCCTGCAGCAGCAATTGTTCGTTTACTGGGTGCACTTCGTCCTCAATCGGCTCGAGATCCATTTGCAGCCGCTGGTCAGCTGTTGGCACTTGCAGATCGGCGCTCCAGATATCGTAGTGATGCATGGGCGGCCAGGCAGATTCATTTGCCGCGGCTGAGGTGGGTGCTGCCTGGCACAGGTGAACGTTGAGCCTGCATGCGAGCATGCAAACACCCAGCAGCAGGTTCCAAGAAGCAGCAACGCCAGCAGCAGCGCGACAACCGGCTGTGCCGCCAAACACAATAACTTTCTTTTTAGTCACACATCGTAATAAGCTCACAATTTTATTGGACTTGCTTAGCGGATGGCGGGGCAGAACGTGCATGACCATGACCAATGCCAATGCCAATGTAATGTCCAACTGTGCTCTGGCCACCACTGCGAGCTCTCCTTTTACTGCGTTTCGCTTTTGCGCGTGCGCTCCGTTGAGTTGTTCAACGATAAGTGTGCGCCACTCGACGGCTCCAGCCTCGGCTTCGGTGTCCACATCCAGCTGTCCAAGCAGTTTGGATGCTGTGCGTTGTCGGCCTGATCAGCTCTGCTCTCTCTGCATTTTAGGTTACAGCTGTTGCGGTCGTTCGAGTCCCAATCTATGGCTTTTTTTTTGGTATTCTCGGCATTGTACTCGATTTATAAGTGGATATTCTTGCATATAATTAAACTAATTGCGGAAATCCAAGTATTAGACAAATAGTGAGTGATTGCTCGAACTAGATTCTTGTCATTGTCTGGGCTAATGATGTCCTTCCTTTTAGGACCAGCATGTGGCACATTAAGAATTGGCTTGCATTTGGGCTACATCATGGTAATCGGATTGGTGTTTACTGATTGAAGGCGATACAGCGACAACCGTAATCAGGTTAAACAACTCCATGGTGAGTTACTCTTGTCAGTAACCAATTACAGCTACATGAACCACAAACAAGTATTTAGGTAGAGAGTAGCAAAGCATAGAAAGCTAACAAGTTTAGCGGGAAAATCGGTGTAAGTGGACAGTGGCCAGTGGTCAGTGGCTGGCGTAGAACATTTGTAACACACTTAGTCTGAACTTCACTTTTTAATGTAGTTCACAATGGATTGCTGAGTTTTTTACCATTTCTTATGTGTGCCCATTCATGGTAATGGTATATGAAGGTAACATAAGTGAGTTGCTCTTTTGTATCCAATCAAAAATGAAATAATCATTTAGTTTATATATATATAAAATTACTTAATTAATTTTTTATAAATTCGTACCTTCCGCTATACAGATTGAACCTCTTACTTATGAACAAGTATATCTTCATCAGTCTTAACGAGAAGTCATGGAATCATTTTGTTGTATTTTACTGCTGTTATGTTCATTTATGAAAATTTGTTTCTTATATTATTTTGCTACCAACCCCAAAGCATGGTTTCTTTAATCTTGGATGTATATATACATTTTTCCAATTGTGATAAATTATATTAATATGTATTTTCTTTCGATTTTTGGTACCCTTCAAGGATAATATTAAATTGAATAGAAAGTTTCTCTAGATCTTTTCTGGGTTCCAACATAGATGTGTCCTAACTCTTCCTACCTGTTACAAACAAACATTTTCACAAAATCATGCCCTGATTTCTAATATTCAACGGAAACATGCTTTCCCTTTTGAATACAGGAATGCGTATTTATTTAATGTTTAATTGGTAACATCCGTGGTCTAATAATAAAAGTCAATTGCTTTAATAATGGAAATATTTGTTGTTTTGTATTTAAGGATAGTTTATACAGTACTTTTGAAAGGTACTGCATGCGCTTATGTTAATTTTAGATAGTATTGGTTTGTAACATTAGCAGTGCATACAAAATATAAAAAAATAACAGTCAGGGATTATACAAAAATAGGTATTTGAGTATTTCTTTGTTAAATAAAAAGCTTAATCTTAAGTCATAGTTTAAACTTTGTACAATGTGTTTAGTAAATGTGTTAGCCAAGTTTTGTTGTACGTGTTGTCTGATATTTTAAATGCCTATAACGGATCCAGGGCGGTGGGACCGTGAGGACTCCCTTCCAGCTTGCGCCAGACAACGTTGCACATTTCGCGCACCAGCGCCTTCTCGCCATCGTCCATCTGATCGAGGGCACAGCCAGCCAGATTACCCAGTCGATCGCGTTCCAGCTGTTCCCTCACTTCTAAGACTTGTAGGGCTCGAACTACAGCTTCCGGTCGTCCGGAAATTGGCTCAGGCAGAGAAGTAGCAGCCGCCGCAGCTGCGGCAACAGCCTGACTGATGTCCTGTTGTGTGGGTGTGTGAGGCGTGGTTGCTAATTTGGCTGTTGCTGCTGGTTGAGCCTGTGGCTGTTGCAGATTACCCGTGGGTGTTGTGCGTTCCTCCTCCAGCTGTTGTATGCGCCGCTCCAGCGAGCGTACATATTGCAGAGTCTGATCGTTAAGCGTGTGGGCGTTGCGCAAATCCTGCACAGAATTTAGCAGAGCATTAGATTGAAACGCTGAAGTCAATTATTGTGCTTTTGTATTATTTACCACTTACCGGCAATTGCCTTTGTTCCGCATAGTTGCGCAGCGCTGTGATTGTCTCATCCGCGTTGGTGCTTGAGCTGGAGCCATCTCCGTCATCGCGCAGCGCGTTGCGCGTGGCCGCACCGCATCCAGCACAGAGGGCGTTGGCGGCAACATGTGCGCGTTCCTCGTCCAAATATAAGCAGAGCTCCTTCAGTTCCAGGTTGTCGGTGATTAACTCCTGTTGTTTGTCGTCCAGCTGACGCAATTTGTTCTAAAAGGCATTTATCATAATATCAGTAAATGAATCGCCTACAGTTGCACACAAAAGTATGCCAAGCTTTTTCATTCAACCCACCTGGTAGGCTGCTACCTCCTGACGCATTACACTGGCCGTGTATCGTCCAAAGCGCTGCCATTCTCGTGCCAGCTTGCGACCCTTTTGGCGATCATCGTCCAGAAAACAACACAAATCGCGTAGTTCCTGATTGTCATCCAGCAGACGCTGATTTTGTTCTTTCAGCGCGCGGAGCTCATTAACCAGGGACTGATGGGAAGTCAACGGACAAAGATTACACACAACTGTTGAAAGTGATCCCATTTTGGCGTTAACATTACCTGCAGTTGCCGATTCTGTTCGATCGTTAATCGTCCGCCATTGGCTGTGGGAATGCCGGTGACCACACTGGACGAGACCGAGGCACTAGGCGACGGATGTTCCTGTTCCTGCTTGCGCACAAACTTCAGCATATCCTGTTGTGCCTTGCTGGACTGTTGATGCTGCTGATGCAAGTAGCGCGTCTGTTGCTGTTGCTGCCGCTGATGTTGCTGCTGTTGCTTGACAGAGTCTGGTATATAGATACTGGATAACTGCGGTATATCCGGCGGATATTTAAGCGGCAAGTGAGGCTTCAGAATGCCGCCGCCGGTGCCTGGCTGCGGGGGTGGCTGGTAGCGAGGGGGTATTGAGTGTGCGGGTGCCTTAATGTGTGCAGCCTTAAGCGTTGCCTGCTGCTGCTGCTGCTGCAGTTGATTGAAGCTGCGACGCGCGGCTGGCAGCTGTGAGTGGGCTTCTAGCTCTTTAGAATTGGTGGCGATCTGTTGCTGCTGCTGCTGTTGCTGCTGTAGCTGCTGAACAGGCAGACGCGATGCTGTGCCGTGCGTATGTTGCTGCTGCAGCGTTGAGTGTTGCTGATGTATTGTTGCCACAGTCTGCAGTTGGTGCGACTGCCCTGCTGCCGTTTGTGCTACTGTTACGCTTTGGTGCGCTGCTGTCGCCGCTGCTGCTGCTGGTGGTGGTACCGCTGGTGCTGCTGGCAGCAGTGACCGTCTTTGCTGAAATTGTTGCTGCTTACTAATTGCATGCGGTGTTGTTGTCGTTGCCGCCTTTGTTGTTCCTGCTGTCGCTTTGTGCACAATTTTGTCAACGCTATTTATTTTTATTAAATTATTGAGTAAACTGCTCGTGACTCCCGTTGTTGTTATTCCAGCTGTTGATAATGTTTTTTGTTGTTGTTGTTGTTGTTGTTGCTGTTGTTGTAGGTGTAGCTGCTGTTGTTGGTGTTGCTGCTGTTGATTGTCAGACATTTTAATGTTGGTTCCTTGTTACCACTCGGTGTTGATTGTTTATACAATTTCAAAAGCTATACCCTCGGCGCCATGTTGCGTAGTCGCTGCAAATGAAACGATGAACAAATAATTAGTGGACTAATCTTTGAGAGTAGCCTACTGGAAGGCACCTTGTTTCTCATTTGTTTGTTTTTGGGAAATAATTGGAAATACATTTGTATATCTAAAGGTTTCTTACTGATTAAGTAACATATAAATTATGTAGCCGACTTGCTGCACTTAACTAACACACCCATTTACCATAATTGTAAGAGGTATAACGCTTGGCGAAGCAACAGTGAAAACACAAAAATGCTCGCAAATGCCTGAAAAAAGATACTAAAGTAACGATAAATCAAGGCATTGTAAAATGTTACTTATGAGACAGTTAAGGGCACGCCGCACGTCGTTTCTATATGTACAATAATTAAACTGTCATTAGGTGGTTGCTGATAGAAAGTGAAATGTACATTTTCCGCGACAGTGCAGACATGCCACATGCCACATGCCTAATGCCACATAAATATAGAGTCGTAAAACAGTTTCCTAGACGATCTTTTCCGTGCGAGCAACAAAATGCACCGAAGCGTCGTAAATTCGGATGACTCCAGCTGATGGAAATGTCACTGTCACTGTTCTTGTTACCACTGCTGTGTACTTTATTGTTGCCAAATGCATCAGCATCAGCATCAACACCAGCACCAGCAACAACAACAGCAACAGCCTTGGATGTTGACTAAGTGGTGGAACCCGGCTTTACAGTGCGTTTCGTCTCTCCAAGTTGATTTTGAAAGTAAAAATATAATGCATGGCTTGATGATTGGTGCTATAGTGCAAGTTTAACTAGTAAAGATTACTTTGGTTTCCTCCTCCCATGGACTATTTGTATGCGTGCGTATTCTAATATTCTAATTCTAATAATTCTGATTTTGCACACCTTCCATATATTCCTCAGGGTATCCCTTAGTCGAGCACACTTAACAAGAATTTTCTCACTTGTTTTGAAACGGATTTTTGGGAAGCAGATGTACAGATACAGCTGGAAAAGGGTATCACGTAGTCAGGCACACCTGACAAAGTTTTCTTCCTTGTTTATTTTATTATTAAAGCTGAGTACAAAATAAATATCGTGTAATTTGAAGTAGAATTCCCACCAGTTGTGAGACTGTAAATCCATCCACTGGTCATGAAAAACCGGTTCCAACATCCAACAATTGTGCGGTTCAACACTCAACCCAACTTCTCTTAGTAGTTAGGATCAAGATGTACCGGCAGCTATTAGAAAATTGAAATACTGCTGTTTTAGATTTTTATCCAGCAAAATAATTTAGGAATTTTGACTCGCTAAATAATATATTACGTCTGTACGATGAGCTCGAAGTTTATTTTCATTTCCGCACTGAAAATAACGACGAGTTCTATTTGCTAATAATAATATAATATTACTCAGTCTTTAATTTCTTGGTTGTTCAGTTTTTATTTAGCCTTTGTGCTAAGGAGAGGCTAGCGCTAAAGACTGAAGGAGGCAGTAAAAGGCGTACCACGTATTGGCATTTCCGACCGTAGACCCCAGTGTCTTCTTCAATGAAATCGCCCCCAGGTGTCCAAGCCCAAGCACAAACTCTGGCTCAGATTCCGAGTCAGGCCACGACAAGGCAATCAAAAGAAACAAATCTACAGCAACAACAATGAGAGTAATATTTGTGCTCATTAAGCGTAACTGACACACGAAGTTTTTTTTTTCCAGATGTTTTATTATTTTTTTAGGGTTTCTTCATTTTGCAAGTGGCCAAAATCTACGGACTGTCTGCGACTCAAGCAAGTACGGACTATAAATACATACAAACGTATTTCTGTCTGAATGTGTGGCGATGTTGTTGGCTTGTTTTTGCGCTTTGCTTTTGGAAATTTCATTTTCGTGTGCGGCTCCGGCAATCCAAAGAGCAACAGCAACAGCAACAACAACAAAAACAAAAACAAAAACAACAAGCTGAGAGTCAAAGAGCGATTGCTATTATTTTGAGGTAATTCGATGATTTACAACTGTTGCCTTTTTTTTTTTTTTTTTTTTTTTTTTTTGTAAGTTGTCTTTCAGAATGCTCTGACTGTGGCCCTCCAGTCGATGTGTGGGGCAACTTCGAAAACCACAGCAGCACATAACAACTAGAACGCAGCAAACGGGCATGACCGACTGCGCATTTCGATGTCACTAGGCATGCATTTATAAGATTGGTACAACGATGTTCATTTAAACTTTGGCTCTAAAATATAGTATATGTACTATTACTAAAGTTGGGTATTGCACAAAACCAATATACTCTTCTGGAGATTGGGAAATGTGTGTAACAAAGGGATTCGGACTGGCCGCTTGCCAAGTCTGTCGGACTAAGCACTCCCTTCTTCTCTCTTCACTGCATTCTTTTGTTATTTCGTAATGGCAACGATGCCGTTTGTTTCTTTACTGTAATTTTGCATACCTAGCAAATCAACAGAGGGGAAGTGGTTGCGCAGCAGTCTGCAGTCTGCAGTCAGTAACTCTTTTGACTGATACGTATACGCTGTAAGTTCTGAAAAACATCGCAGGCCTCTCAAGTTTTTGTTTTACACCAGTTGCCATTTGCTGGCTAAATTTTAGACGAGTGCGATCTTCCCTATAGCAGTTACAGTTGCATCGATGTAGTAATTGTCTTAATAGTTAGCAACCTTACTATAGGGTAGAACATACTTGCCCATCTGTTTGATTTGGCAGATGCTGCTTATAATACATTCTCTGCCATATAACTTTTAACTGTCAAGTTAAGCTAAGCCGGTTTTCAGTTTATATTTCTCATTCTGTTAAATATTCCAGTATTTCACTCAAAATTGACACTAATAATATTAATTGCAAGCACTCGACCATGTGTATACACTTACGATGTTCAAGGGCTTTAGAGAGAATCATTAAATATCATACGTAAATGATTTATCCGAGGGTATTGACCCACACCCTGAGGAAGAATACTGGATACATTATTTTTGTGCAAATATATGTTATATAACGCAAGTATAGCTCTGAGCTTCACATAAGAGTTTGAGACCTTAATTTTCTATCTATATATCTTGAGTGTACAAAAATTCGATAATGAACTTGGGCTCATATTGTTTGAAAAACCTTTGTTTTTATAGCCATACCCATATCTATGTTTACATTTCGAAGCTATGAAGATGAACCCCTTCTTTCTTGGTTTGTCTACTGCTGCATATAAAATTATTTATTTCAAATTTCAAATCCCCAGCTTCAATGACTATCCCATGTCAGCAATGCCCGACGATATCTGTATGTAGTATATTTTTAAGTCCTCGATAGATGAGGCAGGTTAATAGCTTTTTAACCTTATCCCACATATATACTCTTAAACAGTATCAATAGCCGTGTCGTTTTAGGCCTATCCATCCATATATCTGTCTATTTCATAGACCGATACATTCGACTAGATCTTTTTTACTGTTTTCAATTTGTTTTATAACCTTTTATTAACAAAGCTTGAAACCGGTGTTTAATTATAGAAATAATCGTAAAGAAATAAACACACTCGTACAGGCAAATGAGTATACATTAATTTAAAACAAACAACAAAATAAAAAAAAAATTTAAAAAAAAATAAGATGATAAATTAAACAAAATACGATAACAAATATGCTGAAACTGTACACAAGGTTAGGAAATGTCTTTAAAATTGTACGCACCGGCTGCAAGACCAACAACTTTCTGGTAGTGATGACAAGCAACAGCAACAACAACAGCAACAAAATCAACGGTCACGGCGAGAAAACCACAAGTCATGTGGGTTAAGTACACTTACTTAACAACACAATTCAAAACTGACCGCGCACTCAGACAATGAAATATGTAATGAAAGGTAAAGCTCAGCTTACCGCTCGACAGAGATGGCGACAGCCAAGCCAAAGAGTGGCAGTGACAGTGACAACCGACAGCAAATCTTGAAAGCCAATTGCAAAACTCTGCAAAATAGGATCAGCCAGGGATGGCAATTTTAATTTAGAGCTAGTTAAATATGTGTGCGTGCACACAGGTAAGTGTATGCGTGCTCGTTTAGTAGTAGTGAATACGATACAAAAGAGCTCTTGCGAAGAGCACCACCACTGGATACCCTGTGAAAATGATTGTATGAATGATGTGACTTTAAATTGTTATGAATGATGTGGCTTTAAATTGTATGTACACTGGTAAAAAAAACAGACTTTTATATTAAGATAACTCTGGTCGATCTTATATCTTTTGAAATGGTGCTCTAAATACCGAAAATTGAGATTTCGTTAATAATGGAGAAAGAGGAAGAGATAGCCAAAATTTAAAATTCTAGCTCTTAAGCTCTTAAAACATGTTATCGATAACAAGCAAACGAAAAGAGTTATCAATTATTTGAAACAATCTCGATATGTGCGTGCTCTATGTGATCCTATAAATAAAAATGCACGCCTTTGCCTTTGCCTTTGCCTTTTATAGATGCTTAGATCGACGCGTTCATACACCTGGATGAACGGTCAAACAGATGGACAGGGTTAAATCGACTTGGCTGCTGATTTTGATCAATATAGATTACATTTCAAATCTGTGTAGCGTGTAAGTGGTTTCATACGTTGACTTTGATACTCGTTGAAGCTTAAAGCTTCATAAACTTTCATCTACTTTGTAGCCCTGTTCAGCACGACTTTAAAAGTCAACCACACCACGAGGCATTAAGCAAACGCATGAAAATGTGACAAGAAAACCCGCACAAAAATCAAAGCCAAGCAAGTCAGAGACAAACGTAACACCCACATATTCCCACACAGGTATACGGAGTCCCACCGATCTCGACTATTCTTCTAATACACACGCTCCATTGCATTTGCGTGGCACGCACCAAATGCGAGAAGTACATCTATGTGGAAATGTTTGCGCTGATGTATGTTCTGTGTGTATGTATATCGTATTCCAAATGTTGCTTGAAAAACGCCCTCGTCGGTTGTATTGAATGACAAACGACAAAAAACGTCGCTTTCGATGTTGCTGCAGACAGTCAGCAAAATTTTCATGAATGAACTCCGCGGCCCAAACAAAAGGCAAGCCAAATCACATCTCTCTGAGTGGCTCATTTATCAACTGTGCTGCGAGAAGGAGGAACCATAAGACGATTAAATTGAACGTGACACCATGACTGGAAAAGCCGTTAAATTTATCAATCTCTGTTCCGGGCTAACAAATTCAGGAATGAAAGAATGAAACCAGTTGAAAATGATTTTGAAATGAATACTGACTATTGTGACCTATGTCAAATGTTTGAACATCCAACTAATTTACAATTTAACAATCACCTAAAAGCCCACCCATGATCGCAGGATGTTTCGTTTCCATCAATCGGTAACTCTATGTCTCCTCGTTATCGATAACACATTATATTTATTCAAGGAAATCTTGAAAGGCTTAATAGTTAGGGTTATTAACTTAGCCCACATATATTATTCTACAAATCGAACAAGCCAATCAAGATAAGCATAATAAACAGGGTATCAACCAGCTTAGCATAGTCAAATAGAGTTTTCTTACTTGCTTTTTAGATGATAAATGTGCAGGTGTGCATACGTATGTAAGTGCGTACGGAAGGAATGCCAGGTGATTGCTTTTTTGATATATCCACTTACAGAAATCATCAAAATCGAAAGTAGCGAGTAGAAAGTAGGCCAGTGGCAACAAATTATTGATTTGCCCGATCAAACAATCGAAATATCGTGTTCCTACTTCAAAACTCCAAAATCTTATTTTTTCATAGCAGGAATATTTTCAATATGGGAGCATGATTGTTCAAAAAATTAAACTTAAAGAAAAAATAATTTAAAATTAATGTCTGCAAGTCAGTCAATATGCAACATTTACTTCACCATCTACATGCACATCACAAAGGCTACAAGATCGACTTTTAGCTGAGATCC
Organism: Drosophila pseudotalamancana; assembly: GCA_037075185.1. Classification (NCBI taxonomy): domain Eukaryota; kingdom Metazoa; phylum Arthropoda; class Insecta; order Diptera; family Drosophilidae; genus Drosophila; species Drosophila pseudotalamancana. Next base: position 200,963 of record JBAMCK010000334.1, on the reverse strand, counting down.
AAACAAACAAAAAACTAGTCTATAGGCTTTATGCACTATATATTTGTACTTATTGATAATCTTGAATAAATCGATTATCTACGTCTAGGGTTTTGTTTCTAAGGTTTCTGATTTTCACTTTTTAAAACTTGTCGTCTCGGCGTCTCGTTTTTAGTCGTTAAACTAAATGAGGCCAAACACAATAAAAATCGGATGGAAATGAAGATTTGCGCAGCAGTTATTGGTGGGTTGGTTCACTTTAATGAGAAACAGCATTAGGAACTGCGCATTATTAATTCACTTGATATTCAAAATTGGGGTGTGTCTCTAAAGAGATTCAGAATATTGAGTGATATATTGTTAGCTATATGCATATATGTATATATTACTAAATGGCATAAATGTAAACTGGACTTTTATGAACAGCTCAAATTAATCGAAGTTTCTTCGTTGGGGATATTGTCAAAGCATAATCAATTAAGATAATGGAAATTATATCAAAGTATTAATTAAATTTAATAGAGTATTATGCTTTTTTATGAAAAAATTGAGTTATATTATTTATTATTATAATCACAGATTTGTACACTTTTATTTCTGGAAGATATTCTGCTACACCAGTCCATAATTATAGAGATCATGCCCACTCCTATAAAATACTAAATATTTTCCAATAATAGGTTGGGACTCTTTCGCAAGATCAATAAATAGGAATATTTGTCTTGGCTAATTGTAACTGTTATGACAGAGCAGAGTATTGCGCAATCGGGGGCACCCAACCTATAATAGCAATAATAATAAGCAATGCCGCTAAAGCGGAAATCATTAAAAAGACTACAAAGATTGTAAGATTGTGTGCGTGTGTGTGTGAGAGAGTGAATTCTATTTCCTTTCCTTAACAAAAGCCGCTTAAATGACGCGTTTGATTCAGAATGATTATAAAGCGGTCGTCTTTGACCGACAGGAAGTTCCGGATTGGAAGATTTACAATGGCATGTAAGGACTTTAAAAGAGTTGTGTTGATTCGAACATATATGTGTCAATTATTATATTTTAAAGATGATATAATATTAGAAATGCTTTAATTACGCATCATCTATAAACATTTTCTCTTCACAAAGTTCATATGTTTGATTGACTCCATAAAGTTCATATCTTCTCTGTCCTTTTAGCTTATATACTCATTTTATTGGCATTACCATGCTCTTAAAGTAATATAAAGATATAAAAATGCATATATAACGTCTATATATATCTTTTCACCCTGTAGCTCTGACATTTTAAATATTTTATGCCCCGATCTATCCTGTCCGATATACATTTACATAAAGTCATATTAAGACCTTAATAAAAGACCTTTCAGTTGGCAAAAAAAGGTGCTCAAAATCTGGCCGCAATGTAATTTGATACACACGCAACCAATTGGAACCACTGAGGCTGATTCAAGATGAAAGATGGAATTGAATCGTCTTTTAACAGCTGTGCCACGTTGAACAGTTGGTTGCCTCCTATCGGATGTAGATGGATATAAAATCAAGTCACACTAAGTGTCATAATGTATGATCTGGTACTCTGGTTTTGCGGCCGGTTTTTTATCATCGATGCAAATTGACCAAGTCATAAGAAAGGGAGGGAAACAAAATTGATGAAGCTCTTACATACGTTATCAAAAAGGGCCGCATAATAGCTTCCACAGATGCAGAAATGTACAAACGCATGCCTCATTGCAGTCGCAGTCCAATCTCTAACGACAACAAAATGTTGATGGCACAAATTATAGGCAAGAAATCCACAGCCAAAGACTGGGCCAATCTGCAGCGGCTTTGCCAGTGGCTGTGGCTGTGGCTGTGAATGTGGTTGTGTGGCAGTGGCAGTGACAGTAGCCATGGAAAGTAAGCAAGAAACTCTAAGCCACTCAACCGAGGCTGTGGCGACTCCGTTGAGACCCACAATTTCCGCCATTTATGACAGTCACAAATCGAGTTATACTAACGCCGCAACGTTCCACGTACTTTCTAATTTCTAAATGTACTGTTTTACTGATTGCTTTTCGGTCCTTTTATACCCTGTAATGCGCGTCTGTAACTAAAATAATAATAGTAATACAAAATTTAAAGTAAAGTGCCGATACTTTTATCTGTAATGTACAAGTCATTTTTTTATTGTATCTCGAATTTTCGAAGTAAAATGTGGCAGTGTCTCAATTAGTAGCAAGGCCCATATTTTAAAAAGTGTAACTTTGACTGCTCAAATGTGGCGTTAACATAAGTAGAGCATTGCACAGTCGTACATACTACTATTTTATTTCGTGTTGTGCTTTCTAGCACAACTTTTTTCTTTGTTTTTGTAAAGTATTTTAGCTGAGCTCAAACTTGTTTTTAGCGGCAAGCAAAGTGTTAATGTTAATTTGTGCATTCAATGTTAGTTTTTCCCAAACAACAAATTTTGAGCCGTTGTGCGCAGCAACATTTTATGTACATTTCTACAGAGTTTAACGCACAGTTGCAGTTGCAGTTGCACCGTTGAGGCCGCAGCTGCACAGCATAAAATGATCAGCATTGCATTGCATAGCATTGCAACATTCCCTGTTTAGCACAATAGAATCGGCAGAGTTGCATCCGCCGACAAAAAGCTTCGGGCCTGATGCTTAGCAGGCGGACATTTGCGATTTGTTTGAAACTTGGTAGCCAACTAATGGTGGATCATATTAAGTGGACGTAGAACATAACTGTAACTTTAGTATGCCGCACTATAGGAAATTGACAACACAAGTGTTGTATATTTGTAAATCTGTAAGAAAATGCCAATATATCTGTTTATTTATTCATTATTTTTTTTTTATATATATATATTTTACTTTTACTTGGACTATTAAGATGCACATCAGAGTAATGCAGATTATGCTTGCCTTGTCCGAATTATATTACAGTCGGTTAACAGCTGTTCCAGCTGTTGCAGGCCCTGAGATTGAGATAGAAGTTTTGACTCTGCCGCCTGCTTCCCCCTTTTCTGATATCCCGTTGTTATTTTCAAGGCGCGGCAATGCAAAAGCTACAAGCAGCATTTCATTCAGTGCGCTTGTATGTGGAAAAAAAGTTGTCAACTATAATGGAGAAGGCGAGGCAAAAGGCCTCAAAAGCAGTTTAACAAAACATGTAAGACAACTCTAGTCAAGTGTGCTCGACTAGGAGATACCCTGAGCGAAGGAGGACAGACATAACGACAGACGGACTGGGTAAAATCGACTCGTCTGTTGATGCTGTTACAGTATTTATACTTTATGGGGTCTGTCATGCCTCCATCTGCCTGTTACATACAACTGCACAAAAGCATATACCTTATTCACTCATTTTCAATAGATTCAGGGTATAAAAATATCTCAAGTCTTAAGAAAAGGCGATTGCGGTGGCCGGACAGGAAAGTTTAACTTTATCTTGTTCTAGTTGCTTTTGCTGCGGCCATAAACTGGGACACTTGTTGCGGCGAGTTGAGCGATCAATTGGAGGAAATCAAAGATAGGAAACCGAAGATGACAATGATTCTCACATGCACACACACACACACACACACACACACACTCACAGAGAGACACTAATACTTGTAGTGTTGCATTCCACACTTCCCACGCACAGCTTGCTGGGAGTGCTGCGAGAGGCAGCTCATACCGCCTTAATGAACCATGAAGCTGAGTAAAACTAAGAAGCCGTCCAATTATACAAAAGAGAGACATACAGAATGGCACGTTGAAGAAAACAGAGCAGCGTTTGGGGAAGAGCAGTCGGAGCACGGAGTACGGAGTGCGGAGTGACAAGGAAAAGAAAGTTTTGTTTTGCCAGCAAGAGATTTCATTGACAAAAAAGCTCGTACAACGAACTTTGCATAACTGTTGTTGTTGTTGTCGTTGTTGTTGATGCTGTTCCGTGTACTGCTGCCTGCTGTTTTAGCATTAGTTACAGTTTATCGATACACAAAATTGACTTAACATATTTCTAACAGACCCAACAGGTTGTCTCTCTTCTCTTTCTTTTTTCTCTGCAGATTGTCTTGCATGCATTTTCGTATTGATTTGCTGCACATTGCATTTCGAAATGCTCAACTGTTTGTTGTTGGCCGCTCAATCAGTTTTACCTGTTGCACCACATAAAAACATCAACAACAATAACGAAAGCAGAGTCGGCAGCGGCAGCAGTTTTTTGTTTGATCTTCTCTCTTATTGTTGAGTCGTTGCCGTGCATCTTTTTCTGCTCTTTTGTCGCTGCTTCTGCTGCTGTTATTGTTGTTGCAGTCTCTTGTTTCACTGTGAAATTTATTGGCGCATATAAATGCCTCAAAATTGATGTTATTGTCGTTAAGTTAAGTTTGACCCTCTTCTGCCCGTTTTCTTGCTTCCTCTTATTCTTTTTTTTATATTTGGAAAATCTGTTCGATATCTTGACTGTTTATTTATTAAGATCTTGCCAGTAAAAGAACAAAGAAATCTGGAGAGAAAAACAAAAGTTGTGGGCGTCCAATGCACAGCAGAGAAGGCGTCACAGTGCGCCAGCATAGGAGCAATTTGTACGGCTTCGTCTACAGGGGGTAGGGGAACGTTTTTATCCCGAGCTATGAGTTAATTTTGTTTGCAGACAAGTGGGCGGCCTGACGGAGATGCCGAAGTGCAGGGCTCGACCGTGGGTAGGAGAAGAGTGTTACTTACCTACATACGTATGCTTTAAGCTGGTTGCTGGGCTTTCGGCTTTCGCTTCTTTTAGATGTATTTATGTTTTTTTTTTTTTGGCATAAAACTTTGATAGTGATGAAGCAGCGATTCGTTTCACAAATACTCAGTTACAGTAAGTGATCTCGCAATGAGTCCATTTAGCTGAGGAGTTCTGCGACAGTTGCGCGACAGCAGCGAAAACAAATATTTGAAGACGCATGCGCGTTGCTGCTGCTACCGCATTCCGATGCAGAGGCCGCGCGTATCCGCGACTGATTGTTTGAGCAGCAGCGATTCCTCACACAATTTTAGGATACTAATATTTGATTAGCATCTATTTGTTGTTTATTACAACACAAAAACAAACACTAACACGTAGAAACAATCAGACAGCATTTTCGCGCACTGCAGCTTTTAGTATGTATCTTTTATTGGCTTGAATTTTCCTGCCTGCCCTTTTAGAGACACAGACGCAGACGCAAAGCAAGCAGCGACTTGTTGCTGTTTTTTTACGTTTTGCACAAGAAACTTGCTTAGTGTACGAAAAACTAGTTGAAGGGGCGAGTGCTTAAATCGTGTGTTTTATCTTTTTAATAATTTACAAGCGTCAACATTTCATCCGTGACAAACCGACGCGACCAACCCGCTCAAATTCCAACAACAAATTAAATATTTATGTTACTTAACAGCTGTTAACAGTAACAACTTGAAGAGCATATTGCGCCTATAGAGATGATAACATAATATATCGATCAAGCTGCTTTCTGCTAATCCAAATTTTGAAAAACGTTAACTGACTAATGTACAATAACTTAGATTTTAAATTTGATTGATGAAATCTCTAAAAAATTGACAATAACTTGAAGCGTGCTGTAATTCAAATGTATATTAGTTATGCAGACCTGACTCATTGCTTAAAACAAGTTGGCAGCTCTCTCTTGTAAGCACAATCAGCTGTTTAATCAGCCCTCGGCTAGCTAAGCTAAGCTGAGGACTATACGCTACGAAGTGGATTTCATCATTGTTTATATTTTATAACACGATTACAATGGGCGTATGTCGTTTTTTTCAACAAGGCACATGCCGCTTTGGTACAAAATGCAACAACGAACACTTTGATGTGAAGTAAGTAATGACCAAAGATATACTTCTGTTATTTTTTGTGATGTTTACATATTTTTGTAGACAATATCTGAAAACAGACATAGAATCCTGCATCAATGGGAAAATGTGGCCATTTTCTGTATATGGCCCGTTTAAGGACAAGCCGAATATACCGAATTTCACGGAGGATCAGTCGTTCGAAGAAGTTAGATATCAGGCATATGAAAGCCAACGGCAAAATTGTTTCGAGCAGTTCCATCAGCAGTTTAATAAGGAAGTGCTGGAAACTACAAATAAAATGAAGCTTATGCTTCAGTTCTCACCGCAGATACTAGATGTAATGATCAAGCTTTACGAGACTCCCGAAGGCACGCAGCCTGTAGCCAACAACAATAACAATCCGTTTGCTGCGCAATCGAACTCCATTTTTAATAAGCCTGCCTTAGGCTCTAGCAGTTCTAATATTTTTGGCACTGCGGCAACCTCAACGTTTACCTCCAGTGCTCCTTCGATCTTTGGCGGTCCTTCTATTGGAGCCACCAATGCTGGCACAAGTATTTTTACAGGTGCAACAAATACAAACGTATTTGGGCAACAACAACAGCCGCCGCCACAGCCATTTGCACAGCAGGCAAACTCATTCGTACAACAGCAGCCCCTTGGACAGACTCAACCTTCAATATTTGGTCAATCGCAACAGCAACAGAATCCATTTGGACAGGTTCAGGCTGCAGCAGCTTTCCCAGGAGTTACCAACAACGTCTTTGGACAAACACAGCAACCGACGTCGACGTTCGGCCAAGCTGTCGCCTTTCCTCCACAACAGCAGCAGCCAGCACAACAGTCGAGCGGCATATTTGGTCAAAATGCTGCTGCTACGGCGCCAAATACGGGAAATATATTTGCACAAGCAGCTGCGCAGACGGCAAACGGATTTTTCGGCCAGCCGGTGGCTGGTTTCCAACAACCACAGCAACAACAACAACAAATGCAAGCAGAAGCACCACAAGTGCAACTGTTGCAGCAACAGCAACAACTGGTGTCCCAACCAACCAACCAGCAACCCGATTCTAGTTCTTCAATATATAGTCGTATGGAGGATCTCACGCCAGAAGAAATTGCGGCCTTTAAAGCGGAACAATTTGAGCCTGGACAGGTGCCCTTTAACCCACCACCAAGAGAGCTTTGTTAAATTTAAACACAATGACAAACATGTTGTCTTACAAATATATATAAAATAAATTAAATATAATTTTTTAATGCATCATCATGTTTAAGCGTTCCATATTTATGGAGTATACAGCATGGGATCCAATGAGATTGCGATCACGAAAGGCGCGTTGGCAATCCTTGAGTGTAATCACGGTACGTTCGCAGGGCAAACTGTGGGAATATATTGACAATGTGTTATTTGATATATGGACAATATGTTTCTGAATCGGGAGGTTGACTTACACTTGCTCGCAAGCGGAAAGGAAGACAATTTCGTCATTTTGTCGTCTCATAAAGTTGGCTGTGTTAAGCTCCTTGTCATGCTCCAGTGGGGTATCGTCCACCTTTTGCCGGGTGACTGTGTTTCGCAGCGAAGGATCACGAAGTTCGGCGCCCACGTCGTAAAAGAAATTTCCCTCGCCGCTTGTTTTATAATGTTTGCGTTTCTTTATTATTGAGGCAAGCAAATCCTTGAGTAGCACTTGCACACCCATGGCCACATAATCGGCCACACTGTCTTCAACTGAGATCAGGCCGATTTCCCAGGCGCCAATGAGGAATCGTCCCATTATAAAACCTGCGTCGGGCAAAAACAATTCCTGCGCGCAGTACCGTTGTGTGGGCAGCTGCTGTTGCTGCAGTCCCTGGTCGCCACTTAGTGTGGGCGGCCGTATAATCTGCATGTTGTCCTCCTTTACAAATTCCAATACATCACAGAGCTCAAAATTAATACGATCCGCAAAGGTGCGGGAACTACGTTTTCGTTTTCGACTGCTGCTGCTGCTGCCAGCGGCGCCGCTGCCGCTTCGACTGCTGGTTGAGCAAGTGGGCTGTAAGGTAGCAATTGATTCTGGAGCCGAAAAAGCGTCTATTTTATTGAGCAGCGCTAAGAGAAACTGATTATGCAAATGAAGCTTGTCCGGGGACATAATTTTCCGAGATTCGCAGTCAAATTCCTCCTTGGTCCATCGGTTCCGAAACCAATTTTTCATATTTGCCCTATAGCGTTCCCAGTTGTCTCCAAGGGCAACAGCCAGTGCTTCCTTGGTCAAAAGCACTTTATCCGTAAGCGCGTTCATTTTAATTAGTAAACACTGAAACTTCTTACAAACAACTGTTTTGTATTTTTTCACTAGTACACGATTATCGGCTCAGTAATGAAATGCCACTTATCGATTATTTCAAAGGTGCATTTGTAGTGTAAATAAAAAGTGTGGCCTCCCTAACTAAACAGCATACTAGTTGCGCATATGATCACCGTATTGCCCACCGATTCCAACAATAACACGCAACAATAATGGAGGCAAGCAAAGTGTATATTAAATTTAAAATTGAATATAACCAATTTCTATATTCGCAGAAGAAAAAGTCAAAGATGCCCAGGAAATCAAAGGACACTGCACTGACTGTCAAACTAATTGCGGCTCAACGCAAGCAGAAAGAAGTGGACCGCGTGCTAAAGTTGAAGCATGAGATTCTACTAAAATCGGAAGTGTCCTACCTAGAATATGTAGAAATGCGGTCCGAGTTGGAGCGTTTGAATGCTTTGAAGGAGACATTCACGCGCCGCTTTGAAAAATTAAAACAACAAGCCAAGTAGTTTATGTTATTCAATAACTTTTCTCTTAAGTTTTAAAAATAACTAAGTTAAGGAAATGAACTGTACATAATATTAAGAAACAATTTTGATTACAAAGCCGGTTTGACGTTATTTGAAGAATTTTCAAATGATTCCCACATTCTGTTAAATTCAGTTTGAAACTTCTTGATAAATAATTTATCCGAGCTGATAACGCAGTTCTCCCAGTTTCCGCTAAAGCCCTGCATTGTCCAGTTGGTTGATCCATAAAGAACCACACTGCGGTATACCTGTGCTTTAGCTTTACGATCCTTAAGCCGCAAGATGTCGCGAACACGCACACTTTCATCAATTACCAAGAACTTGTGATGCATCATAGCCGTTGTGGTTGGCATCCGAACCTCCACGCCCGAGTTGGTTAGATTCAAAATCTTCGACCCAGACGAAGAGGTCATTTCGTGATCGCTTATTACGCGTATTTCCACACCACGCTTCAAAGCGCGAATGAAAGCTTCAAAGAGTTCTGATGTGGTGAATGTATAAATCGCAATGTCGATGCAGTACTTTGCCTGATCGATGTAATGAACAATCCGCTGTATTTGCCGCTTTGTGCAGTATTCGTTTAGGCAATTTAATGATCCACTTACAGGATGATTGCTTTCACACATTCCGCTTATTTCATTGAATATGAGAACCTCCAAGACTTCCTCATTTCCAATCCAATTACGAATATATTTAAATGCTTCGCAAATCAACTTAGAGGCTACAATTGTTCCGGCGCCTATTGAAATGGCAGCCCAAGGGTGACTTTTAAGCCAAACGTACACTGAAGATAAATATATTATAATTCAGTTCATTTTGGTTTAAATTGAAATACCGACTTTTACACTTTTTTTGTAGGCGCCCGATAATGAAAAAGATTTACTTTGTTAAAAATTTGTTTGAAGTTGATCGCTTATTGAATTACCCTATGAAAATGAAATTTTATTGTTATTATTTATGTTTTGATATTCAAATTAAAAGGTAATGTTTGCATTTCGAAATGTTGCAAGAAGTCAAAGTCATATTTAAAGTTTATTATTATTTAAAGTATATTGTTACCTTCTTATGTTTCAAACCAAAGATAATGTGACCTTGTATCGTAAGTTGTACATTTTTATGTTATTGATCTTGTTATCGATAACGATAATTCTGTAGTATCAACTCGTAAATACGGCTTCAATAAAACTATAGTATATTTGTAGTATGTTTTTTTATCACTTGAACCTAATAAGAGTTGGCTACTTTTAAAAGAATAATTGTTTATTATTTGCAATGGAGGGTAACGATAAATCCAGCACAATACTAACAACTAAGACACAAGAGTTATTGGAGGCGCGCGACGCAGAGTTAAAAAAAGTGTTAATGCTTAAGTTAATATTGAGTGAAATTCGCTCCCTACGCGTCGAACCTGAGGAGACCGCGGATATAAAACGAGCTCTCAAACTGATTTCAGTAGCTGACTTCATACAAATGGGCGATGATCAGGAACACTTGCTTGGTAAGCAGAAAGTAGTTGCACATGCTTGATAAAATCCATTTACATTTTGCATATGTACAGACTTGCAAGAATTCGGCAAATGTCCGCCCCTGAGTTATACTGATAGAAAGGCCGTGCGCACCAGCTTAGCGGCCAGTCTACGAACTACCCTGACACCGATTGCCGAATTGGGCGATAAAATACGTAGTGAATTACCAGAGGCATTCGCAGAAGGAGAAGATGCGGAGTTGTCGCTGGGGCAACAAGAAATAATAGGAATACAAAAAGAACATCGTGCTTGCCTCGAGAAATTGCTGGAAATGTGCAGCCACAAGTGTGAGCTAATGACAGAGGCAGCGGAGCTAAAAATGGGACCACATCTGGTGCACGAACTAGAACTGAAGCAAGCGCAGGCTCAATTATTGCAAACAAAAACGGACTTGCTGCGATCTTACTTTGTAAATGAGATAGTCATGCGTACAGAACACAGTTTGAAAGCTCATAAGGAGGTGGACAAACATCTCGATGCATTACTAAGTGCCAATCAGCCGCAATCACAGACTGGAAGTCGTTAAAATTAATTTCGTACATCTATATTAATAAAAATAAACTAAATTAATAATTAATAAATAACTAAATTACTTTTACAGTGCGGTATTTTATTTAAAATTTTATTTGCGCGTTTAGTATTTTTTGAAAATGGTGGCAGCTCTGCTACAGAGCAAAATTGTAAACAAGTTAAAGTGCGAAATGACGGAAAATAGTTCTTCTGAAAGTAAAGAGGAGCTTTCAGTAAATGGCGATGGCTTAACACCCGAATCATCGCCGGAAGTAACCGACAGTGGTCAAATTGTCGGCGCTATTGTCGATTTCGAAGACACACTGTCACTGGACTCGGCCAGCATGTTCAGCTCGACTACAACAACAACAAGAAGCAAGAGCAAGTCGCCAAATACAGGAAAAGTAAAAAGGCTATGCCGGCGAGCTAAGACGCCTAAGATGGTGCAGCCGCTTTACAAGTATACGTACGATTTACTGGCATTGGAGAGAACAGCCTATATCTAAATATATATCATTTGCAGTTATCATGTTCGTGAGGATCACAATCATCAAATCTTTGGTGTCCAGTTTAATCCGTTTCTAGACAGAAGCCAAGCCGTTTTCGCTACCGTTGGTAAGGATCGCGTGTCCATCTACGAATGTGTCAAGGACAAATCGAATATAGATGCCGAGTCCGGCGATGGAGACAGAATACGTTTGCTACAGGTTTACGCAGATCCAGACGTAAGCATCTTAAAATATTTAAGTGGCTCAAATTCGATATTATTGTCGTCTTTTGCAGACTGACGAAAGTTTTTACACCTGTGCTTGGTCGTATGACTCAGTTACCAGCGACCCGGTCCTGGCTGCAGCAGGTTATCGGGGCGTAATACGTATATTTAATATTATTAAGCACCAGTGCTCAAAGAATTACATTGGTCACGGGCACGCCATAAATGAATTGAAGTTCCATCCGGTTCTGCCACAGCTGCTGCTGTCCGGCAGCAAAGATCACTCGCTCCGTTTGTGGAATATACAAACAGATGTTTGCGTGGCTGTCTTTGGCGGCGTTGAGGGTCATCGCGATGAGGTGCTGTCAATTGATTTCGATTTACGCGGCGACCGAATTATGTCCAGCGGAATGGATCACTCGCTTAAGCTGTGGCGCCTCAACAAGCCGGACATCAAGGAGGCTATCGAACTGAGTTCCACTTTTAATGCCAGTAAAAATACGGCCCCTTTTCCAACCATCAAGGAGCACTTTCCAGATTTCTCGACTCGCGACATCCATCGCAACTATGTCGATTGTGTCCAGTGGTTCGGTGACTTTGTATTTTCAAAGTCGTGCGAGAACTCGATTGTGTGCTGGAAACCGGGAAAGCTGTTCGCACAGCGCCACGAGATCAAGCCTCAGGACTCCACCACGGTCCTGTATCACTTCGACTACAAAATGTGTGAGATATGGTTTGTGCGTTTTGCTTTTAACGCCTGGCAGAAAGTTCTGGCACTTGGCAATCAATTGGGCACAACATTTGTTTGGGAGCTGGACGCCAATGACCCAAATTTGACCAAATGCAGTCAACTGGTGCATCCCAAATGCACTTCCACTATCCGGCAGACTTCGTTTTCCAAAGATGGTTCCATTCTGATTTGCGTGTGCGACGATAGTACCGTTTGGCGATGGGATCGTATTAACTAAGATTTCTAACATATATACTAGAGTTTATATTAGTTCTTAAGCATTAATTTATATTTCTTACATACAATGTATTTTAAATATAATTAAACCTAATGTAATTGGATATTATTTTGTTCTCATACTTATTTCTTTGGTTGTAATAACGGAGCTCTTTGAATAGTCAAACAATCGACACTTCTCGTTCGTTTGAAACAAATAAGGTTATTCGATATGTTGTTGATTCGATATTGTGGTGGCAAAACGATTGGCAAGTATGTTCATAATTAATACCGGGTGGCATCACCGCGCAGTCTCAGTAGTGTACAGTGTTGAAAAATTTGTAAAGCAAAACGAAATAGAAAATAGCGAAAACGTTTGTAAATTTCTGTAGTTGACAAGTCTCAAAAAGTTTTTAAAAATGGGATCGTCCTCTGGAAAAAAACACAAAAAGGACAAGAAACGCAGTCATCGGTCGCGTTCAAATGAACGACAACATCGTGGTGCTGACGAGGAGGTTACTCTGGATCTCACAGACGACTCGACGTCGACCCGACAAAGACATCACAAGCATAAGAAACACAAGGAACATCGTCACAAGCATCACAAGCAAAAGGAGCGCGAGCGTCCCAGTGAGGTCATATCCCTGGAGGAGTCGGACTCAGATAGTAAGTGGCATAATGCCCGTGTTATATGGTAGTGCAGCCCAACTTTAGGGGTAATTGTGTACTAGCCAAACAGTATTTTAAGAGGAAAAGCGATATTTTAGTAGGCTCAGTTTATGCAATTACCCTGGAGCTGCACTTTTTGTGACCGGAACTCACTAAATTTTTGTTGTTCTTTTTTTCTCTTTATTTGTTCAGGTGGACAGACGTGAGTGTGAAAAAGAGGGCAACAAAAACCACTTAATATTATAATTACCAAGCCGTTGAGCAGATAAAGTTTACTTTGAAGCTAATACACATTATTTTTACAGGTTCCGACTGCGTTGAGGTGCCAGTTGAGCAGGTCGCCAAGGGAAAAGTACGTGAACAGTCAGCGCGAGAACGAGAACCGTCAACTCGAGAAAAAGATCCATTGGTGCGGGAGCGGGAAACTTCAGTTCGGGAACAATCTGTCAGAGAGAGGGAACCATCAGTTCGAGAGCGGGAATCCCATGTCAGAGACCAGGAGCAGCCAACGCGGGAGCGCGAGCCCTCTGCGAGGGAACGCAATAATGAAATATCGGCTCCACCGCCGCCTCAGATATCTAAGCATGTGGATTATGAGCGTGAGCGTCGACGAGAACGTGAAATAGAACGTGAACGGGAATCACGTAAGCGGGGACTGAAAGAGCGCGAACGTGTGCGTGGGAGTTCGCGGTCACAATCGCCAGTAGGACATCAGCGACGTTCACACTCGCCCAAGGGGGACAATGCCAGTAGCCGAAAGCGCTACAGGGAGCGAGAGACAGGACGCGAACGAGAACGAGAGCGCGAACGTGCGCGATCACGCAGTAATTCGCTCATACCAGAGAACGGGGCTGGTGATGTGCTCTCTATTGCTGAGACAAACAAGTTGCGCGCTAAGCTTGGTCTGAAGCCACTAGAAGTGGATACGGGCCCAAGTAAACCAGCTCCATCTTCCAGCAACGATGGTCAACAGGATAGTAAAAGGGTTGGTGCAGATAAGGATCTCTCTTCGTACAAGGATGAATGGGGAGAGTTCTTGCATAAGCCAGCAGACAATATCAAAGAGAAAAAAGAAGCCGAAAAACTGCGTGAAAAGCTAAAGCAACGTAAAGAGAAACGGTTTCTTGAAGAGCGTTTGGCCCGAATTCGCACACTTGGTGAATCAGATGAGGAAACGGACAATGTGTCCAAGTGGGTGGACCGGAACAAGCGCGTCGTCAATGAACGCGAGGAGGCGTTGCGCAAGGTAAGTTAATAATATGGTCACTCAGATACATATTAAACTATTTAAATCTATTTTTTCCTTTTAGGCCAAAGAGTTGGAGGAACTTGACGAAGCATTCGGTGTTACCGAGCTGATGGAGCAAGAAAAGCAAAGTGCTCGACAATCGGCGTACAATGTTCGGAATCTGAAGGGTTTGCGTGTTGAGCACGATATGGATGATTTTGGTGAGGGACGAACCGTTATACTAACGCTCAAGGATCAGGAAGTTCTTAATGAGGAAGAGGGCGACACTTTGGTTAATGTTAACATGTTAGACGATGAGAGGTACAAGAAAAACGTGGCCAACAAAAAGCTCAACCCGCTTAGCTATGGGTATAATGTATATGAAGAACAATACGATGAGCTTGGCAATCCGATTGAACGTGCCATACTTGAGAAATATGATGAGGATATCGAGGGGCAGCCTCAGAAGAAAAAGAACTTTGTGATTGGCGAAAATGTGGAAGAGGAACGTGAGCACAGACGCAAACTTTTGGAAATCAAAACCAAATTAGCTGGCAAACGTTTGGAAACGTTAGAAGACACCAATTTAAAACTAGCATCGGATACTTTTAGTGCTCAGGAGCTGGCCACGTAAGCATTGTTGAATAATTATATTCTATTATTTTTATTAATTTTATTATAATTTTTTGTGTAGTTTTAAGAAGCCAAAGAAAAAGGTTAAAAAACTGCGCCAAAAGCTTAAAGCGGAGGATTTGGAACCAATTGCTGAGTTGCCGGGCTCCTCCAATCTAGGCAGTCGCCATAGAAGTAACCTTGAACGCATAGAAGATGTAAGCATGACAGATGAGTCAAAGCCTCAAGTCAAGCTCGAACCTGACGACGATGATTTGGAACGTGTCCTGTCCAAGGCGCGCAAGCTTAAGCAAAAGGAAAATATCATAAAGAAACCTCTGCCCATCGATGTGCAATCCATTACTGACAACATTAAGCCTGAGCCCGTGGATGATGTTAACAGCGTTGGTGGAATTGTTCTGAGCGCTGCCGATAGTAATATTGTGCTTAATGCAACTGCAGAATTTTGTCGAACATTAGGCGATATACCCACCTATGGCATGGCTGGTAATCGTAATGAGGATTCCAATGACATGATGGACTTTGACAGAGACGAGGCATTGGATGACCATATGGATGCCAATACGGACGAGCCAACTTTAAGTCATGGCACGTGGAATTCGGTTAATCCCGACGAAGTGATGCAGCCTGCTGACTTGGATAATTTGGGAGATGATGTCGAAGAAAGGGCCATATTGGATGAGGAGCCAGACGTGGGTGCTGGCGTTGCGAATGCATTGCGCTTGGCCTTATCTAAAGGATATTTAGAAAAGGAGGAGAAGAATCGACCAAGTAATACAAAAATGGCGCATCTTCAAGCAAAGAACTACTCCATTGAGGATAAAGCTGCTGGGTAGGTTTATTATTGTTAGTGAGGTAATTTGTTAAATTAATGTATTTTTCTTTTATAGCGAGGACGACAAAATCGGGCGTCGTGATCGATTTCATGCTGGTCCCATTATGGACTTCAAGGACAAAGAAACTTTTAAGCCCAATGTCAAACTCGATTATATTGACGATAATGGTCGAATCCTAAACCTCAAAGAGGCTTTCCGCTATTTGTCGCACAAGTTTCACGGCAAAGGTCCAGGCAAAAATAAAATTGAAAAGCGTCTCAAAAAAATGGAGCAAGATGGCGTAAGTTTTTCATAGCATACCATATTTGTTTGAAGTCCTCAACATTTTTCTCTGTTACAGCTAATGAAAACAATGAGCTCCACGGACACTCCTCTGTGCACATTAACTATGCTGCAGCAAAAGCAAAAGGAAACTAAGACTCCATATGTGGTGCTTAGTGGTAGCAACAAATCCACCGCTGGGGTTAGCGGCGCATCAATATCCAAGTTTAAGTAAAGAGTTGGAATACACTCGAACAATGACTACAACCAAATGCAATAGTAACTTCCAAAATTACAACTTAAATGCTTATTGTAGTTGATACACATTAAGTTAGATTTCCGAACCACTCAACACACTAAAATGAGAACTTCATATTAATTGAAGTTAACATTCTATAATATAAACCCATCTTTTCTTCAACAGAACAACAAGAAATATGAAAATATCATTGCGTTTTTTTAATGTACTTTTATATAAAATAAGAAATTTCACAATTAATTTTAAAGGAAAAGTTTTGTTTAAGAAATCAAAAGTTTGGTGATAATTTTTAAAATTGTGAATTCTTAAAAATTTCAAAACCAACAAATTGCACACGCATTCACGCTTACAAATATAAAAATACTTCTATATATTTATAGACATTAAACAAATTTGTTTGATCACTCATGAACTGATAAAGGAGTACTGTATATAGGAATATATATGAAATACTAGCAGTCTATAGCAACGGTTTACATGATAGTTTTTGAATTGATGTTTGTGGTATATGTGATATATAGATAAAATTAGTCAATTGACGGTTGGTTGGTTTCTATTCTCGCATGTCAGCAAATTTAATCACATATGACAAATGTTTTATTATGTACGGCGGGATGACGCATCTCGAATATTTATGAAGGGCTGTCCACCTTCCGATTAAAGTCTGGTTAAGAAATCCTCATCCTTCGGTTGTGATACTTAGATATGATTTCTTTCATAACATTTTATTCCGGTTGGGTTTGTGTCAATACGTTTACGTACAGTGGCAAATCGCCTCTGTTGAGTGTCACTAATGAAATGGAAGGAAATGTTGAAAGATGTAGATAGGTCGTATCTCTTGTAATATAAATAAGCATACCATTTAAGTTGTTGCCCAAGAAAGTGCGCTGCTTGCCCTGAACCAGTTCAAAGCGCTGATCCGCCGGACCAGTGCACATCATACTGGAGCTGTTGTTTTGAAAGGTCCAACAACATTTACTCTGCGCAAACCGAATATACTTAATGATCACTTTCTCCACATTCGGAGGCATGTTGGGCGCTGAGAGCTGCATTTGCGATGTGTCGCCCATCCGTGCGAAGTTCAGGCCGCCGTAGCCAAAGATAAGTGACTGTAAGAAGCCGCCAATGCCAGTCAAGAAATTGGAGGAGCCCTTATAGCCCACTGGCACCTCGCTCCACACCTTGAATTCCGTATGCACATAGTTCTTGTAGCCACGTTCGAAGTACTCGTGCGCGCGCCACTTCTCATGACTGAATAGATAGTTGATGGCGAACATGGACCACGTCATAGCCGGTCCAGACTCACGTGTGACATTCGCGTAATAGTGCAAATCATTGAAGTGCGTGGAGCTAATGAAAATTGTTTCAATCTGAGCATAAGTTAAATTCCCCATTTAAATACTCACCTGGTATCGAATTGCAGTGGATAGCCAAGTAGGATTGTGTCCGCCTGCTTCACTGTCTCGTTTAGATTGAAGCCCGCATGCTGCGGATGATAGTCCAGATCGGCATCGCGCAGTATTACGAGGTTGTCTTTGACCTTCCGCCAAGTTTCGAATAGATTTGAGCTGCTGTTGCCACACCTACCGCCAGCCCATACGGCAAAGTCTAGTGCGATTTTGGCCACTGCATTTGTGTACACATTGTCATCCACATTCCCGTGATCCTCGTCCGGGCCCATGATATTCAGGAAGTGGCAAGCAGGCGGCGTCTGCTCACATGTCGATCGACTAACGAGGAACTCGGCTACCTCCGCAGCAATAGGCCAAGCCCGGTCGCAGAGCCAAGTGTAATTATTGGACTGGGCAAAGAACTTCTGCAGTGCGAAGGATATGTCTGGCGAAATGTGAATCTCCTGCTTGGCGATTTCGGGGCAACAAGGATTGGTCACCTCCGTGCCAGTGAAGGCGCTCTCCCAGGGAAATCTGGCAAACGGAGATTAAAGACTAGACTTCTAGCCAATAAAGAAAAGCTAAAAAGGGACCCACCTGGCACCTTTATTGCCCATCACACGAGCATTATATCTGGCGCCTTCCAGATGATTGTAGCGATAGTTAAGCACCTGATTGGCATACTCGTAGCCGAACTGTGTGACCACGGGCAGCATCCAAATCTCTGTATCCCAGAAGCTGTGACCCTCGTAGTCCTCATCCAAATTGCCACGAGGCACGCCTGTGGGACTGAGTCCATAGTACGGCTCATTCGGCTGATTGCTGTCCAACGTTGGCAAAGAGCTGGCCAAATAGAAGATGCCCGCATTGACAATACGCGACAGCTCCAACGCATTGCCGGTGATTTCAATGGAGAACTGCTCATTCCAAAACCCTGTCCAAGCCTGAACATGGCTTTGCAGCACTTCAGCATGACTTAGCTGAAGCATATCCTTCAGCTCCTTGTGGACGACACTCTTCCTGCGATCCATACAAATGATGACCCGATGTTGCAGCTTCGTCTGCCACGCCGGAAAGTTTAGTTTAAGCGGCTGCCTCAGTGACTCACTGAATAGCACGTAAATCTCATGGGGATCGGGCTGGAATTGCTGCAGCTCCAAAATGTTGGTGCGTCCACGTAGTAGACGATAATCTGCTGAAGCATTACTGCCATTGTTGAGGACTTCGAAGTTGAAGTCGCTGCTGGCATCGCCCGGATGTTGGGTTAGCTTTATGTAGTGAGGGTCTGGGGGATTTTAGTGGAGAGGAAACATAGAGATTGCCTACTTCTAACTTCTAATAAATTCAATATTTAGCTATTCTCACCGCCATTTGATGTAACTGCTTTTTGCCTGAAGGCTAACAGTTCATAGACCACTGCCCGATTGTAATGCCTATGTGGATAGGTGCGTTGTTCCAGTGTTAGGCCTACGGATGGGTAACTTCTTCTATATCTAAAGTAGCCGCCGCGCAGGTCCATCTCATAGCTGACATCTGCGCCCTCGCTGTCAATTTGGCAGCCAAAGCGATCGCATAACTGCGCAGTTATATTTATCCAATTGGGTATACGTGCCCGTCTGCTATTCCCGCCTGCTCCATTGTAAACTCCATTCATAAATATGGCATCGCCGAAAACCGTATAGCCCAAGTGGCCATTCGACAGACTAGGCATAAAGTTCATATCTGCGGGCAGGCTGTTGGAATATAAAGGATATTCAACATTTCAATATTTATATAATTGCAGTATTGTAGATCTATCGATTGGAGTATCGTATAGTATAGAATCTAATCTGAATGATAGCTCGTTCTTTCAACTCTTCAACAAAATTGATTGAATGATGTAACTCTACTTAGATTACTATCTTACAGTTACTTGACTTTTTGTAGTTCGAATTTATGTAATATTTACATATGTATATATATGTATATATATATGTTAAGTACCTCTGGGTGCTCAGAATGTAGGAATCATTTATATCCGTACTGACGCTCGTTCCGAATCCAATAATCAAAACGAAACACAATTTGAAAAATCGCAACATATTCCATTTACAGGGATCCATTGCTCAAGAAAGTCTCCGAAGTACTGATCTGTATATTCCGTATTGCTTCGTCGATGGCATGAAATTTGATAAGCGTTAATCTCAATGATTGGTTATCTGTTTTTATTTTAAGAGTCTCCCACTTGGGGGCACTTTCTTATCATCTAAAATTTGCAAAAGCAATTATTATTAGCTATTTAAGATTCTTATAGATTGATAATTTAAGCTAAGTGGACTAAGGGGAGGGTAAGGCAGTGAGAGAGAGAGAAAAAGGCAGAGAAAGAGAAACAGATTTAGAGATAGACTTAGAGCTGAGCTACAGATTGAGAGAATGCGAAAGTCCGAGAGGGTGAGGAAAATCGCTGATAATTAGAGCAAAGATTAGGCACGATTCACAGCGAAAGATGGAATGATGAATGGAGACAATAATGGGAAATCTTCCAATGGCATTTGCCGCTCAAAAGAAAAGTCATTAAACGGTTAACTTACTATCGCAGTAGGTTCATCTGAACATCTTAACTACTATTGCTGGATTGCTGGATTGCTGGATTGCTGGGCTCTGGGGTGGCCTAGGCACCCAGCGAGCACCTGCGTAGTTTATTCTATAACAATTTCCATTTTCTCTTCCCATATGCTCAATTTTTTACTATGCATAATTCTTGGCAAGTATTCTTTGCAGCTGCGCTAATTATATGGCCGGCATTGTTGTTGGCGCTAATTACGTGAGAATCCCCACATGCAACGAACCTTTGAAAGCGTAGAGCCGTAGAAAACCATAGATGCCTCCACATGTAGATACCATCCAAAATCGAGTACGACAGCGCTACGCCCAAACAATCTTTGCCCCGACAGCGAAGCGTAACCAATAGAACAGCTATAGAAACGGCAACAGGTCCGTAAGCTGCCCGACTACTAACTACTAACTATCTGCCCGATATGGGCTCATGATTTGGCCGGCACTTGCGTGCCGAGCAGGGGGTCTGGAAGCACCGGGAACCCTTACATCTTAACTTGGCTACTATCGCAACCCAATTTTAATGACGTTACGCCGCGATAGGTTTTCTGCTCAAGATCCATAAAGAAATGCTCAGGTGTTCGGTTTATATAGACACCAGGTACAGTCATCATCGTTGTTGCTCTTCTTGTTGTTGCTTGTTGGTTGTTGGTTGTTGGCTGTCTTCTGGCTCTTAGTGGTTGCTTGGCACGAGATTCGGATCTGGTTCAGATCTATGGGGTCTGTGATTTACCCTATGTTTTGCGGCTTTTCTCCTCTGCCTCCGTCTCACTCTCTCTCTCTCCCTCTCTCTCTCTATCTTTCTGTCTGATCCGCACTGGCTGTCTCGCTTTGCCAATTTAAAATGCTCGTGTTGTTGTTATATTTGAAGATGCCTATGCAGAACCTGCCTATCACGATGTCGTAGCTCACCGAAGCGTAACTGAAATATTAAAATATTTTTTATTTTGCAGTTGTTGTTATTGTTATTATTGTTGTTGTCTAGTCGTCAGCCATTTTGTTGGCGGTTTTGCCGTCAGATTTTGGTTTTTTTTTGCAGTATGTTTTGTGTTATTTTGTAACCTGTTGCCCGAAAAGTCGCGTTGAGAAATTTACGCAACGAAGCGTTGCCAATGAGTTTCCGCTTTTGAGGCATTGGGCATGGGCTTAGTCGTCGCCGCACCACGCAACACCACTAACACCAACAGCCTTGCAACAATAATTTTAACAATGCTTACAACAATAATCGTGGATGCGAGGGCTGCCCCGCACATTTCTAGCACTCACTGAAAGGCATAAATTGAATTTTAAGAACCTCCGACTGCTTGATACTCTCTTTTAGTTTAGTGTCAGCATATGTACTTATATTTTGAATTATAAATATCAAGTGTGAGCATGAAATTTTTGATACATTTTTAAAGATGGCCAACAAAAGTCTAGGTGTCAAAATTTGATGAGCATATCGTTGGGAAGATCGACAGCAACAAATCATCCAAAATTTTATATTCCACCAAAGTTAAATAAAGTTTGTATTATCGTTATACAAAAAGAATATTACCTTCCTTTCTCAACCTTTTGCAGTTTATATATTCCATATTTGGCTCAAATCTGTTTTAAGTAATACTAGCATGCAAAAAAATAAATAGAAAACTTATTAAATAATGAAATATAGAAAAGATGAATATTGAACACTTTATTTATGTTTCAGGACTAAATAGCTAATACTACAATAAACAACAACAAAAAATGAAAATAATATAATTTCTCCAATACTGCGGAAATGTGGATATAATAAGAGATAAGTAACCCAAATGTGTGACTTTTGAACAGAATATATTTATATACATATAAACTGCTCGAACAGCCCTCGCAGGTCAAATTCAGCTTACGCCTCTGGATTTTTTTTTTTTTTTCGGCTGTGGCTCTTTGAATGTTTTTCTGCCTAATTTGTGTGTGTGCACCCGAAAATGAAACGCGTGTGAAAATTATGTTTCTTGTGTTTTAGATAGTGAGCTGTACAATGTTTACAAAGTTTAAAATATATATAAATGTGTGCCACAAAGTGGGCAGCAATCATTTACCGAGTTTTGGTAGTTGTCCAACTGTGCTGGGAGCGGGTTACTTTGCCTAATTGTTGTAATTTGCTTAGATATATACTCGTATTTTATTTATTGCTGCAAGATAATTATGATGATTATCTGTAAAAGGGCGTATTTGAATTTATTTTTTATGGTATTGTTGTATTGTTTTTAAACGGCGGTAGCCTGGGAACCAAGCTCAAGACCACAGCCCGACCACAAGATAGCGCAAAGCCATCGACAACCCATCGGCAGCGCCGCACTTGCAACTCAATTATGAGCTGCCCGGCGGCAATATCTCCACTTACACATCTGCATGCACCTGACCATTCGTGCAATTCTATGCGATAATTTGCATTATTTTGTGTGCACCGAACACAGGTGGCTTTGACCGAGTCGCTAAACTCAGATAACACTGTGCAACAGAAACCGTTCAAATCCACGAGCACATCGTTTTCTATCACATTCAAAGACTTTATGGATAAGTTGAGGACTTGTATCAAAATAATTCAAATACTTTTAATATATATATATATATATATATATATATATATATATATATATTTATAAAAGACTTTTAATAAGTTTCTATCTAAAATAAATTTCAATATCACTTTCTTTAAGTCGGTTAGCTTCCAACATATTATTTATTTTTAAAAATTAAAAAAAGAAAGAGTTCTATTTTCTTTAAATTAGAAAGCCTAACCAAGAGCAATTCATAATATGCACATTTTATTGACGCCAACTATAATAACTGTATATCTAAGGATTATGCAACATTCCTAATTTTATAACAATGGGTAAAAGACCTAAGGAACTTATATGGAGAACTCTTGGACAGATTAGCTGGGGGGAAAGTCTATATCAATATCTGTTTCGGTTCATACACTTTCTCATAATATATTCCGAAAGACTTATATGATATAGAGTCACCTACATTTCTTATCCATTAAACTCTGCTAACAGTCGGGAAAAGTAAGAAAGATTGAAGATCAGAGCTCATATAGGTAGTGCTCCATATTGAAGGAATAGCGGATGTACAATAATCTAAAATAAATTGCCCGAATTTGTAGTTTAGTGTTGCGAGAGCAATCCTTGATTATACTTCTGTGTGTGTGTGTGTGTGTGTGTGTGTGTGTGCAATGTCTGTGACCTGTGCGCGGCTGCTCTTCAATTCAATTACAGGTGGCAAAAAATGAACAGGTACTCATGTGGCCATTCGTAGTCGGAACTCACATTCGCAGTAGATAATTATCAGCATGAGGCTCAGCTTTTGGGCGATTGATATGTAAATTTCGACTACCCATTTAAAATGCGTAAGTCATTCGGGAAGCAACCACCAAAAGTGGCAACCGCGGCGCACAGGTGTGACAAATAGCAACGCTTGGACGGGCGCTAATTAAGGCAGGTCCAGGTCAGCAGAAGGGGCGTGGGAAACGGGCCAACCAGGATACGTGGACAACGTTACAAGCATTTTAGATCTTTGCTAGTGCGTGCTAATCGGCGTATGAGCTATTTTTTATCCGTAGCGTACGGCTTTTTAATGCTACAGCTGCTGGCTGAGTTAATGCCGCAGCACCGATCGCTGCCAGAGCGGAACCGCAAACACCAACTAGAGAATTAAACTATATACTCAGTAGATGGTAGCTCCGAGCTGAGCCTGGCACATAATTTGTTTGACAGTCGAGCGCAGTCGGAGCGTGATTAGCGTTTTCCATGCGGCGGCTTCAATTATTACACCTGTTGCTTGGCTAAGCAGCTGCAGACGCAGCTTTCTAGCGACCCCTTCAAAGATTTGTTTTTGTCTTCATTTTTGTGTTTTTTCTCTTTTCTTTTATGAATTTTCATAAGATAGTTTTGTAGCTATAAAGCGTGCTTCCTGCTACGCAAGCTACCATTAGCGTGGCCTATGCCTATGTCTATGCCTATGCCTTGGAAAATATCAATACCCGGTGGCTGGTGGCCATAGTTGGAACTGGGGCCAGCTGAGATAAGATCGGCACTGGTGCCATTCATACTGGAGGCAGTAGCAGCAGAGGCAGCGGCAGCGGCAGCGGCAACCTCATCAATGATTGCGGCCATCAGTACATAAATATTTCTCGCTTCTTCGACCAGATAATCACAGGTTCTTGAGTTACTCGAGCTTGTCAGTGGCAGAACCATTGGTCGCGCCACCATTTAAGGTGTGAGCCTGCACAGACGTTGTCTATCCCAGAATCGGTAGCAGCAACAATATCTTCAACCTCAACACGTTTACGCATCATTGCAACCTGCAGCCGTTGCAGCCGTTGCGGCCGTTGCAGGTTGCCGTTGCAGCACATTGTGGAAAATTGATTTTAGCTTTTATTGTTTTTAGAGCGTTTCATATCTCACGTCATCTTCGGATGCAGCTCTGCGCAGCTGGAAAGTCGATGACGTTAATTGATACTGGCTTATTGGACAATAATAGAGTTGTTATTGCATCTTAATTGAAACGACTGGCGTGGCGCCATCTAGCGTACGGCTTACACAGCTCTGCAAAGCGAACGAAGAAGAATGAAATCATAAATGATCAACATATGAAAATATGTTCACCAGCTTTCTCTGGTATAGATCTTTAGAGGATTCCTTATGATAATATTGTATTGTACAGTTAACTCCTATCTACTCTGATATACCTCTGCAGAATTTCTAATTTAAAAATAGAAATAGTTGAAGGTAGTATATAATATCTCAAACTTAAGCAGGTGGTTCACTGGAAAGATTTCTAATAATCGAGTGTTGTTATCTATTTGGAATCAGACTACCTTATATTTTAATATTATATATAATACCTACTTTTTGTCCTAGTTTGGACTTGATAATAATATTTCTTTTTCAACGACTTCCTCAAAACGTATAGCCCGTAAAAACTTGGAGGAGTGTGTCAGTAGTCCATAATCTGAAACTGTTTGTTCTATCTCTTAAAGTGTTGAAGAAATAAATATCCGCTCCAAGCAGGCGTAGCTATCTAAATAGACAAGAATGTGATCTCAGTTTTGGGCTCCTAACTTTACTACGCTCTGTGAACAAGTCTTTAACTATGTTGCCCAGTGTTGCAAATAATAAAAACTAAGAATGTGGCTCAGTCTTTTGCTGTAACTGTACCACAGTTGTTGCAAGCTTCGTGTTTAGCACATCGCTTTTCACAATTTTCCATTTGCAGGCAACGGAAAATGTTTTCAGAGCCGTCGACGTGCGGCTGAAGCAGCCACCCGTTCAGCCATATTGCATGTTGCAGAGATAAGCGTCTGAATTATTATCATACTCGTAGGGCCCTCCGTTGGACCGGTGTATAAATCGTATCTCGACCTGTTGTTCGTTTTGGCTTCGCATTGTTTGATTTTCTGCTCCGGTGAACTTTTGATGTTCCCTGCCAGTTTCTTATGTGCAGTTGAATTGCACCACCTGATAGGTGCAAAATTAGAGCTTGATTAAAAGTGTTTGGGGTGACATTTCGGCGACTTAATAAGAGAACTGTATCTTGATATTGCTTAGTAATAGATCAGCAAGCCATAGTAACAAAAAATTGTATTAAAAATATATAATACACAAAAAAGTAAGAAAATTTTAGTTTATGGAGAATTGAGGATAGGTAACCAACATCTTAAGTGTCCAAAATGTGTGTCTCTTTAAGCTCAATAAATGCTTAGTTAGTTTGATGAATGCAGCTTTTAAGATGAAATATGTTTGAAGAACTAAAATGTGTAAGCGATAACAAGTAAACGGAAAGAGTTATCGATTATCGAAAACATACTCAATATGCGCCTGATCGGGGAGAGCCTATATGTAAAATTTCAAGTCTTTAGCTCTCACAGATGCTGAGATCGACGCTTTCATACATAGGAAGAGGAATGCTGAATAAGGTACGCTAGACTGAAGGAAACGTTATACCCGTTAACCCATTTGCAATGAGATCAGGGGTAAATCAAGCCATCTCCAGCACACCTGAGATTCAAATTTTCTCGCTGGTATATCTTAAGCTGATAATAATTTCCCCATTTACAAAGTTTGCTCAAAACAGTTGGCACTAAAACTAAATTAAACTAAATAGTGATCCTATCAGATGGCACAACTTTTATAAGAACCACATTAGAACCATAAAATTGACCAAATTGCGGGAAATAGTAAAATAAGAAACAGTGAGAGGGAAAGACGATTGCTTATCGAGTCTCTCGTTGATAGAGATCAAGATTTCGGGCTCTTTCAGATATGTCTTCTTTTATGCGTTACACATTTCGTGCCAAAAGTAAGGGCAGAAAAGTAAGGCTGGAGCCCATTTGGAGTTCACTGAAACTGTTGTTTCTCGAAAAATAATCGTCAGCTTATAACAGGAACGCGGGACAGTCGGCGATATAGAGCTGGCAATAGAGCGCGACATATCACATTGGGCCAGCTTATGGAGCAAGAACTGCCCTGTAATTATGATGAGGCCAATAGTACAGCAAGAAACTGACCCTAAGCGCAGCGCTTTGCGGCCCCTAGTAATTAAGAAATCCCCCTTTGTTTTTGTTTTTGTTTCTGTTTTTCTTTTTGCTGTATTGTATTCTTTTTTATTGTATTTATTTTATATTTTGGGTTTTATGTCGGACAGCGGCAAAAGTTTCACAGAATTCTGTTTTGATGACTTCACTTAAAAGTCAAAATGGTCATACATGTGGATTATTGTTATTATTATTATTATTATTCTTTCTTTCTAGTATCTGGGCCTGGTTTGCCTTTTATACACTCGCCGCATACTCGTGTATTTTCTTTCCGGGATTGCGGCACTTCGGCTACTGTCGCTGCCGTGCTAACCCCACATTAAGTGTAGGCCTGTCTTTTTGGGCTCGCTGGGCGGTCAATTACTTCTGACCTGCACTGCCAGCTCCCCCTGTTCTGGGGTCTAGGGTCTTCCGCATCCGTTAGTTTGGCAAGCTCGGGAAGTGCTGGAAATGATTTTCCTGTTTTGGTGAAAGCTCGTTAGTGGTGCAGAGAACAGAGGCGCAGCAGGATTGAAGCACCAGCTGAATGTGTTGCACCATATGTTGCAACTTTCACCCGAAATAAATACTTTGAAATACTTGCAGCTT
The DNA here is from genome assembly GCA_037075185.1 of Drosophila pseudotalamancana. Classification (NCBI taxonomy): domain Eukaryota; kingdom Metazoa; phylum Arthropoda; class Insecta; order Diptera; family Drosophilidae; genus Drosophila; species Drosophila pseudotalamancana. The sequence continues at coordinate 173,635 of JBAMCK010000334.1, read as the reverse complement.
TTCCAAAATGCAATTTGCAATTGTTTCGGCCAATAATTGCAACTAATGCAACAAAACAATAACAAAAGCGAAAAACAAAAAACAAAAAACAAAAATTGCACAATTCGGTCGAAAGAAATCGTCGCGTCGCGTCGCGTCGCTGGGGGCTCCACTGTGAGTCATGCTTATAAGCAGAAACGGTTCGTGTTTGTATACATACATATATCATGTATCTGTATACAATATTGGAGCAGAAAGTGCTGAGATGATAGAAAATGCTTTGCATTAAGCACACAACTTCCGTAGTTGTGTATGAACTGGAAATAGATCTCATGGCTGGTGTCTAGAGTTCTTATAGAACGTTTTGTTGCCCCGTCATTTCCTTATCAAGACAAGCGGCCAAATGTCACCAGCAGCACCCACGGCATAATTAATTATCCCTCAGTTTTCCCGCCTCACCACGGATCCGACTACTGTAAATTAGAATTCCTTTTCCAAGGCAGTTTTTACAATTTCTCTTTATTTATTTTATATTATTTTGTTTTTGGTAGGGTTTGTCATGCAGGCGCTGATAGCGGACGGCCGTGCACCCCTATAAAGCGAATGGCAGAGCCATAAAGCATTATCGCATGGGCTACAGTTAGATCATCAAACGGGGGTTAGAGTCTGGCATCAGCTCTAGGTACAGGCACAGGCACAGGTACATTACACACAACTCACAAAAACAACTCGTCGTCACAGTTCGATGACAATGAAAAAAAAAATAATAAAAGTATAAAAACGCATGATCTCTGAATACACTACGTATAGAACCTGGCTACCATGTCATTACACAGAATATATATATATACATATATATCTATCTATCTATATATATTCATGATGGGAGGTAATTGTCTAATATCTGACAAAAATGCAGGTTGTACTCATAAATGCGCACGTTAACCCAAACCAACTATTAAAACTGTTTTCAGCATTAAAGATATTAAGAGATCGGGCTGGAGATAAAACATCTGTAAGAAAAAAACTATATTTTGTATTTCACAAAAACGCAGCTTAATTGTATCTTTAACTTTTATTACAGTTATGCTATTCCTTTATCAGGTGTATTCAATAGTAGATGACATAGATGTTCGAAAAGGAAATTCAGTAGTTTTTAAATAGAACTTAAACATAAACCGGCTCAAGATCTATTTTTATACATAAACGATGTCAAAAATCAAATAATATACACATGAAAAATTTTATTTATTTTGTATTTTATTATAAGTAAATATGTTGCATTAAGATGTATTTTATAACTGCCAAGTTTTTTAAATATGCAACAACAAATTTTGATTTATCAAAATTTAGCTTACATACTGAAAACAGAGAATGTGAATATGCGCCCCATTCAACAATACAGATATATTATGCTACATATATGTCTTACAGTTATACAATATATATGCCAAGATAGAATAGATTTAGTTATGGTTAATAATAATTAACGTTAAATGTTAAAATAGTTGTGTTAGTCTTGAACAAAAATAAAGAGTTCACTAAATACTGTAAAAATTATGAAGGAAAATAAATTAATTGACATAAAATGTATTTTCTAGGAATTAACTTATATAAGCTTCACTCATTGCAAACTGTAACGAATTTAATGGACGGTTTAAGTTTTCGAATATATCATTTGTTTTGTAAATGAAAGAGTGAACAATTTGGCCAATGAGATATGGAAGTAATTCACTTAGCTACAAGGATATACAATATGCAAACATGAATGAGATTTTTGGATATGTTCAGAGATTTCGGTGAATGTACGAAGTGCATGTAGGTACTTTTTTAGTGGATCATTTATAGTGGTCAGTGGCTGGGTTTGTGCTTAGTCAAATGGAAAGCTAAGCGATAATAAAAGCTGCAGAAGCAAATGTTGAGGCCGCACCGGTAACAGCTGCAGTTTGTTGCTGCAACTAATTGCATTTAGTCAGCGCTCACCGGGAACAGATCGTCTAACGGTTGCTTCCGTTAAGCAGACGTTGCTTGGCGATGAAAAAATGGCGAATGATCTTCTAACCTAATCAAAGCATAGAGCACCTAGCCTAGCCACAATCTAACTAACAGTAGTGAACAGTTTCCACATGAATGCAGCTGGCAGCACGAGTTGGCGAGTTGGCGAGTTGGCCAGTTGGCGAGTTGGCCAGGACGGAAGTGGCGGTCATTGAAAGGTTCAATCGAAGAAGTTGTCAAGTGCCAGGATGATGGTGAATGGTGAATGGTGTACGCTTATAGCTGATAGCTGATAGCTGATAGCTGACGATCATCAACGTAATGAACAATTAGAGCCTGAGGTGCAGTCGCGTGGCCGGCAACAAGTGCGAACTTCCGATTGCAATTGGTATAGAAGCAATGCGTAGCTGCACTCGCAGCTATTGGGAGCTAGTTCCTCCTTAATTAGGGAGCTGTTAAGAAAATTGCTCTAAACGATCGATGCTGTATTAAAATTACGGCTGGCAGCAGTGGCTTATAGCGGAAGTGATGTACCCGTCCAAAGGTTCACATGGTATCGGGTCAAGCCGGGCCGGCGAACAAGCTACAAGCTTGAATTCTAGCGAAAAGTCGGAAACGCAGCTCTTGGGCAATGTCTTGGGTAAGAAAGAGGGGCAGCACACAGCACACAGCACACAGCACACGGCGACAATTTAGCCAACGAAACTGGAGTCAGAAGCGGAGCTCCGAGAGTCCGAGCTAATGATCATTGCAATTGACCTGGGCGATAGACAGAGTCAGAGAGAGAGAGAGAGAGAGAGAGGGCGAACGACAGAGACGGAACGAGTGGAAAAGAGACAAAGAGGAATGGCAAGAGCAGGCCTGAGAGCGCCTGAGCAAGGGAGACGGCACTACGTACAGGTAATTACACCTGTGCTAATACGCTTCACTGAGCGCGTCATGAGCAAGTGAGATAAGCATAACAGCTGTTGGAGAGCAGCGAAGCCAGCACCGCGGCGAGGTTACAAAAACCCCGTGCCATGAACGAACCCAGCCAAGTCGCAAATTGGAACGCAAGCGAACAACGTCGCGTTCTGCTTCAAAATCGCTAACAGTGTGACCAGATCAAACACCTTCAAGAGTTTCAATAGAGAAACTGAGAGAGAGACGGAGAGAGAGAGAGTTGGTTGGAGTGACTCAAACAGTTGCTCAGACTTACGTTGTTTTTGTTGTTAGTGCTGCTGCTGCTGCTGTTGCTGCTGCTGGTGTTGGTGGCGCGTTTTTTGTGTACGTTGCTTTTGGTTACCTGTCGTGTTGGCCACGTTTGTGACGATTCGATCAGTGCACCGTCAGCGAGCGGCGCGCGCAGGTTGGGGCTCCAGTCAACGGTCGCACACACTCACAGCAGCAACAACCACAACCACAGCAACAACAACAACGACAACAACAACAACAACAATCGCCGAGAGAGCAGGAGATAGCACAGCACAGTGTTAGATAAACTGATAATACAATAGAAAATTAGAAACTGCCACAGAAACGTGGCGAACAAAAATTAAAAAAATACTGAACCAAAAAAACAAAAAACACAAAAAAATAAAGAAACTAAAAAATAATAATAAATAACTGAAAAGCAACAACAATCAAGAAAATGCGCAACGTTAACTGCACACGGCTCAGTGTCAATAAAACTCTCGAATTCATTAACACGACACAAAACGTTCTATTAGTAAGCACTTGCAAATTTGTACGAAATGAAACGGAGACGTGGATGGAGAGGGAGAGGGAGACGGAGAGGGAAATGGAGAGGGAGAGACTCGAGCCGAGACAAGCTACAAATTAGCGCGGAGAGACCCTTTCGAATGGCGAAGAGGAGCAGCACAACAATCGCTCAGCGGTTGAAAGGTCTAAACTATCAAATAGTGGAGAGCCGTGCAAACAGACACACATATCATAAACGTCAGACCCGGGACCCGGACGCAGACACAGACACAGACACAAATTTCAAAATTTTCACGTTTACAGTCGTAATCATAAAAACTCAATGTGATCGCATCCTTGGCCTACAAAGGGCAGGTGAGTTACAATATACAACATATAATTGTTCTTTATACGCCTTGCAAATTTTGCTTTATACTTATATTTTTTTCAAACAGTCTTGTAGAACACATATATCGAAAACTTATTTAAAATGTTATAAGCCATCGTTTGTGTTCTATCAATGATATTCTGATTAGTGTCGAGCTTTATTAGCTATATGTTGGTATTAAGCTCTAGATACAGTTATTTTTATTCCATTTAGAAAGGAATTTCAGGAATTACAATATTTAATATTATGTAGAACTGAGTTTCTACTTGATATTTTTCTTTTATCTGTAATTTTTTTTCTTAATCTATACTTTAGAAATTCAAAACTTATATTAATGAAAATTCAACTCTTGAAGATTTTTGTAACCATCTTTATCCTCAGCTGAGTTTTTGAACAACCTAACAAAATAAGATTCGAAACCCTTTGCTAAGGTTCCATTTCCTAACTAGCAAATGGTATCAAAAACTTGTTTGTACAGTAATTTTGCAATTATGGGGTATATTTTCAATCCATATCGAGCCCAGCAAAAATAGTTGTCTTTCTCTTTGTGTACTTTGTGCTCAATCATTTCCCATAATTTGTGGCATAAACATTTATCGGCGCCTTAAACAAGTCAATAAACGATTTAAGAAATGATTTTGAAAAAATTATTTTGTAGCCCACACAAAAGGTAAACGGGCCCAAAAAGTATTACAGACAAAGCCAAAAAAAAATGAGAAAAAATCAGAAAAAATAAAATAAGAGGAAAAGAAGGGGAAAATGTATAATAAAAGGCAACTTTAGAGCAGTTCGACACATCGGCAATTCTCGACACTGAGCGGGTTTGTAGCTTTAATTGCGAGCCAAGTCGGCAAGTGACATCATTTTAGGCAACTTTTTGGATTTGGCAAACAAGTTGTACTCGACGAAGACTCTGCTGCTGCTGCTTCTTCTTCTTCTTCTTCTTGTTGTTGTCGTTGTTGTTGTTGTTTGAGTGTAGTCACAGGTTCTTTGGGCTTAATTGCTATGACTTTATTAGGTTATCAGTGCTTTGTGCGCTTGTGCGGATTTGATGTTCATGCTGATGTGGAGTTATGTCTCATTAGCAACACGTGTGTGCTTCAAGCTTGTACACAGCTCACTAGACACACACACACACACACACACACACACACACACTTGCTCATTGTGTACGGGTATGTACACTCACACAGTTGCAATATCAATTACAGCATGCCTCAGGAGCAGTCGGTGGAGTCAGTAACTGGTTTTGTGAAGTCAGTACAACGAGAATAAGTAAAAAATACCAAAAAAAAAAAAAAAAACACTCATTGCTGTTTGGGACACCTCCTGCACATTGCATACACACACACACACACACACACACACACACACACACACACACACACACACACACACACACACATACAAAGGAGAGCTCCTGCAGGTTTCAAGTTGCATTTGCCTTGACTCGGTCGCTCCTAAAATGACCCAGAGCTATCGCCGCAGTTGCTGCCACAGTTGCTGCCGCTGCAGCTACAGCTACAGCTTGCCACAGCCATAAAGTTGCAGCAGGAAACCCGAACAGCAACAACAACAACAGCAACAACAACAACAATTTGCAAACTCATGCCAGGCAGCCTTAAAAGGCCGCCTCATCCGCTCCACTCCGGTACGGAACGATCTGACTCTGGCAAATAAAAGTGCGTGATTTGTGTCTTGAGTCGAAGTGATGTGCCCACCACCAACACCAGCAAAGAGACCAAAGAGACAGGCGAGACACGGAGAGCGTCTTCAGGCTCAAGCCTCCGACAATCCATCAGGCAAACACCGCTAACACTGCGGTCTGTTGACCCCTCATAGCCCTCATAGCCCTCATAGCCCTCATAGCCCTCAGAGCCCGAGAACCCCAGAGACTGAGAGCCCATGAGGCTAAGTGCGCGGCTCAGTCATAGTTGGAGGTTGGAGTCGAATTCGCTGCCTCCGTTGGTGGCAGCTGCGCATGTCTAATTGCAGTCAAAGTGACTCCACTAAGCGAGGCAACGAGTCGTGTGAATCTGCCACCAGTTCAGTTCAGCTCGCCGCAGCTGCGATAATTGCCAGCGGGTCAAGCAGCAGCAGCAGCAGCACCTGAAACTATTGCCAGGCATCTCAACTTCAACTCCAACTCCAACTCCAACTGCAACTCCAGCCACAACCTCAAGTCTAGCTTCAAAGTTCCATTATCAGGCACTTGCGCACGTCAACAATTTGGAGAGCGCTTCGGTTCGTGCACGATCGCTACTTAAGAATGTTAACTTGCCACCGACACTGAGCCGTGCAACAAGAAGAGCACCCAGGATAATAAAAAGAAGTTTGTAAAAGCTTAAATTGTGCAAAATAATGAGCTATGCAATTGTTAGATGCTATTACAAATGATCAAATAGCTGGCAAGTATGTTACATATTAATGATCGTATGGATCGTTTGTTCAGTTAGTGGTAGAAAGCATTTCGTAAGCCTATCATCTAGAATATTATTTATTTCTAGTCTCTGATAATGACCCAAAGCATGATTAGATAGTATTAAAAAAAGGTATGTGTTATACCTACTGAATATGTGTAGGCATAGATTCCTCAGTGAGTGGCAGATACAATTTCGTAAAGGTGTTATCTGAATTATTACTTATAGCTCGTCTCTGAATGAAGAGCCTGTAAGGAAGTTGAGGAGCTATAGAATGGTTTATAGGTATGTATTGCTATTGATATTGATTATGTATGATCGCATGTGTGGATTGTTAAGTTTATGATAGATACCATTTCGTAAAGCTATTATCTACAGTATTTTCTGTATCTGGTTTTTGAAATTAGAATGTCAAGTTAGTCTTTGCTGTGTGAAGCATGTCACAAGATTGTCTTATAGGCGTTTCGTTTAAGTTAAATTCTGAGGTTTTCGAAATCTTTGAATGGACTTTGTTCATTTTTCATTTTTATTAGCCTGAATTACATTAGGCTAAGTTAAGTTGGACTCGGAGTTTGTGCTGGGTTTTTTTTTTAATTTTGTTGTTGTTTTTATTTTATTTATTTTTTTTTTTTTTTTTGGCAAGTCGAGCACTTCTGAAAACGTAGCATTTCCTGGAACTCCAGAGGGCAGGGCACGGCGCACATTCTCTCTCTCTCACACACATTTTATGTATCTTTATTTTTTTTTTGTCTTTAATTTGTACCTATGTTTGTTTGCTTTTACATTCTTTTTATGCTGACGGTAGCTGACCTTTTAAGATTTTGTGTCTTGTTTGTGTTATTGCCGTTGTTGTAGCTGTTGTTGTTATTGTTGTTGTTGCTGCTGTTGTCACTTTTCGGCAGAAGTTGTAAAAGTCTGTTCAAAGCGCCGCCAACCCTGGGCGTTAATGGCCGCTGCTGGCCACAAAACAGCACTGCGGCCAATTTCTAATAGCCAACCAATTGGCAAAGGGCTTTCTGACTTTCTGGCTACCGGTTGCATTCAACCGAACAACAAATAGCATCATTTAAAAACACATTTCGCCTGCTCATCTTCAGCTTTCAGTTGCCAAGTTGAAGTCAAAGTCTCCATCCCAGCTCCAGCTCCAGCTCCAGCTTCATTTGCTGTTGCTGTTGCTGTTGCTGTTGCAGTCGCTGTTGCAATTGCTATCACGGGCACAGTTTGTGCCTCAGTCACAGGTGCACAGCGGGCAGTAGTCACAACATAACGCTGCTCATATATCTTGCGGTTTCTGGGGGTAGGTGGTGCAAGCGAGGGAGGGGGGGGCGGGGTTGGGGTCTCGACTGCTTGCCGGCTGCTTCAATTGATGCTGACAGCGAATGAAAGGCGCTGCCTGGTGACTGCAGAGGTCGTAGCACAAACCGCTGCCTAGTCACGCTGCTTCTTGCTCGTACTTCCTCTCCAGATGTGTAAACCAGTTTCGAGCCACATACACACAAACACACACACACACACAAACATACATTCACACACACACACACACCAACAACAACGACGACGACGACTCCCCAGATCAATTCTAGCAGATTTCACTTTTTCCTGATCGCCAAGTCGACTCTCGACTCGGGACTGTCAGTTTTTGCTGTTGCTGTTGCTGTTGCTGTTGTTGTACAGTTTTAAGGTGCAGCTCGAACGGTTGCAACTGTTGCCTGTTTGCTGCTTGTCGTCGTTTTGTTTCTGCTACGTTCACCAGCTTCCAGCTCGCCATTGGGGCAGCAGCAACGTCTGCATTGCAGTTTTATCAGAATGAGTCGCGCAAACATGTTGTCGTTCTTGCTGCTGTTGCATGCCACAAATGTGCGATTGGCATGTCAAAAGAATTATGTATTGATTTTTGATTTCGCATCGCGAAACTTTTGGCGACGATCTTTGAACCTGAACATCAGCACAAGCTATTGACAGCCTCGTTTAAGTGCAACACTCCCCCAAGCTCGCATTGGGGCACAAACGCAAGCCAAATACGTGCAACCCAGTCTGAGGATGCACGCCAAAACGAGTTCTCCAGTTGCAACTTGCAACTTGCAAGTGGGCGCCGCCTGCCTCCAAAATGAATGACACTAAACGCTACTGACAGCGAACATTTGTCGGCGCCGATCGCAGCGGGGCAGTTAATTACTTTTGCACGAAATTATGTTACTTAATTGATTAAGCGTCGCATATTTTGAGCACTTGTGGCTAGCCCAAAACGGCCCGAACCACCGAGCCACCAAACCACCGAGTGGGCAGCTCCTCCGATGTCCAATCTGTGCGCCGTGCCTTAAAACGAAAGTCAGCCTTTTTTTTTTTTTGTGTTGCAGTTGTTTAAGGCTGTGCAACTGCACCCACCCACGTGCCCCTGCCACAGGTAAAGGTAGTAGTAGATATGGAGAATTGCTGCTGCAACATAAGTCCATGCATGTGCATAACCTCGGTATTTCTGGTGGGTAAAAATCAATTGTTCGGTCAGCATATGCTTAAAGTAAAGAATATATATAGCTATAGCAGCATACTTTATTTAGCAAAAAATATTGGCTTCAAAGGGTATTCAATAATTTAATCAATAGCTAATGCAACTATTTACTATTAAAAATTATTTATTATGTAGGTTATAGGATATAGGATATAGTTAAGAGCTATCAGATTCATCCGTTTATATGTGGCACGCTTAGACAAGTTGTTCATTTTTTTTAGCTGGCTTGTTGAAGATTCGCAGCTTGAACAGCTGGAAAATAAATAATGAAAAGAATAAATATAATATGAACATTAAAAACAGAGACATGCAGTCGAAAAGTCAATTAACAGACATAAACAACTATTCATACAAAAGATATTGTCAACATTATCATAAATGCTGTTTTTTTTTTAATAAAAAATAAAAAATTCATTCAGTTGTGTGTAGCTAGTGAAGGGGATAGAATAAACTGGCTATCAAAGAGCCAAAGCGAGAGAGAGGAGGAGGAATTGAGAATTTATGATACTCAGCCACGAGATAGATTCTGCCTGGGTATTTGCTTAGTTATTAATCACAGATTCTCTAAATTATATGTAGTATATAGATATAGATACAGATATATAAATTCACATAAGCAATAGTACGCTTTGTTCTCATGCAAACGCATTGTTCGGAGTGTTTTAATTGTCCTCAGCCAACTACTTATTGGCTTATACACGACTGTTTTATAACACTAAATTGAATGGGATAAGCATGTGTATTCTTGATCAGGTTCCAGAGACAATACAATCTATATATAGGCTTTGACGTTCATCAGATCAAAAATTACCTTCGAGCCACTTATTTTAAAATCTCTATGTCTTCCTTTCTTATCAAGAACATAAGTTGAAAAGTGATCAAACTAGAAATAAAATATTATTTCGTGCAGAATAGTGTACTCTCTGCTAATTAAGTTAGATCTTATATTTTAAGGCAGTTCATCGTTGGTTACACTGTATTTATGATATATCTATATATATACATATATGAATAGATCAAACCGAAACGTGTTGCTCTGATTTAGCAAAAAAGCAGGAAAACTTTGTTAGCAATAACAAAAGTGGAAAAAAGTTATAGAAATCAGATTAGAAACGAAAGGCAGGCACAAATCAACAGCAACAATGCTAGCAACAAAAAAAAAAAAAATAGCGAGACGAAAAACAATATCGAGAATACAAAAATAAACGAAGAAGAAGCATCATCAGCTTTGCTTACACAGCACAAAAAAGAGTCCAAAGAGCTGCAGACAGAGAATACACTGATACTGCTGTTGCTGCTGTTGCTGTTGCAAAGAAAAAAAAAAAAAAAAAACACAGATATAATATCTGTGTAAGCTGCTGCTGCTAGTGGGGATTATGATGTTGGCCCGTTTGACCAGGCATTGCATTGGCACTCGGACGTCGCCCGGCTGCCAAGTTAATGACAGCTTCAAGTAACTCCGCGCTCCCAATTCGAGCTTCAGCTTCAGCTTCAGCTTCAGCTTGAGGAACCGAAGTGCGGCTTTGACTTTGACTCTCGTGGCAATTAGTTAAGGCAGCGGCTGTACGCGGCGTATACGTAATATGACTATATATCATCACCTGCGTAGTGTGATGCTCTGTGTCTGCCTGTGTGTCTGTGTGTCTGTGTGTGTGTGCGTGTGTGAGGATGATGAGTGTTGAGTGCCGGTCTGGCAAATAATTGCTACTGTTCATCAGCGTCGTGAGCTGCCAACATTCATATAATTAAGATCGAGCAGCAGCCATTGGCGGCGAACAGCGGAGAGGTCAATCTCTCTCTCGCTCTCCGTTACTTCCGCTCTGCCTCTCTCTAAGCCTCTCTCTGTCCCGCTCGCAATGGAGCATTTAAAATGCAATAATTTAGTAACACAGTCAAAAAAAATAACAAATGCCAAACAACAACGAAATTGTGCATTTGTGCATAACTTGGCACAATTATGAAATACTTGAAAGGCTTCACGCAGAACCGGTTTCGAGGTCCACAGAAACTTCATAAATAATAATGAAGGATAATGATGATGATGTTGCTAGCAGTCAGCCAGAGGGCAGGGACCGCTACAGCATGCCACGCCAAGCTGGCTAGCAGACTGCCAGATCCCCTAACCCCGTCCCCCCTCTCCTTTCGTGTACTCCATTTGCCCACAAATCTTGCGTAGAACTCGGGCCTAAAAGTGCCGCCAAGATTTATGCATGTAAAAACTGTGCAGGAAGATAAATACAAAGTCTTGGCACGGCATTAAAAGTGAACTCCCTCGACAAGACGGAGACGTAATGGCCAGTGGATAGCTTATTGGGGGTGTTTACCTGGAAAATGGCACCGCATGCCGTTTTATTTGTCAAGATTAATTACAAAATTTGCTTTAAATCATCATTTTCAATTTTTTACAAGTCAGGCAAGGAAGTGAAGGAGGGGGCTGGGTGGAAGTCATTCTTCTGATTAAGAACCGCTTGTTGGCGACTTCGTGTTGTTGTCAATTACTGTTGACATGATGTTGAAAAATGTTGCCACTGATTCACACAAATTCATTTCTGTCCATTTTCCTTACCCACCAAATTGGCTAAAAGCGCTTAACAGTAATTGTGATTAACTAGTCTGCCATTTGTTAACCCAATTTGAGTGGAATAAAATAAAAAAAAATATAAAACACTTTTATTTTTTTATATTGTTAATTTTAAATGCTTAAAAATAAATTGCACTCCCTTAAAGTTAACTCTGGCCAACTTCATCACAGATGCAACGCTTGGCTTCTCCCTTGAGTTCTTTTTTGCGAGAAGCGGAGAGAAGCAGCTGCCAACTTTTCTAATCAAGAGTTCTACTTATGGCCATAATTAAAAGCCTCAAGGAGGGGGTGAGGCGCTTCATTATTTGCTCCGCCTTATTAGCAGCAATTTGTTGGAGTGTGCCGCCAAAGCATTTTCAATAGAAGAGCCAAATAGAGGAGCCAGAGTATAGACGGGCCATATAAGACTTGGTTCATGGATGCGTGCGTGTTTTGTTAACTTATCTAATTATGCATGGCTGCGGATTTTAAGACGGATTGAATAGCAACTAAATCGTTATATCGTAAAATTGAAATTGATGTATGTATTCCCGAGCAGTGAAAGCGTGTGAACTGAACTTGAGACGTTGCCACACACCAGACACGACAGCCACGACAGACACAACTGACACTAAAGACACAGAGCAGACATTAAAGACAATAAAAATAACCGCAGGTAAACAAGAGCGAAACATAGACCCAGTCTCGCAGTTACTTATGCATATGCAAACAAGACTTCGGGGCAAGACTACGGGCGGGCATTGTGGAGCTCTGGATGGGGTGTGAGGGTGGGGAGGGGAGGTGTGGTGTGGTATAAACAGTAGGGATGGCAACACATAAATCTACACATGTTTACATTCGAGCCCAAGGCCCAATTTGAATGTTGCATGTTGTAGCGGCTGCCAGTGTTGCCGTCTGGCTGCCAACTGCTGCCAACTGCTGCCGGGCTACACAACATTTTCCATATCAGTTGACAATTTGTCAACTGCTTGCGACTTGAATGACATTTTCCTTATATACGTACATATGTATAAATCTATATATATATATATATATATATATACGGTAAACAATGGATAACAATAACAGCAATTCGCGATTCCAATTCATGAAATGCACAATAGTTGTCGTTTGTCTGCCTTCAATTGACAACCAGAGCAACGACAACAACAACAACAACAACAGCAACAGTAAAGAAGGCTAAAAGAACAACAGGTGTAATTACTCGACTCACTAGGCCACATTATTGATAAGTTTGAGTAAGTTCTTATCAACAGCCTCGACGTTTCTTAGTCTATCTATATGCATAAATATACAATGAAGGTCTGCGTTTATTTGCTCTCTGAGTCAGTGGAGAGTATATAGTATTTAGCTACTGATAAGTCATATATATACTTATCAATCAATACTAATCGGGGAATATCGGTTTCGAAAAGAAAACTCTGTTTTGAAGGGATATCAGAATATCAGAATATCAGAATATCAAGTTAGAGCTATTGATAAAAATATTATATAAAATAAAATATAAACTCATTTCTGAAATATTATATAAAAAATTCGACTGCATGATTATTTATTTTTTTGCTTAGAAAGAATTTCTTGAAAAATTAATTCTAAAATAGTTTATCAAACATTCGACTGCTGTTAATGTTATGTATGTTGATGTTAATTTATTATTTGCTTCGAAAGGATTTCGTATACCTTTAATCATTAACATTATCTCACAGGATCCCGTCTTAGAAGTTTTATGACTTTTATCAATCAGAAGCAAATGATAAGCTCGTTGTGAACGTAAAGCTGAGAATATTTATGCGCATTTTATAACCTCAACTTTATGGCGGACTATTCAGTAGTACGATTCTAGCAGGCAGTAGATCATGGTTTTAGCAGCTGCTAACTGGGCTTAGACTTGTTCTATGAGTTGGTCTATAAATCGGTGCCTATTACTTATCAACTGTTGGGATCTGCAGCTCCTGTTTCTATTGCCTGCTGATTGTTGCCTGTTGCACAGTCTCTGCCCTGTGTGGAGAGATAAATGTGCCCGCGAAAAGTTTGACAAGCGATTAACTTTACAATTTATCGCTCGGTCGCCAAAAACGGTCAATTGAAGGCAGCGCCAGAGCCGGGTGCCAATTGTCGTAAATCTTTTGCATCCAAATCCAGTTTGGAACAGAGTTGGTTGCTGGCTGCTGTCTGCTGGCTGCTTTATGTTGCATCATTAATTTAACTAGTTGTGCAACATGCGCCTGGGTCAGCGCCTTTAAAATACACGCCCTGATTAAAACATCAGCACAACTAACTAAGTTGTCTTCTGCTTGCAACGTGCAACGTGCAACGTGCAACCTGCCTCGACTGCCCCTTGTATTTATTTATGCTTGTTTAAACATATTTAATGTCATTACGGGGGCAACCAGGACCAACACGCATTTAATTATGCCCAGCGCATTAAATTAATGAACACTTTTATCAGCGTGCCACGGCCGGAGTCGTCGCGGTTGCGCGTCGCCGAGGTAAGCGAGACAAGTTTTGGTTGTTGCCACCACGCAGCATCAAGAAGCTGTTCCAATATATTTATTGCAACGTCTCCTTTTTCTGCTGCTGCCGCTGCTGCTGCTGTCGCCGTCTTCGTCGCCTTTGCCACGTTTTAATCGCATTTAATATATCATTTTATTAAGCCAATCGGTGCCCGGCCGTAGGTTGCATTCAACATGCCGCGGCGTCTCCAAGTCTCCAAGTCTCGATGTCTCGATGTCTTCTTCTGCTGCTTAGCGTCTGGGTTGTCAATTTGCGTAATGCTGTCATAAGGCTGCCAGTTTATCATTCGCTGGGCGCACTTCTCAGTGCGCTTCTCGCTTTATATTCGCTTTAAAAATGACTTTAAGCGGCGCCTGTGGCGACATCTGCCGACACCTAAGCAAATGGTCAGAAGTGCTTACTTGCCTCTAGTTGTCGGGCTGACAGCTGGTTGACGCTGAGCTATGTCTGGCATTTAATTGTGGCATGTGGCAAGTTCCGAGTAAGAGCAGTTATGCTGTGCCAAGTGTTGCAGCTGCAAAACAGCAAACAACATTCCACAGCTCAAGCAAAGCAGCCAAAGCAGCCAAAGCAGCCAAAGCAGCCAAACCAATCCGGCTAACCAGGCCAATTGTCAAATGCATTGGCCAACAAGCCACCCTACGAGCTCTCTTCGATGCCTGGCCAACGAGCAGGCAAACCCCACTTAGGTCTCTCGCTGGCCACTTGGCAGTCCAGTTAGCAGCTTGTTGCCAGCCTTAGACTTATTGTGCAGCTTACTTTTTGTTTCCTGCCAGTCTAATGTTGTGTCCATTATGTAGAGCGCTGCATTGGCTATCAGATGTCAGTGGAGTGCACTCGTATGGCTAAAAAGTGAGAGACTTGCCACAGATAAATAACAGCCAATTGTTTCAGACGGCTTTCAAGTGGCAGGTTAAAATCTTAGCATTGCTTTCCTTTACTTTTTTAAATGAAACTAAATACAGGACTGATATTACTTATAAATATTAAATATACGATATTTGTATATTCCTGCTACCAACAACTTGGAGCACAACTCTTCGAGCAGCCCTCTGGCAGAGAAGCCGTCGCATAATTGACATTAACATGGATTCCATTGATACTCATGTCGTATATTATGTTCTCTTCTCTTGCAGCAATGCAGATGGACATCACTAGTTGACTGCATCCTGAACTTGTCAATCATGCCGCTGATCTACATTCGCAGGAAGGCAAGCGCACGCTTCCTGTGGGGTAAGTTGATAGCCTAGCCGCAACTGGAGGCTGGAGGCTGCAAGCTGCAGGCTGGAGGCTGGAGGCTGGAGGCTGGAGGCAGGTTGTGTGGCAGCCGGATTGATGGTTAGTCAAAACAACACAATGCCAACTCTTTGACAAAGACACACATACACACACACTCTCATATATACAGACATAGTCAGTCGACCCCGACAGCGAAACGCAAACTATAGGCCTGACCTTTGCGACTGCCGAGACTAATTTATCAAATGGTTCAAGGGTGGGCCATCAAAGCCAAACAGAGCACAAGAGACGGCACATAATTATGAGAGAGACAGGGAGAAAAAAAAACACAAATGCGTTTTTAAATCATTGAGTAACGCCTCTTTCTAACAGTTTTCTGTTATTAGTTTGGGCTCCATTCGCTTTTTCCTCTCTGAAATTTGTTTGATTTTTGTTAATTGCCGCTTATTATTCTCTGGGCCATTTGCCAAGTTGGCTGGCCAAGTCTATTTAATGGTCTCACGAAACCAAAATTCTAATTAACAAAATATCTTAAAGTCAGTTTGTAAAAACAACCAAATCTATTTTGGCCATTGTTTGGACGTCAAAGCAATTAATCATTAGGAACAGGCTCAGTGCCAGAATGTGAGGAATCTCTTCACTGGTTTAACAAAGCCTATTCATTGTGTTACTTTTTTGGGATTGATCGTAGTGCCAACTTTTAGAGAAGCACCCATCGCACACATATAAGAAATCTATCGTTTACATGCAGTTCGATCACTTTTTCAACAGTGCTTCGATAGTTAAATTCAGTAATAAATCATTTTGTTTGCAGAGATTTATCAAAGAGGCCGAAATTTGAAATTCGAAATTCGAAATTCATTAATAAACATAATAAAACTATAATTAAACAAAAGATAGGCGACAAAAATAAAAGCCACTGACTACAGTTAGTGGCTTGTCAGATCTAGAGAGTGAGAGAGAGAAAGAGAGAGGGAGAGTTGGAGCAGCATGGCTGTATATCGCATTTATCTTTTTCACCTGAAGCAGAGTTGAAAGTTGCAGCGTGGGGCTGGGACTGGGGCTGGAGCTGGGACTGGGGCCGGGGCCAGATATCGCATGTGATTGAAATGAAATATAAAATTACATTAAATTACCGGATGTAATTGCGGTGGTCGTGCCAGTCGCTCAACTCGCTCGCAGTAGCCGGCCAATGAATCATGGCCAAAACAAAATGCGTCGCAATTGTAGCCAGGCACAAGCACAAGCACAAGCACAAGCACAAACACAAGCATAAGCAAAAGATCCATTCAACGACTACGAAGCACTTGGTGTGGGCGCACGCACTCATGACCAAAAGAAGAAAGCCCACGCCACATTCAATAGTGGGTAAAGAGTGGGAAATTCGTAAATGGGGGTCCAAGTCAATGACTCGTTTGGAGGAGTATCTTATCAGAGGCAAACGATTTTGTCAAATGACAACTGCGGCACATTAAATGCGTCTTTTTCACGCCGCACGACATTTTCAATGTGCATTTAGTTGTCAATTATTTTTGATAGCCAGCCGAATGCACATGGCATGATAAGAGCTCGTTTAAAGAACGGGTTTCCCGGCCATTTGCATATTGAGCGCTTGTTTGTCTTGGCCTTAAACTTCGGATATGGGCACAGATATTTGATTTAGCCGTGAGTTCTCGCATTAGGACTTTTTCGTTAACGACTTTCTATGGCATGCTCTATTCGAATAAAAGGAATAACAAATACTTGGCTGTGACACAAATCACAGACAGATACTTCAAAACCTAAATTATGAATGGCCGACGGGGTCAACATGCGTATAGGCAAGGATTATATAGGAAATATTCGTCACGAATTCACAATTGTTTTGCCTATCAGATGAAATTGCAAAGAAATGTGACATCAATTAAAATATTTATTTGCTCAGATTTTTGTATATGCGAAATTGTAAATATATACAAAATTATATATACGGTACTTGGTAATATTTTGTACAGAGTTTTTGTTGTGTCTGAAAATAAACATCAGAACTTACAACTTGATAAACTTCAGAATAGTTTTCTAATTGCAGGAAAAGGCACTTGTTCTTTGTTTTTTTTTTTTTTTCTTGTTTTTTTGATAATTGCTAAATATTTTATTTTATTTAATTTCTTTAATCCCTTGCTACCAGGAATATTTTTTTTTAAAGATTTAATTTTCTTGGGAATTAAAATAAAACATTTTGAATGCCTAAAGAAAAGTTAGTCCGACTTTATATATTAACTAAATAGCCTTCATAAAAATATTTGTGTGTGTCTGCTGTTTGTTTATGCGATCAAAGAAAATGCTTAGCAAGATTTTTAAAAATGTACTGAATTTTCTCTTCTTCGTACTGTTAACAATGCGTTTCCAACAAATACGCTGAAAACAATTTTCGCAAAGTATGAAACAAAAGCAAAAAAGGATTCACCAGCAGAAACGAAGAAGAATGTTCGCGGTGCATATGCCACGCACGTAGCAACAACATCAACGACTGTGCAACAACAATCAGACAATCATGCACATAATCATGCCATCAATATATGGCAATTATCAATGAAATTTATAACAATCCACGAAATGTAACGAAAACATAACCGAGTAATAAAAATTTCATTTTCATAAGGCTGCAGCAGGGAATGGGAAATCGGCATTGTTGATCGTAGATGAGGAAGGGGGAAGGGGGTTGGTGGATGGTGGATGGTGGATTGTGGAAGGGGGAATGGCATTGCAGCTGCATTTAATGTGGATGCCCCGTGCTGTGTCCAGTTCGTCATACTCAACATTTTGCTGTTGTTTTCGTTGCTGATTTTGCTGACTGTGATCTGCATCATAAAAACGTGCCAGATTGATGCGTGATTGAAATGCCAATTGGCTTCGAGACCAGCCTCGTAGCTGAAGCTGAAGCTGAAGCTGAAGTTGAAGCTAAAGCCGATGTTGAAGTTGGCTCGTTATTGTGGCCATGGCTTGTAGGTTGTCTCGCATACTCGTATACATTTGAGCCACGATACACTTGGACTCGGTCAGCGCGTGTTCTTACCGTTAAGACTGCGTAAGGGGTCTTTAATCGTGTCTTCAATCTGATCTCGTTCCCCCTTTCCCTTCCCCTCTCCCTCTGCTCCACCTGCTTCTGTCTGTTTGCATTGTCATTGCAGACAATTAGAACTGGCTCTGATTCCGAGCGGCATTTGACTGCAATTTGCTTAAAAAGGCCGCTAGATAAACGATAAACAGTTGTTACTGTTACCTTGGCCATATACGAACGGGCCATGTGGCAACAACGAATTTCCGCCGCTTACCGTTCAGTTCTTGTCCATGACATGGTCAAGACCATGACTAGTTTCTTTTATTTTCTTGTTTCATTTTCCACTCTTTGGCGACGGGTTGTTCGACATGGCTCAAAGGCCTGGAATGCAGGCAGTTAATACGAAAAGATTTCTCATATCTATTGATAGCTTGTCTCTATCGATAAGCAATTGATTAATAATAGAATTGCTAAGCTTTTTAGTATTACAAATTTTCTTAGGCATTCTAGAAAAAATTAAGCTAATAGAGAATGAATTTTTATGAATTTTAAAACAAATTTCATGTCTATTGATAGCTTGTCTTTGTAGATAAGCAATTGATTAATAATATACTAGCTAATCTTTTTAGTATCTCAGATTTAGATTAAGTATGACAAAAGAAGTTTAGCTATATTGAAATAGAGAATGTTTATTTGTATTAATCTTAAAAGATATTCCATATCTGTTAATACTTATAATATAGAATACTTATAATATAAAAGCTCAGCTTTTCAGTATTACAAATTTAAGTGAACTATTGGAGAAGAACTGTACCTAAAATTAAAATAGAGAATGGATTTCAGTGTATAGGCTATTCACTAACATAGACGAGTTTTTTTCAAGCATTTCTATTAATATTTATGGGTTTGTCGTTGAAGCTTCGCCCGGCCGTGATGAATGAGTGTGCTGAGCAGCTGCAGATCTTCGAACAACGAGCAACTGGCGCCAGCAAACGGCGACAGGCAGTAAAGTGCTGACCATGTAGGGCGAGTGGCAGCATAGACGACTCCACGGATTGAGAACGCTAGAGATAGAGCGCGAGAGAGCGGGAGAGCGAGAGAGCGAGAGAGCGAGAGAAACAGAATTGTAGTTGGACAAGCTGGCAAGTATCAATGAGAGGCAGTGGACTACAAATGACTCTTATCTCTCGCTGGCAACAAATTGACCATTTCAATTAATGAAAAACGCACTTAAACATTAAAGAGATGCCCGGACTGTGGACAGTGGACGGCGGACAGTGGACGGCGGACGGCGGACGGACGAGAGCTTCAAGTGTTGGCGCTAATGACGCGACGAGATGTGCGCGGATGCGAAAATCGGAATCGAGTTGTAGCTGTGGCGAGGGGCAGGGCAGAGGCAGAGGCAGAGTTGTAGAAACAGAGTTGTAGAAACAGACGCCGACACTCACATTTGCATATTTTGTTGTCGGTTTGGCTGACGATGATTATTGCCGGGGCCAGAGATTAAGCGCGTAAATTTGTCGTTAAAAATCATGTTGAGATCGTGCTGCGCGAGGCGGCAAGACGTAGAGAGAGAGAGAGAGAGAGAAAGAGAGAGAGAAGGGAAGAGAGAGACACGCGAGAGAGACTCTTTTTACTCATGTTTGTGTTTATTTGCCTGGCTGGTGATTTGATTGCAGCGCTTTTTGATTGATGGCTGTCGCCTCTCGCTGCCTGCTCGGCATGTCAATGAGCCCGGCTACCTAACAGACTGGCTGACTGACTGACGTACTGATTTACCGTTGCCTGATAAGCGGCGTGCTCACAAAAATTAAAATAAAAAAGGCAAAAAGAAAAAAACTAAAAAGAAGTGGCAATTACATGAAGTGGAGCAGCATTCGGCATTTCGGCATTTCGACATTTCGACATTTGCATAAATTGGCCGCAACGAAATGAAAGACTTAGGCAACAAACTTGATTACGATTTGCCATCTCGCCTACCGTCGCTTTCTTCGTGACTAATTTGAGGCTACGTTTTCCCAGAGCTACAGCCAAAGCTGAAGCTAAAGCTAAAGTTGCAGTCGAAGGCCAAAGGTCATTTGTAATTCGTTTTCGCTAAGTCGTTTGCGATGTTACAATTTGGTTGCATTAACTCAATTTGTCTGCCACAGGCAATTGCCCCATTGTCCAAGAATCATTCGAAATGCGCTGCCTAATTAAATGCTGGGGCATTGTAATCTTCTTAATTACGCTTGAGGCTGCTGTCTTTCCTATTTTAATTTCATCACATGCATAATCGTATACAATAATGCTTGTATTTGAAAACCAAATGGAATTGTAATTTTATGCAGCACGCAGCGGCAAAGCCGCAAAATGATTTTCACAGCGAATTATGAGGCCAACCACAGTTCCCGGGAGAAGTCTCATGCACAGCCCAGGTGGGAACCTCTGTTTCCCACGCATGCTGCCCCCCTTTCCTGCCTTCGATGGAAATCAACAACTTCCGCGAGCTGCGCGTAGAAAAGAAAGGAGAAGAAGAAAACACAAAATTTGCGTTTCTTATTAAATCGTGGGATAGATCAAAGCCACACTGCCTTATCAGACGGTGTCGCAGGTGAACAGTTAGTGGCCATAACGTGGGATAGATATTTAAATCTAGCAGAGCATCTGCCTGCTTTGTCTACTCTGTCTACTCTGTCTACTCAGTCTGCTCTGCCTCAGGTCCTGTTTCAGCTAACAGCCAACGGGCTCGGGTAAGTTGTTCAACTTTTTCCCAGTGTCATATCTGGGAAAGACGTGGGTAAGATCTTTCAATTGACAGTAATGAATTTTGTGCCTGTATTGGTGGCAGGCAGTAGCGTTGGTGAGTGGCGTTTGCTCTGGATCTCGGCACAGTTAATGGCACTGGAAGAATTCACGGGGTTTTTATAACACGCCCGTGATCTCTTAGTGGCATCTATGGTGCGGGACATTTCGTAGAGCAACGGAGAGCTTTTCCGTATTCCGTATGCCGTATTCAAGACGTGCTTCTTAATTGTGTTAATTGAGCCGTAAAACGCTTGTAAACGGGTTTATATATTTTTGTTCGTGCCCGAAATGAAACAAACTCTGGCCAGTTTTTTGTCAGTTGGCAACAGGCTCAAGCTGCAATAAATTGGTTAGCTGTTTGTGCCGTGATAAGCCGCGTGTCCAGTGTGGGAAATGAATGATTGTTTTTGTTGCCAACGCTCATTAGCACCTAAGCCGAACAATCTAATTCATAAATACCGATTGTAAATATAACAAATATAACTAAGCCCTACAGATCTTTACAGCGATTGTCGGGTGCTTGGGAACCTCCGAGCGCCGGACGTGGCAGCCTTGAAAAATCACCTTTCACACTGTCCGTTGTTGGACAAAGGCAGTGCCACAATTAATAGTTCAATGAACTTCAACTAAAGCGAGCGGATGGAACGGTGGCAGCGGCAGCGGCAACAACAACACAACAACTACAACAGCAGCAGCAGCAGCAGCAACAAAAACTACTGAATAAAAAAACAGCGGCAAGAGCTTGGAGTGGGAAAAGAACACAAAGTACCACAGCTAGGCCCGAACCATGGATAATAGCCCAACGGAGCAGTTACAAAAAAAAAAATAAATGAAAAAAATAAGAAAAAAGAAGAAGAAACAAAACAGAAAAACCACCGTAGAGCCAAGAAAAAAGATAATTAACTTTTTTCCTTTTGTACTAAGTATGCCAACTGAAAGAGAAGCAACAACGCAGTTCGTCAACAAATTACGAAACATTTCTAAAATACCCGCATCTGTGAGAGAGTTCTCCGCCATGGGAGCGGATCAAGACTCAAGAGTCACTTGCTCCGGGGTTGCTCTCGTTGTAACCGTTGTAACCGCAACGCTGCCTGACACGAGGGTGTCTCCGGCTCCGACTTTCCAGGGTCGAGCCTCTAGCTGGCGGCCACTGAACGCTTCAATGAATTCATGCATAAATTTTCTTGCAAATTCAACAGACGCCACACGAACCGAAGAAGAAAATTCCTGCACGAGTTCTTCTTCTTCTGCACTTGTCTTCCAACAACAGTCCCGGCCCGGGGCTCAGAGATACTTCCACGTTCCACTTGGCTGATCTCGGAAGCGCAGGTAGCAGCGTTTCCTGTTCGCCAGCGCATTCCAATAATAGATGTGACACCTGCGCCAAAGAATTAACTAACACAATTAATTGCGTGCCAACGTCGTTTTTAATGCTTAACGTGCTGCTTAAGTCTTAATGTATGTCTATTGTTATATTTCCATTTAGGTATGAGAATAGCATGTAGAGAACTTAGATTAATAATATATGCTATTTAGGCTTCAATCTGTATTATTTACTTATTTACTTATATTGTGGGTGGGTCAAGTAAGCCTAAGGCCTTGAGCTCAAGCCTGGGATTTGAGCCTGAGTCCTTTGTTCGGGTCGATACTCTTCAATTATACTCCATTCATTAAACATCCCATTCATTAATAATACAAATTACCTTTTAGAGCTAAATCGAAACTTGAAGATTTAAGCGATCAGTTTTAGGTATTCGATGGAGTGCTGTCCTCTATATAGGAATGTTCTATACTGTGCAGAGATTAAAAATAAAGGGCAATAATGACTTTGTTAGGCAAACCGGAAACCTAATAAAAAAAAAAAAAAACGAATTATGGAATATTTGTAAGTATAGAAAGTTAAGTTCCCATTAAAAAGATAGAGTAAACCAAGACAATCAACTATCACTGAGCACAGGAATCAATGCGATTCCTCTACATATAAATAAATATCATCGATTATCTGCAACCCTCGGATAATTCCATGAATACAAGTATTTAAAGTTCAAGCCTTCACTTGTTTTTCGATTGTCAGCAGATAATTTAGGGTGAACCAACTGTTCAATGTTCTGGACAACTGGACAACTGGACAACTGGACAACTGGACAGGACAGCTGGCTCCGACAGCCTTATTGATAGAAATGTGTGCTGGCCAACTTGCAGGCCATTTATTCACGACAGGCAATCGTCTTTTTGTTAATGTCACAACATGGTTGAAAATTTAGAAAATTACCTTTAATCAGTGCGAAAATGAGTTGACCAATTTGAATGGCCCATGGGGCGAGATTCTGCAAGCCAAGAGAAAAACTCGTACTGAAGTCCAAAACGGAGTCTTCGACTGTGGGAATTGCCGCAATTTCCGAGCTGTTGGCCATTTGGAGTCGCGCTCCAGATTTGTACATAACACGGCCTGACCACTGGGGTTCTTGCGTGGGTGGCACTTCTGGCGGAGACGCAGCTGTGCGTTGGGACATTGTGCCGGCTGGAATGCGGCGCCATTCGCCATTCGCCATTCGCCATTCGTTATTCGCCATGAGAATTGCGGCAGTTCACACAGTCGCGAGCAGGTCGCACTCTGATTGACGTCTAAGCCAAATTATGTAAATTATAGTGAGACACGAAGGAGGGAGAGCGGCCGAGAGTGCGAGAGCGAGAAGGAGAGGAAATAAGGGAAATAGAGTCGAGGAATAGCACGCTTCTTTTTTGATCTATGAGCCTCGATTAAGAAGCGGCAAATAGAAACAAAAAAAAAAGACATACTTGAGTGCAACTAAAAGCTGCACAAATAAAGCGCGGCTAAACTGTTGCTGATGCAGTTGCAGTTGCAGTTGCAGTTGCAGTTGCAGTTGATGCCAAGTGCAGCAGCTGTTGCTGGCGA
Source organism: Drosophila pseudotalamancana (assembly GCA_037075185.1). NCBI lineage: Eukaryota > Metazoa > Arthropoda > Insecta > Diptera > Drosophilidae > Drosophila > Drosophila pseudotalamancana. The sequence continues at coordinate 149,586 of JBAMCK010000334.1, read as the reverse complement.
ACCTGCCGCCAGCAGTCCGCATTGCAAATGATGATGAGGCACAGCCAAGCTTGCCACAACGGCCACAACGGCCACAATGCCAGATTACAATGCCAAAGACATCCCTGGACCATGACAAAAGACATGTTGTCGTTAGGCCCAAAATTAGAGGCATTTACATGCCGGCCAGCGAGAGACAGAGCGCCCAGTCATAAGCTAGAAAGAGAGAGACAACAATTATGGACTCTGGGCAAACATTTAGAGTTAACTTTTTAGGCGCATCGATGCAGCTGGCTAAGATCTGTATTGGCAGTGCCCGCAAGAGCGTCTGTGGACGGAACTATGCAAATATTTTTGAAGCAATTTTCAGCTTAAATGCCTTTAAAACAAGGCGTGTCGTATTGGCCAAGTGGCCCCTTGTATTTGGCTCAGTGCACTTTTTCGCCTATGTGGATGGATTGGAGGTATCCAAAACAAGATAATGTGCAGATATGTTATTCGTAGGATTGCAAACCGGTTTTAAACCGAACCGGTTCGAGTCTGAAATCCTAATTTATCTTGCACCATGAACTTTATTTTGGCCAAACTAGTTGCTTTGCCCTAAATAATATTGCTTGTGTTGACAACCAACCCAAATAAATGATGAATTGGCATTGCAGGATATATCAAATATTTAATCCTTAAATCATATTTTTCATAGAACAAAATTAATTCCATCTAATGCTTTGCTGAGATTTCTCATTTGTTCCATTTACTAGGTTATAGATCGTGCTAGCCTATTCAATAATATTCTAAAGAATTCCTTTTATTTATGACTCTGCTTCAGTTTAATAGTAGTCCTTGCCTTTCGATAGAAATACCCGATTTGGCGATATATAAGATCTAAAGCCAATTATAATAGTATTTATTAAATAAAATATAATAGTAATTGTGGCAGGTGAGTTAAAGTCGGCTAAAAAGCTTCCGTTCAGACGGACGGAAATTTATACGAACATTCCACTCTAGAAAAGAAATTAATTAGTTTGACATAGCTAAAGCTCAAACTTATTACTGGGAATTATTGTATTAAAGTATTTGCCATTACAAATAATAATCAATAATTTTTAATAGGTTGTTATTTGATTCTCGCTCCGCAGCTCTGATGGATAAGTATATATATATATATATATATATATATATATATACAAGGCTCCACTTTATGAAACTATCCACTACGAACAGTATCTGAAGAAATGATTATTTTTTTCTACTGTCATAGAGATTTTCTTAAGAAAAGAGAATAATTTCTCATTTTTTACAGAATAATAAATAACAAAATCTCATTGAAAAGTTACTATTTGAAACAAAGAATACTTAACACGTTTAGCTCTAACACTCTGTTCTATTCAAAATAAGCAACCTACATTGATTCCTCCTGTTGGCCCCTTCCACCTCTCCTCTACGTAAATCTTCGCTCTGGGGGATTTCCAATCAATTAGCAAGCGAAAAACACGTGATGACTCTCACTATCGGTTCATAGAGATCGATTCACTGCATGCGAAATGAATGACCGAGCAGATGACGAGCTGAGAGAATAAACTCTTATATACATGCCTTAAGCCACATATGAATACACATACGCATACCCTACAATTTTTACTCAGATATTGAATTGTTTGCTTCGTTGCCCCTGAATTTGTGCAGCAAACCCGTTGAATGACTCCGCTATGGCAAAGTGCTATTTCGAATTTATTAACATTTCAAATTTTGATTTGAAGCACATTCAAATACAGAATAAGAAGAAATTGGGGGCCAAAAACCAAATTTATTTGAGTGTCACAGTTTAGGAGTAATTGCATGCAGCGCAAATAGGTTTTTGACAACGCTATACCGGTATAGCAAAGACTCAAACACAGTTGCCGAGCCATTGTTGAAATAAGCATGCGTGTGTCTTCGCTAAGTATTTTGGTTTTGTTCTTCGATAAATTTCTGTGTTTATGATTTGTTGTCTTCTTTTACAGTTTTGCATTTCTTCGCCTCTTTTTCAGATTCATGTTTTAGAGTCTTCAGGATTCTTATCCTTCTGTTCCTCACATTTCTCTGTATTTTCCTGGTTTGGCGTGCCAGAGTCGGCACTTTCCGTTTTCATTGTTTCCTTAGGTGTCTCTTGCTCCTTCGCCTCCTTCTTGCATCCCGCCTGCAGCACAGCTTTATCCACTGCTTCTTTGACCATTTCCGTACAGTCTTTCAATGACTTGGAGGGGTCTTCCTTCACCTTATCTTCACACTCGGCCAAGATAGTTGTAATGCCTTTATCAATTTTACTTTTAACTAATTCTTCTAGTTTCGGGGCTTCTTTCGATGACAATTCATCTGACTTTTTGTTTGCATTTTCGTCCTTGCATTGATCGCTGGAAGTCTCGGACTTCGCCAGGTCCTTCTGTTTCTTCTGTATAGATTTGCCCCAAGCTTTTACTTTGGTCTTTTCGATATCCTTTGTCTGAGCGGCAATCTGTTCTTCGCACTCCTCCTCCTGCTTCTTAATAGCCTCCAAGCAGTCATCCCGGTCTTCGTCCTGAGCATCGTCCTCCATTATCGCCTGAACTCCGCCACCCGAGCGTCGAGCGTCCCGCATCTCCACCGCCTGATTCTGCAGCTCTACAAAGCTGAAGCGATGATAGCCAAAGTAATAGGCATTCTTGTACTCCTTGCCCGCTCCAGGACCAAGAATCTCGTCTGGTGCTGTGAACTGCCGGTAGGTTTCCGGTCTCACAAAATCCGGTACATCAAACACATCGTGATTAACACTATCCGGCTGATAACCCTCGTCGGGCGGATCCTTTGGCGGACGCGGTGTATTCGAGAAACTCCTACTTAGTTTCTCTTTTGAGGAGTTGCCACTCAGAAAACGTTGCACAAAGAGCCTTAACATATTTTTGTTTAGCTTGGGAAATTATTTTGTAGAAGAATACAAATATAGGAAAAGCAATATAGGAGAATGTAGCACAGCCGCCTCGAATGTACTAATTTAATGAGTAGAGCTTGTCACAAAAATACAGATATTGCCGGAGACGAGAAGGCGTGGAGTTATCCTGTAGTTAGCTGCAAGTTGCAAAGTTGCAAGTGAATCATTCCAACTTTTGTTTATAAGTACGAAAAAAAAAACCTCAAAAACTAAAAAAATATAATGTTGAATAGTCATTGCAGCAGTAATTTTTTCCATTAACCCCATCCAAAATTAATGCAGTAAATTATTATAAGGTATGGTCAACCTAAGTTTACACAACTTTTTCGTTCTGACGATTTGGCCTTCGCGACACAAATAAGATGTGTGTGTCCTGGCTAGCTGTTGGTGTGTGTATTGGGAGCGGGTATTTAGCTAATGCTTGAACCAATCGTACTTAAGGCGGGTTTCAAAGCTAAGGAAATATATGTTAAGAATTCATATATATGTATATATATATATTTTCATTGTATATACAGCATACAGCATACAGCATACAGCATACAGCATACAGCATACAGCATACAGCATACAGCATACAGCATACAGCATACAGCATACAGCATACAGCATACAGCATACAGCATACAGCATACAGCATACAGCATACAGCATACAGCATACAGCATACAGCATACAGCATACAGCATACAGCATACAGCATACAGCATACAGCATACAGCATACAGCATACAGCATACAGCATACAGCATACAGCATACAGCATACAGCATACAGCATGGCAGTCTCTATACAAGCTCAGAGTTATTTCCTGCATTTAAGCTGATTCTTAAAGAGTTAATATAAATTCTTATTAAATGTCACTTTGCAGCTTTTATGTGGCCTACGAACCATGTAGCAAGTTTCGCAATCTCTCAAGTTTTTAGCTCCGTTGTAACCTGTTGCAACATGAAACTGAGTAACTGCAAATAAAGCGGGTTGTTCGACAAGTTGCAGATAAGTTAACTTAAATTGCTTGCAAAAATCAGAAGCTCGATAGATACTTGGATAATTTAAAGACCTGTAGAAGGTGAAGGGAATATTTATTTTTTGTTCCTTTTATTATTTAAATTATTATCTTAAACAGCCACGTGAGCAGTTCTTGAGCTTCCCTCTTGCTGAGTGAACAAGGTTGTTGTTGTTGTGTTTGTTGGTGTTGCTTTGGCGATGCAGTTAACAACATTTCGTCCGCACCTGAACAAGTGCAAGTTTATTTTTAAGTGTCTCCCACTTGTCCCCCACACAGTGTTGTTATTAAAAAATTTGTTGGCAGGAAACCTTGTCCAAGCTTTATGGTCGAGCGTCGCACACGCTGTGCAACACGCAGCCGGCCGCAACGCTGGCCAAGTGTCAAACTCCAGGATGGGGATTAGGGTTAACTGGCTACTGGCTACTGGCTACTGGACTTCTGGCTACTGGACTTCTGGCATATGGCATATGGCATATGGGCAACAACATAATCAACCTCTTGTTGCACTCTGAACTCTCTCTGAATAAAGTCGCAGCTATCTTTCCTTGCACAATCCAGACGCTGTGCGTTGGCTTTCTTTATTAGCAATACTCATTTTTTTGTTTCATTGTTGTTGTCAGTTTGATAATGCAGTTAGCTAGAGAGTAACACAAAAACAATTAGGCTAAGAGCTAGATTAGGGACAGATATGAGAAGCGTTCGAGCTTGATTGGGTTAGTTCCTGGCGAAATAGTGTGAGAAGTACGAAAGCAGTACAAAAAGTGAAAGTAACCAAATCCCAGATAAGATGAGCCTAACATTACATAACACAAGATACAAATAAAACTTAGAGCTAGACATAATCGGGATCCATTGCAGAAAGTCGTTCAGGTCGGTCGAGCCTTGAGTTCAGTTGAAGATTGGACTTTGGACTGGTTTAACGGTAAACGGTAACGGTTACCACTGGGCGCGGCGATTACCGTTACGCTCGGCGCTGATGGAGCGCAGTTCCTCGCTGTCGAGGCGCTGCTCCTCCGCCCGGCGACTGTCCTCACGGAGGCTCTCGTTCTCCTCGAGCCGGTCGAGCTGCCACAGCTCGTTGTCCAGCAGGCGTCGTCCCTGGTTCCAGCTGATGGCGGCGCCGGCGCGTGCCGCGTTCCCATTGAGGCGCGTAGTGATGAGGCCATTCAGGTTGCCCGGATTCAGCAGCAAGGGTGAGCTGATGAGCTGCGCCTGCACCGAGGCGCTGGAGGGCTGCGATAAGATCACATTCTGCTCGGCGCGCTCGATGTTCAGCCGGGCGGAAGGGAGCTGGCGCCAAGCCTCCAGATCCCGGTCTCCAGTCAGAAGGATGTTGCTTGTGGCCACCGAAGGCAGGCGAGAGATCAGAGTTGGGGGATGCGACACCACGCTGGCCTGAACACTTTGACCAAGCAGCTGACTCGAACTGGGCAGCAGCAACGTTTGCTGCCCTCCACTGAGCCGCTCAAGAAGCCGTTGGTTCTGGTTCTGGCTCTGGCTAAGACGGCGTTCCTGCTCCCGCTCCCGCTGCTGGCGACGCTCCGCCTCGCGTTCCCGCTGCTCGCGCTCTCTTTGCTCTCGATCCCGTTGTTCGCGCTCTCTCTGCTCCCGATCGCGCTGCTCGCGTTCCCTTTGCTCACGATCGCGCTGCTCCTGCAGACGCTGCAGCTCCCGCAGCTGCTGTTCCTGCTGCTGACGCTGTTGCTCCTGCTGCTGACGCAGCTGAGCCGTCTGCTGCACTTGCTGCTGGAACTGTTCCATTAGCTGCTTGGACTGCAGGCGAGCCTGATTCTCGGATTCGCGGCGGGCCTGTGCCTCCAATTGCAGCTGCGACTGTTGCTGGGCATCGGCTATGGCTTGGGCTTCGGCAATCGCTTGGGCTGTGAGGCGGGACTGCAGCTCCTCAATGCTGTTGTAACGGGAGGACGACGACGAAGCTGACGAGGAGGCTGTCTGCGAGGAGGTCAGGCGTTCATCCAGACGCTGCTTCGATACTATGGCATTAAATCCGCTGGCATCATCCGCCGTGTAGTCCACGATGCGTCGCGTGCCGTCCGGCTCGACCAGCGAGTATTGACCCTTCACCAAGTCCCCATCCCGCTTCTCCTCCTGCCGCTTCTCGTCTCCAGTCAGCGTGTCGCGCACATCGTAGGCAAATGTGTACTGCGGACGGCTGTCGTAATCCTCGCTGGAGTTGGGCAGAATGGTGGTGGCCTCATCCAAATTGGAGTCATCGTTGTTCAGGTCGCGCAGCTGCTGTTGCTGCTGCTGTTGCTGCTGTTGCTGCAGATTGGAGGACTTGGCCAACTGGCTGAGCTCGATGGGTCGCAGATAGGATGCGTTGGCCACATTGCAGGTCAGCAGGCACGCGCAGATCAACAGGCAGTTCTGCAAGGATGTGAACAATTGCCATTATTATTGGCATCATAAATTTGTCATTATTTTAAATAAATTAATAACCATCAGCCCAAGATCGGAGATGTCATCGTAACATTCTTTTGACAGCCTGTTGGCAGAATTGTGATTCGATTTTGATGGAAAGAAGTATATCCTTTAAACAGAATCGAATGCTGAATTCCGCTTTTAGCTGGTAAAATATTCATTGACAGTGAATCTATATTTCGCTTTGACAGGCACAAACTTTCTATGCCATACAAATTATCCTAATATGCTTGAGAGGTTTATCGGTTTGTATTCTTTGGTTATCCTGATTTATTGCCTGTCACTCCGAAATGTGTTTTACATGACACCGCAGGCAATCGAGTGGCCCAAAATTTATGGCCGGACCCGCTTCTAACTCACCCGTTTCATGGTTGCTGACGTGAAGTATACGACTAGTTGTCTGCTTGCTGGTAGTTTGGAAGCTTGCTACTCTCTTACTCTGTTACTCAGTTACTCTGCTACTCTGTTACTCTGTTACTCTGCTACTCGTTGCTTGCTGTGGCACGATGTGCTACTGATGCCTTACCTGCCGGCAATTGGTCATTTTATACGCACACGCATTCCCAGCTGCAGAACAAGCTCTGGCTCTGGCTCTGGCTCTGGCTCTGGCTGTGGCAAAAGGGCCTCGGAAGAACCAGCCCACATTCGATATGCGTAGGGGCTTTCAAATTTGTTAAGTTAGAGTTACAAATGACCTTCGCAGTGGGTGATACGCCTGCCTGAGTTACAAGCTGAAACGCTGCATTCACTTGTGGGCCAGTTGGTCAAAAATTGTCACCCAATCGCCCACTGAATGCGGCTGAATGCGACTGAATGGGACTGAATGTGGCCAAATGGGCTATCAAAATGAATACAAAATGCAGTAATACGAAACTGGCCCAAAAGAAGTTGCAATAAGACAACTGCCAGAGTGTTGCCAAATTCTGAAACTTCTGGCAGCAGCCTCGTCTGCAATTGGCCCTTCACAATGAATCGGCGAGTGCGACGAGGAAAGTCGGACACGAGTCAAAATGTAATTTAATGCGGCTTGGGGCAAGAGTGGCAGCTACAAAGTTGTGCGTTGCTCTTTAACGCAGCTGCAAAGAAGCACAAAACCATTTAATTTATTAATTATCTCATTTAACTTGTCGAGGTTATGAAACTCGAGAGCTGAAGGGTATTTGTATTGCACTCGTTTAATTTGCAACTTATATAATAACTATTTACAGTTCTACAAGTTATAAATATTCTTTAATCAATTAAATTGCTTAAATTTTCTAATTTATTGAAAGTTCGATTCAAAGAAGCGAGTGAACTCTTATTCACATCGGACCAAGATCTTATTTATATCGCTATAAAATGGTTAAGACTTTGTCATTACGTTTCATTAATATTTTTGCTTAAAAAAGGGATAGTTAGGATCTAATCGCCCTTAAACAACTATTTATGACAAGTTCCTTGTGAAAAATTGTGATGCTCTCTGCAAGGGTATTATAAAGAACAATCCTGCTAAGCCATCACACTCCGAGAGACTTCTGCTTTTGGATTAAAGAGGACATTGGTATTACTTTCTATTACTGTTCGCGCTGTGGTCTTCTATATGGACAGTGCGCAGTCGACATGATTTAGATGCGACACTGAATGCCTGAAAGCTTCATCAGCTGAAACATCAGCAGCATCCACAAACCCACACACACACATACACACACACACAAGCACACACATTCACATTCGGATATCCAGCAAAAACAATGTCAACATCTGTACTAGCAATGCGTGGAAAATAAAACGGTAGCAGGCAGAAAAACAAAATGGAAACTCCAGCAAAATAAGAAAGAACAACAAGTTAGAAATGCATTTGTCAAGTGTGAATGACTAGAAGATATCCTGCACTTCCTTTAAGTGCAAATATGCTATATTGCATATTTTTTAAAATAAAATAATGCTTGTATTTATTAATCAATCGATCAATATATTAAAATTATTTTTTTATCAAAAATTGGATACAGTTAAAAAACTAGCAACTCATTTCTCAACTAGAAATAAGATATTACTACTATACTTACGATTTTTTATGATTTATGATTTAATTATACTAAATTTTACCATTAAAGATCCATATATCTATAGCTAGATTCATTTAAAGAAGCTTCGTTCCAACTTAGGATTGATATTTACACAGAATCTACGCATTTCATAAAACCCTTAAATGTCGCCGATTTTACTACCGGCGCAGGGTATGAAAAAAATCCTATGAATACAAAGAAGAACAAGCAATTGGCCAACTGGCTGGAAAGTAAAAAATTTCATGCATGACTGAAATACAAGAAGAGGCATTTTGTTCCATTGTCCCATCGAGGCGCTGTGGGCTTGTTATTCTCTCTGATGCCTTCTTTTAGGCACCAGCGTCAAGCCCAGATATGACACATAACCAAGACCGGGACAGAGCAGCATCAGCAGCGGGAGTTGGGAGGAGCTGAAGGAGCAGCATGTGCTGCCATTTTTGGACACTATGCTTCAATGCCTATCGGTAAGTTTTGCTGGATACGCGGTATCCGGTTTCCGTTTCGGTTTTTCACTTCGCCTCACTTTTATTGAACTCTGAATAAATTGAACGTCCTGCCATGAAGGGAAAAATATCCGTAATTAAAATATGTTAAACTAATTTGGCAGTTGGCAATTAGTCAGGCATTACGTAATCAATTACAATTATCTGATGTGTGAAAAATTATTCTTCGTTATTTAAGGAGTGGACAACGGAAAAATATTTATATTTCTGTCATGAATAATTAATCATAGTTACAAGTTTCATTTTATAACTGTAAATTAATGATTGGGTAAAGTGAGAAATGTTATTTATGTAAATTAAAAAGTTAGGAAAAATGTGATAGATGTATCTTTAACAGTATTTATTAATATTGACTAGAGTCTAAATCGTATTTTTCTTCTCCATCAAAATCTGTCTGAAACCATTTATAGTCCCAGATAAATATGTGGCAAGCATGACAAGATTGCCAATCATCTCTAGATCCTTCCAGTTCACATTTTATCTCATTTTGCACATAATGTGTCCTTTGATAAAACGAACTCCCAAATTGTTGCAATGTGATTGGTATATTCAACGAGAGAGCAAAAATATTTACAAAAGCAAAATATATGTCAAACATAGAAATGCAGACTAGGACCTTAACCGGGAGTTCGTGCGGTCGTTCTGTTGGGCCCTGGGGTCATAAACGGTTTACAATTTGGCAAACAATTTTAGGCCAAAGTGAAAGCAATTCAATCCGTGGCTAGCTGGCAACTGTTTTCAGCTGCACTGATTGAGCTCGGCTGCGTTCATCTCTGACAGTCTCTCGGACTGAAATGGAGATAGTTGGGATAGACAAGTCCGGTTTCTCTGTTTCAATTTATTTTTCATATTTCTGTGTGCCCTGCCCTGTTTTGTTTTAGTTTGCTATTCTCCACGGCTCGCGCACAGAATGCCAAAAGTTAAAATAAATACACAAACAAACACACACATACTTTCTCACACGGGGGGAGCCAGGATATGCGACAGGAAGCACTTGCGAAAGTATGCCAACAATATTTTTGCCTTCTGTGTGCTTTGTGCTATTGAAAAGGAAATAAATGAATGGCAAGCAGAAAAGTTAAATCACCTCGAGCGCGGTCGCGCCTATGTTGAACGTGGCAGTCATTGTATATTTTGCTCTTCCACTCTGCCACGGAGCGTATACGCAATATTCGCGCTTAATACTGCCAAAGCCAGTTGCTGAGCTATGTTCTTTGGTTAGATTCAAAGCTCGTCACATTTTCAATTTCAGTATTTTTGCTGTTTGCCTATTTAACTCAGTTTTCCATTTGCCATTTAAAAGCCTCACACAAATATAATTACAATGAAAAATTTCAAAAAATGCAATTTCCTTTGCTCTGATTCTGATCCAGATTCAGATACTCTTTTAATAACCTAGAAGCTACGTTTAAATGTTGGTACATATTGAAATATTGGTTTCAATTACTGGATCGCTATTTTCTACTACGGATACTCAGTAGTTGGCATTCTTTAAAGCAAATGACAATTTCCAATTAATTCATCGTTATAATGAATATTTTCACTGAATATTTACTTTCTAGTAACTTGTTTATTAGAGATTTTATTATGCCAAGATTATATGCCTTAAATTAATAAAAAGAACTTAATTTAAGTTATTTCTAAGAAAATTATATAAATAGTTCATGGATCTAATGCATCACATAAAATTAAATATGGGATTAATAAATAAGTTAGACATGTGAGTAAAGTAAGGCAAATAACTTAAGTTACAGAGATAATTTGCTTATGTGTATGTAAATGTAGTAAAAGCATGTTCACAAAATGTCATCAATTGGGTTTATGTTTAAAGAGCTTTAGAAAATATGGTCAAACAATTCTAAAGCACGAAAAAAATTTAACATTTGGCTATGTCACGTACGAGACTGCCAACGATAACAGTCAAACACTTCTCAAACGCAAGTCCTTTACATAAATTAGTCAAGAAGAAGAATAATCTTTACATTTCTGAACTTTAAAATTGTATTTAAGGTAACTTTAACTTATATAAAATATTTTATATTATTTTTAACTCTTCTGGCAAACTCTTTGTACATGCCTGGTAGATGTTTTGGCCATACCCGACTAGTAGATATCTTGAGCTTCCAATCTGTGCACACATACACACAGGCCCTCTTATGCTCGTACTCTATGCAGTTTTCAATTAACTGAAATGCAGCCTTTTATTTGAAAAAATCAATTTCTTCCTCGAGTTTCCAATTACGATTTCTTTAGCTTTTATCAGGCAGTAAAATAACACAAGAAAAATCCACAATGCAATTGCAATATCCCACGAATATGAAAATATGCGTGCACACACACATACATAAATGCCACTGATGCTAAATTGCAAATTGCAAATTCTTCTCTAAATCTTTGAAATTTATTGAGTATAACTTTGTTGTATATTTTCTGTTCAAAATGTGTTTATCTTCGAAGCAAACTACTTTGTAATTTGTTTCGTTTTTGGCTTTACTAATTTAATTACTGTATCAGAACTACTGTTAATAACAGGTTAAGGTGATTGGCTTCAAATTTAAAATCTGATCTTTACATTATAATTAAAACGTTCCCAGCTGAACACTTGTTTTTAGTATATTCAGCAGTAAACGGTTATTTGTAAGACTATAAAGCGCCTTAAAGAAATATTCTAAATTTGTTTGGCCGCGCGGCATAATAATTGTGTATTAATTGCAAGAACAATCGCATGGGTGCAAAAATAAGCAAAAGTTATAAACAGCTGCAGAAATACAGAAAGCGTTTGATTTGACTTAGTATACCCTGTATCTAACGAAGAAGTTTTTTTGGCACATTCATATATCTGTGTAGTAGTAAAATCAATAATAACAAATAAAAAATATTGTTGGCATTAATTTTCAAAGTTTTTAGAATCAAAGTGTAAATATAACATTAAAAGGTGTGATTAGGAAAGTCTCCTTCCGTTAAAAGTAATGTGGAATAGTCTTAAGCCTTTAGAATCTGCATAGAAGAAGACATATTTTGTAATCGATATATAGCTAAAATACATTTATACTGGACCGAGATAAACGAAAGGACGGACAGGGCTAGACTAACTCTGCCTTTGATACTGACCAAGGGTATAAAATTTATTTGCGGCCTGCCTGTTGGGTCTTCTATATTCTTCTATATTCGAAACCCCTCGCAGCAATTCGCAATGCGCTCAGAGAACAAAACGAAACTAAATAAATGGTATAAACATTTCATTTGCTTTAATGTTCCATACTAAATTGTTAAAACCATGCACAACAATAATAATAACAACAACAACAACAACAATAACTGAAACAAAACAATTGAAAGCAAAGCAACTGTTTATTTGCGCATTGGGACGAGGCAATTAGTGAATTTCATTCGTTACAGCAAGCGGCGGAATTTGATTGCCTTACTTTGTGAGCGTGTGTGTGTGTGTTTGTGTGTGTGGGAATGGAGTGGAAAATATGAAATGGAAATCGCGAAAATATTTACGGCAGGCACCTGTAGAGATCAATAACAGAAACAAAGCGAAATCGATTCAGCTGGGCACAAATATTGGCTTTAATTAATCTTTACTTGGGCAACCACGGCGAACAGCGAATAGGCCATTTTTACCGTTGCAAAGAAGGTGTTTAAATTCAGTTCAAGCAGTCCCCCAGCCATCATTGGTCGGTTGGCCAGTCTCAACGTCAACTGGACAAAGATGAGTATATTGCGCCGATATCGCGGCGACTGTTCATACCAATTGCTCGAAAATATGGCATGTGGCAAGCGGCGCGCCTCCTCAGCCACAACGCTGGCAAAGTAGCAGCTGGGAAAGAGCTGCAGGCAGACAACGGAGAACAGCACCAGGTTGTAGAGCAAGGAGACGGTGTCCCGCACATAGAAGAGCACGTAGGAGACGATTATGCAGAGACTTGCGCCACAGAAAACTATTTGTATGAGCTGCACGGGACTGACGATGTCTCGGGTTATCTGGTATATTCTAAAACGAGCAGATAAATTTAGATATTTATTCATCTGAATTACGTTGCATAAAAATATTATTATTATTTGGTATATTCGAGTAGTTAAATTTACACATTATTTGCAGCTTTATAAAATATTATAAGTAATATATTTATATACTGGCATTAACTCAAAGAGTCATACATTCAGGTCATACATATATGACATTCCGCTACGCGTATTTCCTGCTTGAAAGATTTCTTTTAATTTGCACCTTTCCATTTACCATATACCATACATCAATCTGGCTTCTATAGTGTCTAATCTCACCTCATAAGTAGTTTGTAGTTCTGGAAACAGGAACGTAACTGTTCATGGATTTCCACTCCTGGTAGCTCGTGAAATCCCAGACGGGACACTCGTATGCCAAACAGGTGTATGTGGCCACTCACGTAGCACAAGGTCAGAGGAGTATAAATATCATTTGTTAGGCCCTCCAAGCAGTCGATAAGAATGCTGAGTAGCTGATAGCCAAAGGCAAGGCCGTACAATAGTCCGCCGCGCCGCCAGTCGAAGGGCAACCAGGCCACATAGAGGATCTCTCGGGGCTCAGCCAATAGAGCGAGGATCACGAGGGGCATTAAGAGCACGTAGACGATGGCGAAGCTTGTGTAAATGCAGCCCGTTATGCGGTTCACTTGAGGCTGCAGCGTATTCTGGTAGTAATCGTGCTCCTCGGTGCTCTGCACACAACTATCCAGCTCCACAAGGATTGCCTCAATCTCCATCATGTGGGGCAGTTGCCATATTTGCGCCAAGTGCTTCAAGCTGCACGCCACACAGATGATACTCATTGTTAGATTCTGGAAGAGGTCCGCCGGCGTGGCCGGCAGCAACAGGCCCAGGAGCAGATGTACGGGAAAGATGAGTGTCACCAACAAATGCAACAACACCATGTAGACATATGCCGTACGTGACCTGGCTCCAAAGAACGTGGGAGCCAGCACTCGAAAGCAGAGCCACAGTGGACGATAGGCGCGAGTACTGTCGATGACCATGATGCGACACGTTCCGAGGGATAAGTTGGAGGTGTGGCCGCTTTTATGGACTTGCCACTAAGTGACATTTAAATGCTTTCATGCAACTTTCATTAATGCCTCTAATGGCTGTCATTAGTGCTAATTTAAGCCACTGAATATGCAAATATGAATTATGCCTTTAATCGTGTGGTCTTTGAGTAAAGGCTTTCGATCTAGTCGAAACACCTGCTTAACACAATTACAGGTAGGATAACAAATGTTATTTGTATGCTGACTTACAATTCGAATATCTCCCACAGTTTATTCTAAAAGTAAGTCCATTCGGTATTTGAGTAAAGACCCTTAAGATACTTTGTCTCTTCCTAGTTTCATTGTTCATGGTATTTTTTTATGGCTTCATCGGTAACATTGCAAGCAAATATTGTAGACAAGGAGGCGGAAGGAACAACATTGTTTAGATGACGGAAGCATCTAGTTCCGGCTTCGCGGCAGCCTCAGCAACTGAGAGCTAGATGATGCAAGCGAATTTAATGCTTTCTTTGCTTTGGCTGCCTGCAGTCGAGCATTGCCAGCAGCCGAATCTCCTGCCCTCCACTCCTTAAACACGTCTTCCGCAGAATTTTGGCAGTTTTGCTGTTGGCCGTCACTCAAAACATTACGACAAAAGTTCACATCGAGCGTCTCACGCTCCGTATACGTAATGCCAAAATGAGCATCCGTGACAAAAGTGAATACAAAACGGAAAACGAATTAAGAGGGAGACTTGCTTAAAAGAACCGCCAACGACATACCCTGTAGTCTGCTTGAAATATATACTAAAATAAAATTCGTTTTTATGTGTACTTATTTACTTATTGAATACATTTTATTTTATTAGACTTAATGTAAATATGTTTATATATATGTTTATCATCGAAAATAAACTATAACTACAAAACAAACGGCACTCAGAGAAAAAAGAAAAGCGCCAGAGCAGAAGCGTCCACAAACTTTTTGTGCTCACATTTTTTTCGAATCGATTTTTGTTTGTGGTTTCCGGCATAAAAGTTGGCGGAAAAAGTTATTTGATTTGGAATTTAGAACTTTTTTGTATACATCGGCTGGTATATGTGTTATATTTACACTAAATTAATGAAAATCACAACTGTGTGCAGAATGTAATTTAATTTCTGCTGCTCCGATGCGCCAAAGGGCAAGTTACGCGTGGCCGAGGACATCAACTTGCCAACAAAAAAGCCCAAAATTGTAACATTTTATCAGACAGCTGACAGTTTTCAAATTTATCAAACAGCAGCTGGAACCAGTTCGGAGCTGGAGTCGGAGTCGGAGTCGTAGTCGGAGCACATCTGTGAGGTTTCACGGTTCACCTCACACTTGCTGCTCCCCTTTTCCCCTCTTTCCCTCTTTCCCTCTTCCCGCTGGCTGTTCAACCGATAAGGAAGTTTGCAATTTTAACTTGTCGTATTGTTTGCATTGTAATTTATAAGCATTTCACTTTGCCCACTCCTCAGCTGCCTTCTCCCCCCTCCGCGTATATATCTGTTTAGCCTCAAGCTTCTGGTATATGTTTTTTATTACACCCCTTGCATTAAAATCGAACCAATTTCGGCATTCCATGGATGCAGCACATCACAAGCAATGTGCCAAAGTAAACAATTAACATTTCTTTATAATTACGCCGGATCGGTGTGTGAATGTTCATACCCTGCCTTCCACTCCATCCGCCGTACTCACGCACAAATCTGCTCGCACGATTTTTCAATTTCTGAGCTCATAAAACGAACAACTTTTATCGCATTCGGTGCACAAAGGCATGTGGATAAGTTTAGCTGGCCAAACTACTCTGCGGTTGGAGTTCCCTGAAACAATGCGATTCAACTTTCCCAGGCCACAGCCCAATGTAATGCAGAGCTATAAATTGCAGCTGGAAAGAGACTGCGTTGACAGTCCACAAAAAAATAAATGACTTATGCTTTATGGAAGCGCACAAATGGTTTATATATTGCAGGATATGTGCTAGACGGATTTTAAATATTTTTAAAATTTAGTTTCAACGGAAACAACGATAAACATTATTTTTAATGTATGTGTATAAACTATTCTGGAACATACATATGAGTCGTGCTGCTCATCTAATTATTCCCCAGTTCCTTACAACTGAGAGAAGGAATTAATTTTTTTAGCTATAAGTATATATATATATTAACTATAATGACTGTAGCTCTAAAGATATTCGAAATATGCTCGAAAAACTAATACTTGTAATCGATTATAAAGAAAGGGAAAGAGTTATCGAATATTTAAAACAAACTCGATCTGACTGTCTAATAGAGCAAACTTACATCTAAAATTGCAAGTCTCTAGCTCTGATAGATCCTCAGATTGTTGCGTTCGTACATATGGATAGAGAAAGAGACATGCGGATAGGGTTCAATCCAATTTTAAACTGGGTCAACATTCTTCCGCCTATTAAATATATTTTCGCAATAAAATTATACCCTGTTTATCTATTTATATATGTGATCATGCTTTTTAAGGACACCGACACAGATTTTGTAGGTCACGCATTCCCAATACTCTTTATTTGTAGAAATGAGGAAATCGTTTCGCAAGTTAATAAATTGTTGAACAAATTTGGAAACAACGTTAAATTACAAATTTATTTTTGAACTTGACATTAAGGATAAACATTAAGCAAAAGATTCCCCTTTAGTATTTGTTTACGTTGCGGTTGGCGTTGGCGTAAGGGGTTAAGTAATTATTGGGTTATATCTTTATGCCTTCGGTTATGTTTTGTTCAACTAATTTCAAACGATTTTTTATTGGTCATTTTCAAGAACATCGCACAGTAAAAACTCAACAGCGCAATTTTTTATAGACTATTCCAGCTGGCTTTTGGGAGAGGAAAGGGGAGGGCAACAACTTTAATGTCTCGCCAGCTGCGCTGTTTATTTAGTCTGGCAACGGTCTGCTTTGAGCTTATAGTATATAGAGCTAGTGCGCATATGTGCTGATATGTGTATGGGTGTGTGTGTGTGTGTGTGTGGTGTGGTGTGGTGTGGCCGTGGTTAATCGTCTAATTTTATCATGTGGTTATCCGCGTTTAAGTGCTGCTAAGTGTTGAACGATTTGTTCGGAACACTGCGGCGCGCCTCTAGCCGAATCGCCCAGCAAGTGCGGTTTACGAGAATCAGTAGAAGTCGTGATAGTAAAGCGACAACTTAAATACCAAAATACCGCAGTGTGTAATTCTAATTTGTACAACTTGTCACTGGCCATTAGCCTAATGGACGGCCCCACCAAGTCGCGCGATTCACCCCTTTTGGCCTTCACACACACTTAAGCCAAAGACACTCATTAGCAGCAGCAGCAGCAGCAGCAGCGACCCTAAAAACAAAGCGAAAGGCGTAAACAAAATGATAAAAACTGCACTCGTTGGAATGCACAAAATTGCAGCAGAAAGGTCACAAAACAAAATAACAAAATATGAAAGAAATTGCTTTTGCACTGCTGCTATGAAGATTGCGTATACTATATAGTTAATACAAATTATAGCGTGTGAGCAGATCTTTGGTTGCACAAATACTTGAAGAAGTGGAATACATTTTTGATAGTATATGTTGCATGAATTCTTAGTTCTTGTTTAAATATTAACCATTACAAAATTTAAAGCTGTTATACTATTGTTAATCTATAGACTAACTTGAGATTCGAATGGCACAACATATCCAGGTTTATTTGCCTGACTTAATATAATGTTAGATAACTCTTTGGATGTAGACTGCTGAAAAGTTGGGATATTTATGAATTCTAAATCATTTAAATCTATCCAAACCCTAAATAAGAGCTAAGTTATTTTTTATAAAATAAAATGATAAAATACAATAATCTGTTAAATGTACCTATATAGTTATATAAAAGTGTATATATGTAAATGTATATATGTAAATGTATTTTTGTATATTTCTAACTTTGCATACAGACAGTTTTTGTTGAACAAAATTTATCTCGAGATTTAAATAGCATTGGAAAAGTGCCCTCGCTTGTCTGCAGTCAAAGTTTTGGGTACAATCTCTCATATTTGACACATTTCGTTGGAGAACTATGAGAGTACGTCATAGCACGTAAATATTAATTGAAATGGAATATACCTAGTATAACAATGGAACTAAATATGCGAGCAGCAGACAATCATCGCCTTGCTGCAACTGAAAGGGAATTGCTGTAAAAGGATGCAAATTAATTGGTTGCTAGTCCGGCCGTAGAGGAAATGGTGAGCTGTCAGATGCCTGCCGGAAAGCAATGGCGGTCACGAGTTCAGCATATTTGTTTTGCATCACATTACGCATACGCCATGGGTGGTCGAAGGGCATCGTGTAGCTAACTCAACTCGTACATATCTGCAGCCATGTTAGGCATTAGGGCAATCAATCAAATGCTACAATGACGCAGTTCGTCTGTTCATGGAACTGGCGCCTCTCTTTTTTGTGATCGGGTCTCCCGTCTGAACTTGGGTTCCGTTTCCGGTTTCAATTTTACGTGAAACTGGCTTGCCAGACAACGGTATTCCATGTCATGGAAATATGCCAGCTGCCCCGGCTGGGCACATTTAATATAGAATACGCATTCATGCCATCGTTTATATAACATTTGACGTGATTTTAAAGACTGTTAGCTTTATATTAAAAAAAAACTGTTAATTTTTTTTGTGGTGCTACAAAAAAATTTTATTTAAGTAGAACCTTACAAAAAAATGCCTTATTTATCTAATTTACAGACAGAATATAAATCATACATTGATATCAGAAAGGACAATTTATTTATGAGTCTGTATTTTGCTTTCCGCTGATCAAGTTATAATAATATTGTAAGCAATATAAGCTAGAAAAAGGAACCATCATATTGAAAAGCTCTAGAAAATTTTAGTTGTGTGGAAATTGTTATGCATTTAGTTATTTAATAATACAAAATTGTTTGCAGAATAAACGATATATTTGAATAGAAAATTAGAGTTGACCTAGTTGTGCATTTCAGCCCAGTATTGGGTACTTAAGTCTGTGAATAGCAATCTGCATGGAACAGCAGCATTATATAGTCTTAACAGAAGTCAATATATTATGACGTTTCGATTATGTTCCGGATGCAGCTTCGAGCTGCATCACTTGTTGGTTAACCACAAAAAATTATGGGTCAAACATTGGCGTTGTGAGTGTATTAGTCATTGGTTATGGATTTTGTGGCCAAGCGGGAGCAGCAGCAGCAGCAGCGACTTCCACTTTAGCGCTTTTTGAACTATAACCTTAACGCCCGGCCACAAATGCGGTCATTAAGCCGCAAGCAACCAGTTTGAGCAATCCTCTCTGCTCTGCTCCTTTGCTCCTCTGCTCCTCTGCTCTGTTCCATTCAGCTTAGCCCATAAAATATGAACCAATTGACGTGAAATTGATTGTTCTCTGCTCGGAGGCTGCTGCTCCGGCCACTCCGATTACTCCGACTACTCCGGCTGTGGCTGCTGTGACACTCGGTTGTGGTCTTCCGTTTGCGCTTTATTAACTACTACAACACGCATAAACTGCAGATTGTGCTCAGCCTTGCTCTGCACTCCGCACTCCTCCGATGGAAGGGGCAAGTGGGTTAGTCGGTTGGCTGTCGCTTTGCTCGCTTATCGCTCATTTTACACGCTGCCAGCAATGCCACAAAATTCCCTTCATCTGACATATTTTACGTGTCAGCCAAGAATGCTGCTCGCTCACTTGGCAAGGATAAGGCGCACTTGCTTATATTCCATATTCTGTTCCGGTTTTGTTCGCTCGCCCTGCTACCAGAGTTCAATTGAGCTGAGGATTTCTTGGAGCCTTTTGCCTTAATCAACGTTTCGAATTGGGCTAGACAAAGGGTTCGAGCGTTAGTCTTAGACAACAAAAATCTCTTATTTTTGTATGATTATTGATTGAGCATCCATGCTTTTAGGGACTCAAGGACAACACAAAATTGAATTTCGTAAGCAATAATAAAAAAGAATTTAAGAACTCAGAAATAACACTTTAGCAATAGTCGAAATTGAAAAAATTCAATTGAAAATTTTGCTGCCGACTCGACAATTCCAAATGCACGCCGTTATAATTTATTATAATATGATTATAATATGTTCAAAGTATAATAAATTATGTATATGATTTTGCAAAACCAGGTGTTAAATCAAAAATAATCTTAATAACAATCTTTATCACACAAAAATGTTTAATTTAAAATGCTAACAAAACAAACGTATCAAAATCAAGCTTGTCAAACTGTGTTTCGAATACAGTAGTATATCATTTTTAATATTATACTACGACGGGAGCAATAAAACATATTGAAACTAGAGACTCAGCTTATCTAACATCGTAAATAATAATATAAATAACAAATGCTGTACAATAATTATACTGATGAATGAGTAATTGAGTAACTCGTATTGCCTCCACTGCCTATTGTGCTTTCCATTTTCTATAAATTACGTAATTGCAATAAAAATAAATAATGCTTATTGATTTAATTGAAGACTTATTCTTAAAGCGTGTGAAATATATATAAAGTGTTTACTCATATATCACACAAACACAAACACAAATACAAGCATACGTGGAAATCGTCCGTCGCTTCGCTTTTAGTTAAGCTAAGCATTTGTATGCGCTGCAGTCGGAGAAAAGGAACTGCAACGCGGCGTTACGCATACGCCGCATTGCCATCGAACCAAAACACAACACAATTATCGCTTGCAACATGTTTGAAGCACATGGTGAAACCGAATTTAGAAGCGCCTCAGCGTCGACGAAAGTTCAGTTGCCGATTCAGTTGTATGGAAGCCATCGCAGCTAACGGTACATGCAGCGCTAGCAACCTATTCATAGGCATTGAAACGTGTTCAGAGCAACAACAATATCTTGCTTGTGTTCAGTGCGTGAATGTGTGAATGTGTGGTACAAGAGAAGAGTCCTCATTCATCTAGCCCAAGAGTTGACTGAAAGTGTATTAAAACAAAAACAAAAACAACAACAACAACAAAAACAACAAGTTGCAAGAAGAAAACTTGGCTAGTGAAAGTGGCGCTGATTTTGATTTATTTTGCCAAATGAATTTCAATTGTGAGCGGCGAAAGCAAAAACAATTAGAATTACAAAAACCCCAAAAAGAATAACACAAATACGAACAACAAAAATATACTTCTTGTCTTTTGTTATTATTCCCCTCTTGGTTTGGCCATTCGCCTTGCGGCACTACTTGTCATTTATACGGCTTCAAAGTTAACCATAACTTGTCCTTGGCAACGGCTGCTATTTTTAAATCAACCGCCATCCACCTCTAAAGGTTAGGCCAACACATAAAACAAAACACAAGCACAATAAATACAGTTAAGACAAAATCCAAAGCCAATGCAGTGAGATATGTCCAATTGAATCAATTTCACATCTCAGCTGAATTATTTAATTCTGAAGATAATAAAATAAATTTTACAAATTACAATTAGAGGGATAAATTGGTTTACTAATGGATTTGTATTTCGATAGAAATCGAGGCACATGAAAAGTTCTTAATATGTAAACATTATTAATTACACTCGCAGAACTATAAAAATTTAATAATAGAGAATAAACAGATAATAAATTAATATACATGAATATTATTTTGATATATTTTTGTAATCAAAAACTCAGACGTGAAGTAAATTCGAAAACGTTTCAAATTCCAATAGACTAACTCCGAGTGCCATTCAGAAATTTACTCTTTATGTTTCCATAACGTTGCCTGATTTGAAAATTAAATTTTACAACCCAGCAATTTGAGAAAACCCCTAACGGCACGCTTTCCTGTTTATGCACATGTTATTAATTGCATGTTCTCATATTTACACATACACATACACATACACATCCACACACGCGCACACACATCGAGCGGTATCAGGTCACATTACGTATACGCGGCGTGTGCTCTCTACTATGCTGCCTATGCCTTGTGGCACGTGCTCAATTATTTGTCGCCGTCATCGTCGTCGTGGCAAGGATATAGGCTCTACATTCTGTCTGACTTCCCTGCCCGTCTGCCTGCCTGACTGCCTGCCTGACTGCCTTCCTGCACGTTCTGTGAACTGTACTCGTAATTAATTTATGCAATAATTTTTCATTGCTGACATAACCTGACAGTATTTCAAGTTGAAAATATGTTTTTATTTTAGAGTTTCTCCTGCCACGTAGCTAATAAAATAAATACCACCGCTTTTCCACTGACGTGTGACGTGTTCTGGCCTGCGAACAAAACACTTTAGTGCGCTAAATATGAGCATTTCTATTCCCACAATTGAAACATTGTCTTTGAAGGGCCAAGTTATAATGAATGACGAAAGTCGCTGGCCATGCAAAAGACATAAAAAGCACAAGAACGGGACAGCAGGGAGAGGAGGGAGAGGAGGCTCAGCAGGCCATGAATGCCGGTCATTAGGTTAACTGACTGGACAGGAAGTTGGCAAGTGCGTTTAGCCGCGCTATTGTCACCATTGTGCTTGGCATTTTGGACACTTCACTCTCATTGATTGGCAACGGCACTTCAGTCAAGCATTGCGTACCCAGCTGCGCTTTTCGCACGATATCACGAACAGAATGTTGAGGAGTTGGTAGTAGGGAAGCATCCAGGCGCGCACTTGACAATTGTAGTCAAGGACAAGGAAATGACATTTTAGGCACGCAACGGCATCGCGCACAGTGGCAAAGTTTCCCGAATAAGTGCCGACTTTCCATGGAAAGCTAAAGATTATAATTCAAGAAAATGGGAGATGAAAATTGTATTTGAATGCGAAGAAAAATTATATGCAGCAATTCAATTTTTAAGATTCTGAATGATATAAGAAAGAGAAATGAAAAGAAAAAGAATAGAAGAATTTGATTTAAATATGAACTGAATCATGAAATTCTTATTTTATGCATTATATTTGATTTCAAATTTATTATCTCCTTTAAATTAAGAAAGTATTTTACTATACAGAAAACAGCAGTAGGCACATTTTAATGTAAATAACAATTATATTTGATTTCAGTTCAGATTATGGGTAATGAGGCCCACTGTGCCACAGTTTTGTCTTTCTTGACACCTCAGACTCGAGCCAATTTCTATTACGTCATTGATTGCTATCTGCTTTGAATTTTTATATATTTCTCGATGTAGTGCAAAAGGTTGTTCATGCTTTTGTTTTTTGTTGTTGTTCTTTATCTTTGTATTGTTTATCGTGCAAGCAGAGAGTGGAGAGTAGCAGAGAGGAGAATGCAGGAGTGGGAGATCTGTCCACTAAATGTCAAGTGCACGTGCTGTGCTTCAGTCTGTTTCTTCTGTGTGTTTCGTGTGTGTGTCGCATCTGTCGGCGAGCAAAACAAATTGGCAACGTGACGTATGAGTGATACATGGTATCTTTGGGGAACTGCTTATTAAATATTACGCATACGTCACATATGTCAGCGAAAATTACTTCGACTGTTCATGCAAGCAAGTGCCACAAAATTGATTTTACGATCGATTCGAATGCCATCACTGTCGTCTGCAACTGCAGTCCATCATAGTCCCTCACCCGTTTCAGAGGCTCTAACTAAATCACAAGCAATATAAATCACAATAATTTAAAAACAAACAACAAAAGTGCACAACTTATTATTTAACAATTAAAACAAACTATCTTTTGCAACGTTAAAATTCAGTATAGAATATAATTAAACTGAGAACGCAATTTGGAGAACGGAAACATAAGAAAAACTGGGTAAGTGCCAAGAGACGTAAACGAATATTTTATTTTATTTTTTTTTCTTTATTTCTGTTATTTGTTTTAGAGTATACAAAGTTGCAAGCCAAATTCATGCATAATACAAAAACAAGTCAAGGATAGGTTTGACCGAGAAGCAAACACTTGGCATATATTAAAATTGATGACTTTCTGATACAAATACTTAAAAAAATCATTTCGATATGCATATATGTTTGCCAATTATGAAAAATACAATTTTTTATTTGAGCTTGAAGCAAGTTTTAAGTGTACTTTATTTACTTGCTGCTGATCAACATCAACACGATCAATTCTATTAAAATATTGGCTGTGATATATTTCAATACTTATTCGAATTGGGTTTTAAATCAAATTGAAGTTCGTTTATTTATTATTTGAAGTAGTTTATTTTTATTTTGTGCATTAAAAAATTTGTTCATTAAAACGTTATTCTTACTTTATATCATAGATTATATCAGGCATATGTATATGTTTCTCTAATAGCTAAAGTTGTTGTCCAAATTTCATTCTTGTACTTCATTCAAATCTTTTACCACCTTTTTCCATTTAATTTATGTTCTGAGTATTATAAATACTGACAATTCCTTAAAAAATTAAATTTATACCCAATCCAATATTCGTTATTGGTATAATAGATATGTAAACTATTTTTGTAAAAATAAGTAAATATGCAACTTCAAATGTTGCTTGATTAATTATATACATATATTTTGCCATTTGTTCAGAATTTTTAAATATTTATGTTGAGTTCTCGTTAATGTAATATGTGTTTACTTCATTGTTTAATTTGTTATTGCTCGGAAAAGTAGGGAGCACAAGCACTCGTAGTGCTGAGAAGAAAAAGTGAAATATTTTGCTCAGTGGTCGGTTGTTTCATTGAGTTTTAGTTTCTGTTGCTTTTGTTTGTTTATTTTTGCGCAGTGCTCTAATTAAAACTGTGCGCGTTGTTTTTCACGTGGCAAAGTAATTTTACTCGGCTCATTATTCAACTTCAATGAACGGCAACCAAATGGATGGCCGTGAAAACTTGTGCAAAGAGCAACGATAATTATTAAAAATTAATATGAAGGGATGAACCATTTTTCAATATGGCCCACTTACCGGTCAGGCCTAATTAATGGCATCTGCCTCAGAGGCTGGCGTGTGGCATTTGCCAGATTTGTGTTAATCACCTGCACACGAGGGTCCAAATTCTGCTTTTCTTCTTTTCTGATTCTCTGCTTCTCTGCTTCTCTGCTCCTCTGCTCCTCTGCTTTTCCTCTTGTGGTTACACTTCTGGCCAAGTCTGTCTTCCACTCACAGCCTCTGGTGGCCTCACAACTTTTCCAGCATTTTAACAATAGCGGGGAAATTTTTTATGTGGCAGCCACATCATGCCGTTCAGGTTTTGTCTTCCATTTTGCATGTGTGCCCGATCCATGAGCCTCCTTCCGGCACTTTGTGCTGCAGGGTCCCGAATTATTATGGTTTTGTTTGCAACGGCAAAAGTTTTGATTTTTCATTGTGATTATTTTATGATAGCTTAAGCACAGACCTTGGCAGACGCACAAAAGTTTTGACGCGCTCCGAACTACGAGCAGAACCCGCATTGAATGACTTTTCTTGAAAGTATGAAAACCAAAAGCGAATTCTCTGTGTCGCAGAACGCATTCAAAATTTGTAAAGCTGCCAATATTACTTTCGATTTCCCCTCAATTGCAAGCAATGTTCAACTCGGCGAACAAGTATATCAGAAAAGACATAAAAGACCGACTTCTGAAGTTGACTTTTATATAAGTTAATACTTTTCCTTTATTCTGAAATCAATCAATTCTCAAGCTGGGATTATAAGATGCACTTCTTTATTTGGGCTAAATGCGGTATAAATCCAAAGTTGTGGAATATTAAGGGAAAATTGTTGAATTGAAACTTTTCTGATAAGGTCTAAAATATATTATTCCAGCGGAAAATGTTTTATGCTTGAAGCAAAATCAATATCAATTAAAATGTGTTTTAAAACGTTTTTCTGCGACTACGGCAAAATCTAATCCGATTCAATGGACTTTATTTTTTTAATTTGATTTAAAATAAAAATTTCGTAAAGCAATTATGAAAAATAAAATCAATTTAAATAATGCGTCTGTAAAACTTATTAAAAAATAATATATTTAGAAATTTTAACCAGTATAATAATAAAGGGATGGCAAAGAACTACGAAAAATCCTAGTACTAAAAATAGTTTGAGCTTAGCCACGCACCCCAGAAATAATCGAATAAATTGCAAATTATAAATAAAGTGTTGAGGCCTTAAATCTGGTTACAGCAAGCATCTCACACTTTGGCGTAACGTATACGCCGCGTAGTCATTAAAAATTGCTGCTGACAAGAGTACGTGGCCTCTTGTGCCACCGCCGGAATGACACTTTGAAGCCATGTGTCATGCATATTGAGAGGCTCATTAAATGGACGGAAGCTGCGGGGAACTATAAGACGTCAACAGGCTCTCACGTAGCTGTCAAGTTATAAACCACATAATGTATATAAAATATATAATATATGGTGAAAGTAGTTGAAGGTTTTCGTTATTTTCATCTGAAGCGAGAGCCTATTGCGCTTTCACTCGTTAAAATTTACTAATTAATCGGCCAATTAGTGCGGAAGCCGGCAACAAAAGACGTCTGCAGTGTCTGCTTCTTCCTCCTTTGTATTGCTCGGTGATTAAATTGCAGCCCTGGGTCATGTTGTCACGGACTTTATGGTTGTCAAGGTCGAGAGCCAAGTGCGTCCAAATGCCAAAAAGCAAGGCACACATTTTGGGGCACATTTCACGAGTTGTTAATTTCCCGACCAGCAAAGTTGTCAGAAACAAAGCCCCCCACACCAACAACAACAACAATAACAATAATAATAACAAGAAGAACAAATGTTAAATGTGTGAATGGGAAAACGGCTTTAATTGAAAAGTCATGCGGGCCTTGCCTAGGGGAACGAGGAGCGGATGCAACGAAATGCTCGGCTTAAATATTTTGCTTTCGTTGCTTCCGATGGCGCCGCCAGAACGTGGAGAGCAGCTAAGGAGGCGTTGATTGTCCGTGTAATGCAGCGTCATGAAAAGAAGGCTAACAAGGCCTGCAACATTTTTGTGCTCATAATGCGCTTCAAGTGCTGCCGCTGCTGTTGCTGCTGCTGCTGCTGCTGCTGTTGCGGACCCGTCCAAAATGCAAACGCGTGCACGCTTCCAGGCTGCATCAAGTAGGTCAAAGTGGGCTTTGCGACTAGGACGAGTCGCTAAGTCTTTCACACATGTACGCACGGTAAACATATCTCTAAAGTGAAAAGCAAGCACACGCACACTCATATTTTTATTGCCACGTTGCAATCCAGGCAGCTGCTCATGTCAAAGCTGCCTCTTAATGCGCCACTTGCCACTTGCCACATGCCACTTGCCACTTGCCACTTGTCGTTCGCGCCCAAAAGTGCATAACGGCGTGCGGAAGCTGTTGCAAGGCTGTATCAGAATTAACCTTCTCTATAAGCTATAAGTACAGCTCCTCCTGCCGCGACTGTCTAGCCGAATTATTGGTAGGAACTGCGGATCCGAAGTTTTGAAATATTATGCAGTGGGTGGAATATTTATATTTTGAGCATGATAGTATTCCAGATGAGGCAAGCATATATATTGTAGCTGATTTTCGCGACGGACTGAATAAATGGCCAACGGTATCGGACATATAATATTATCTAAGCATTATGTCTTCACCTTGTAGTAGTATGTATGTACTGGATATATTAGTATTCCAGATGAGTATACCTGCTTATCCTGTTTGACTGAGTAAATGGCTAGCGATAGGGAATGGGGATTGAAATAGGATATAGGTGAACAGTGCAATCCCTCACTCAATGCTTGAAAATGTGTAGAGTACACTAAGCTATAGAAAAGAATCTCTTGGCATTAAGAAAATTCAAATTGAAGCCTATTATTCTGCCCATATAGGTATATAGGACCTATTTGAAGCAAATTCTGTTAAATTTGAAACAAACTTCAGTGGAAGCATAAAAAATTCATCATAAGCGACTCACCTTGAAGGAAAAAAAGAAAAGTGGTCGCAGCTTAAGTTTTCGTTTGAAAAACATGTCTGGGAACGGGTAACGGATAGCAGGGCAAAGTTGACAAATATTTGCTTTTATATGTAATGTGTCGCAAGATTCCATAAAATATTTAAGGTCAGAAATTGCAAACACCGAGCAAGAAGCGAAGTTCTTTTGCACTGAGGTTAACTAGGCGTATAATTCAATACTGATGTTACAAGCCAAACAGCAATGGAGAAAGTTGGGCGCAACTTGGCCAAGTTTTTACGTCAGCTCGTTCTTGCTGGCCCCATTAATGGGCTGGCCGCCATTTTGGCTGGATCGCAGCCGTAACCTAACCCGTATTGGTGTCGGGTCCCCATTGTCCGCCTGACATCTAGTTAAACAAATCAGCGCTTTTCATGGGCTCTAATGCAATCAAGCCGCAATAATTTTGAGCTCGTCGCCCCAGCGATTTGTCATTTGCCACTGCATACCTCAAAGGGGCTAGTTGAAGAGGGGTGGGGGTGTGTATGTGCTGGTTGTGGCACCGCAACGGCCGCCTGTGCCGCTGCTTTGGCATTTCATTTCCATTTTTATGCGCTTCTCGTTCCGGCCGGGGGACTTAAGTGCTGCCATTTGCAGCTACCGCCTTAGTTGCCATCTCAAATGAGATACACACTCACACTCACACTCACACTCTCACACACACACACACACTCACACTCACACACGACTTGAGTGGAAGGATATGTGTGCTTCTAAACGAACACATGTTGAGATGCTTTTTAGTTGATGGGATTGCTTCAGTTTCACGTACGGTTTTCTCCTTCTCCTTGCCAGCACTTAAATGGCGGAAAGCTTGCAGACCTGCAGCTTGCTTGGGCCATGACAAAATGCACATGGAATTGTCTATAAACAAGACGAAACGCAAAAACGGTAAAAAGGTAAAAAGGTAAAAAGGTAACGCATACACATAAGGAAAGTAATCCAGTCGATGGGACTGTAATTAGGTAAGGACAATGGCAAGAACAAGAGAAGAAAACTAACTCAATTCCCAAATGGAGTTCAGCCGGGGCAGGCGTTCTATAGATAATACCCTATTCACGCACATCCAGGCCACACATAACGATTCACACACAAGCACACATACTTAGCATCCATTAAACACTTCATAAAATGGTCATTCCTTGTCCATTGCCTCGCCTCGGGCCCAGTGGATATATTTCCATGACGTCTGTTGACTCATTTTATTGCCGCAAACTTTTCTTTTTTTTTTTGGTTTTTTTTGGTAGGTCTGCGCTGTCCATTCGGCTGCTCATTTACTTTGGCATTTGGTGTTTCTGTTCTTATGTCGGTACAAACAATGTGAATCAGTCAATAAATCGATTGTCTGCATTATTTATAACGGGCGGGACACCAAGTTGGGCCCAAGTTAGTTAGTAACAGCCCTTTGGGTCGTTCCAGTCCAAAACAATCTCAGCCTACAACGCTTTTATCCTCAATCGCTTTTTTAGGGCCATTGTATTTTATTAATTGTTTTTCGTTAACTGATTGCTGTCAATTTCTTTCATTTTTTTTTTTTATTTCCAAATGACAGCCAAGGGCAGAAACCAATCAAGTGCTGGCCGCCATATCTCTGGTCGCTCATTTGCTACTTCAAATTGTCAATAAAAATATAGATTCATCATTCGAATCTCAAGACTCGCGTCTGCTATTGAAGGAAGTCGAAAAGTGGTTTGTTTCTAGAGCAAACAATAGCTGAAGGAAATAAAAGGGAGAGTGTCCAAAAAATCTCGATATAAATTAAGAAATCTGCAACAGCTCTTATATGCCTTATAGGAATTAAATAGAATTAGCTGGTTAGATAACTGTCTAACATGTTTTTTTATCTTTATTGAGAGACTAAATTATACGGTCGTAAACAGTCCATCTGTAATCTATAAGCGTTAAATGAACTCCTGATTGATTAACTGACTTGTTTGAGTTGAATCTTTAGAAAAGCTTTATTTTCTGTGCAATAAGAAATTTAAGAGTGGCTCTTGAGAGTCAATCTGCTGAGTATTTAAGTATTGAGTATTTAATTTAATTGGATCAGTTCAGCAGATCATCCGTATATAGCATATTATACTGAAATATATTAGTAGTATATCTTATAAAGTACACATGGATTAGAATACCTTCCCTATTGTCCCAAAGCAGAGTCCAAGATTTCGAATTCTATTCACCCTGTTATATTGGGCTAGACCCAGATAATAAGTACCCAAGTTATTGATTATCGCATTTCAAATAAAGTACTGGAGGAAGAAGCAGAGTACAGTCTGCACGTGCGAGTGCCTGAGTTATTGTGCCTGTGTATATGTATAAAAATAAGCTAGAATATGTACTGCACTGTCTTAATTGAATTCCTTGATATCTATTTTAAATTAGAGCTAATTTCCTCAGTGAAATGCTTTGTTTCCAACAGCTGAATAGCAGTTAAATAAATAGTTGCCACGCTCAATATTTAGAATCAGTCCAGTAAGACTCGATTAGGGCTTGTTATTATTTAATTTGAGTCCACAAAGAGCGAGCGTCTAGCTCTCTCCCACTCCCCTCTCCCCCTCTCGCAATATCCTTTTTGCCAGTGTTAATCGGAAAAGTTTTTGACTGGTGCCACGAGCAGCGCCCTTTTCCTATTGGTCGAGCTGCGTATACTGTAAAATAAAGGTATTTATGGCTATAAATTATAAATGATGGAATTAAACCTGTTGTTAGACAATCCGATGACAATTTGCTGCGCATTTATTTCTTACACTCCTCATCTCTTATCCTGTGGTCTAAGTCATGTATTATGTATGACATGATTGGCATATTTGCGGCGGCATCAAGTGGGATTATGGCCTTGAACTTTTCCTCCAGTGGGCGAAGGCGAGAGCCACAGTAGTTGTCATTGATTTATTGGCTTTCAGCCCTACATTTTAGCCATCCCCAGAGCCGGAGTACTCGTGAGGGTGTGGGGGATAAATTTCATTTAAAGTTGTACGTTGTTCGTTAGATTTTTGTATATATTAGTCATGCGAGCAAGCTATACACGAGTATGTCTTAACCTGCCAAGAGGGCCTGGCCCACAAACTTTGGCCGAGTGCAAAAACCGCTTGCATAGATAATGGGCAAAGTTTTAGGCCAGTTCTACCTACACGTGCATAAATAAAACGGTGCCACGAGACACCGGAGACAAAAATGTAATTAATTTAAGAAGTTACACAGAATATAGACAACAAAAACGTTTCACCGATCCGTGCATTGTAAAGCGGAGAGGGAAAGCTGACGCCTCAAGGACATTCGGCTTATTTTCTAGTAAGCTCCAAATACCCAACAAATTGGCAGCGATTGACATAATTTATGTGAAACTCACATCGGCTTAGGTGTTCCTTAGAGAGCAATAAACAGGGCAGCCGTGAGTATTCGACTAGGAGATGCCCTGTACAGCAATTCCAAAAATGAATTGATAAAAATCTGCATCAAAAATGAATTTATTTTGGTTTTTAGAATATTAAAGTAGACGCATTCAAAACACCATAATTTATAGAATTTAAAAATCCGTATATAACATTATTTTAGTTTAGGCCTGACTTAATATGATTAAGGGGTATATGTGCTCCGCGAAAATTAAATCATTCAATTAGGGTGGGGTGTATTAAAACATTTTCGCTAGAATCATAAAGGAATATTCCTTTTTTATGGCCCCATTTTGTGAGAGGAATATTGAAAACTGTCCACAGGGATCCAGAGCTAATGGATCCAGAAGGACAGAAGGACATGCCACAAGGTCAAAATCCTTTTTATTAAATATAAACAAACGTGTCCAATCATTCATAACATGTCGTTCAGTATAGGTTCTACTTAGTAGATTAGTTGAGCGTCCTTCGGGACAAATTAAATTGATCGATGCACAAATAGGAAATGCGTGCCACAGCTTCTATAAAATTCATTCTAGGGACTTTGAGCCTACAGGCGAAAAGTGAGTCAGCTCCTAGTAAACTTCGTTAGTTCCGTTCTCTTTTTTTTGAGAACGAAGCAGAGTAAGAGATTAACTGTGTCCAAAATATAGGCAATTGCTATTCAATGCTTGGCCAAATATGTCACAATTATCTTATAGCTACGGTGAATAAAAAGAGTCTGACAAATAAATATCAGGTGCTATTTATAAAGCAGTATAGAAATGGACATCGGCTTTTCCCCAGGCGCCTAAGAGTAGGCTTGACAATATTGTTGCTGAGCAGAGACAATAAACAATATAGGAGATCCGATTACAGAAAGTACAAACTAAATCAATTGCGTAACTTTCCATTAAGGAACTCGGTAAGGAGCCGTCTTAACCCTTCCAGGAGGCAGCATTGCAAACGAATCGAATGCAGAAGGTCGATTCAGCTCTTCCTTCGGCATTCGTTCAGCAGACGCCATCAGGCATCATCAATTCAAGCCAAGTGAAGTGCCACGCCCACTCGCCCACACTCCCAAACGCCCAAACGCTTAAAGCAATGAACTTTAAGTAATTTGCTTTTACTGCCTGACAAGTGACGAACAAAGTGCGGCGTTTATTTTTTTTCCTCTCGCTTATTTTGTTGCAGGGTGGCACGTTATCAAAATCAATTGTGGGGCCTAGGTTGGGGGGGTTTCTTCCCTTAGCCTATTTTGGCGCTCTATTTTTGAGTTTGCAGCGTATTGTTGTTGTTGTTGTTGTTATTGTTGGCGCTCTTGCTCTTGTTGTGCCGTATTATTGTGCAATGTTCCGGATCGCTGCTCTGTTTCAGCAAAGCGCGCTATAAACAAAAGCACATAAAAAAGCGCTCGCTTCTCGGGAGCTATCTGGCAAATGCTCTACAATGTTTGTCAGATGATTGCGTTGGCCATCTCCAATTTTAGTAACTTAACCAGCCAATGCGGAAACCCCATTGGAATCTCCACAAAGCATTAAACAGTTGACTAGCTGAGCGGATCTTATTAATACATTTGTACACAATGTTTGTATTTTATGTCACACTAACTGTAAATGAAGAGGGGGATGAGCAACATAATTTATGGTTTCACTCTAGTCGAGCTATAGAAGTAGTCCAATATTAACATTCTTTTAATTTGTGACTTATGTTGATCAGTTTTTTATAAAAAGTTGGCATAAAAAAGTTTTAACTTATTATTATATCTATAAACATACAACAGATATCCCCTTAATTGAATGCAACATAAGAAATTTCTTACGTCCCGTAAAAATTGTTTTTTAAATAATTTACATAGCAGTCAACCCACACTTCTTGCAATATTGATGATTACAGGGTATAAAGGCGGCAAAGAAATGTTGCTTGTCAAATAAAAGATGTAGAATGTTCCTGGTGTGTGCTCTACAATTTTTTAAAAATGTACACCTGATTAGGACACAAACACAAATACACACACACCAACACACACACACACACACATACACAGAAATATTCACAACAAGGGTCCCTCAACATTTGTGCAAATTTAAAAAGAAGAAAACATCACGCGGGCATCTTATTTAGGTCGAGAAGCACTCAGCCAACACCCGAGAAGTTTTACACTCGGCATCATGTACTTATTCAGACTGTGTGTGTGTGAGTGTGTGTGTGAATTGGGTTGGGTATGTCTGTGTGTCAGCCAGGTGACAGCCTAAGCGCCTTAGGCTGCTCGAAAGCACACAGACACACCTTACATTCACACACACAAACACACTCACACATACACACACATATATATATAAATCAAGTAGGACAGCCGCAATATGGAAGGACGCAGGCCTTAGCACCGAGTTAGCTACAAAACCCATACATGCGCTCGAATGTTTTCTTAGTTCTATGAGTTTGGATTAACCGCTTGTCCCAATTGTGTAGACTTGTGGCTTAAAGTCGCTTGAAGCCAAGAAGCTGACTTTAACTGGAATGTAGCTGCCTTTAATTGAGGCACTCGTCCTTGTTAGTTCGTTGTCGCTCAACAGCAAGATTGCCACAGAATGTCAAAACAGATGCAGATGCAGCTGCAGCTGCAGCTGCAACAGCACAGACAGCTTTCCCATTTGTACCAGCTGTAAAACAATATATCCGGGCTATGCCAATTCCCGGGCAGGCGCCCGTGCAGCTCGTAGCCGCTGGCAGCCAGCGTCAGCACCACAAATTTTGTACGGAATGTGTCCGAGTCCCCATGCTGACGCTGCAGTTTGCTATGGGATGTGTAAAATGTGAGGAGGGGAACAGCAGGAGATGGAGAAAATAGCTTCATAATAAACGAGCGTTCCGGAATATTTGTGTGCCGTGCCGCCTGCCTCTGCCTCTGCCTCTGCCACAGCCACTGCTCATCAAAATTTCATGCGTTGAAAAATAATTTGTATACTCTGTACCCATTCAAAATGCTTAACGAGAGGCATAACAAATTTGTATAGAATTGGGTAACAGGCTATGCTGATCCACTAAAATATAAATGTATATTCGAGATTAAAGTGGATCTAAGGCCAAACTCTGTCTATTGTAGTAGATGCTATTGGCTTGACTCATATACAGGGTATCTCCTAGTCAAGTTTTGGCGAGAATGGCATCCTTGTTAGAGTCGTCGCTCTGTTTTTATGTAGGTACATTTTTTGGCTCTTTGCATTTTTATTTTTGTTTATTGCCTCGCCTTGTCCATTCATAAGCATAATTTATGCATAAATTTCAATTTGAATTTGAATTTGAATTTGAAGACGCTCTCAAGTGCGCAACGTTTGAAAAACGCCCATAATTGCAGCCATATGTTTCCTTAACTAAACAGGCAGCTAAGAAATGTCCTTCCGACATATCATGTATGGCATTTGCTATCCTTTGACCGTGTATAATTTGATTATTAAGCTTGCATTGAGCTTCAGCTCGAGCATGAGGTAAATCTCTTGGCTGCAACAAGGTGAAAGTATTTTTAGATAGTTGCCTCCTGGTAATTTATCGATGGAGGGAAAACTATTTACATTTTCTATATATAGCCAACTAAGTGCTTAACGAAACAGGCATGAAAATAAATTAAATTCAATACTGATGATAAAGTAATTTACGTGTAAGCCACGCCTAATAGCTTTTATGTAGGCTCAATAGGATATCCGATTTGCCGCTCTTATAATTGACATTTTAGAAAACATTTTCATGCTGCCATTGAGAATTCTAGGCACGTGCTGGCCCACATTCGCCTCGTTTTCCACAGATATGCGAGTAATTTATATAACCAAATATTTGCTTGTTCGTAGTATGCAGTTAGCCACGCCTCTTGCCACACAGCCCGCCCTTTAGCAGCTGGCTGTGAGGGTTTGTCTCATTACAACTTCATTTAAATTATTTTATGGCACAGCCTGCAAAAATTCGCATATGCGGCACTTCTCTGTGTCCTTGTCCCTAGGGAAATAATACACCCTATCGAGCAGTCTCGTATGGGATGCCGACCAGGCCGAGAAAGTCCACTCTGCGCTAGCTTTAAATTTTAATTGATGACCGCAGACTGGCGCAAATTTAATGGAAATCCCCGACATGACGAGGCGTGAAAATATGCAAAGAGACAGAAGGATAGCGCCAGGATCCGATCCAGGACTCCTAGACTGCGCCCTAATGCTGATGGATAATTAATTTTCTGAGCCGTGGGCTTGTTTCCCAGCCTGTATCCCGGTCTTTCCCTCTGTTCTGCTCGCACTTGCCTTTAATGAATTTGCAGCACAATAATTGGATTGCTTGACTTAAAATAAAATTAACTAAGAGATAGAATCGAGAAGAAAGTGTTTGTAATTCAGAAGAATTGAACTGCAAGATGCCCTATAGATTAAATTAGTTAAAATGAACATTTTGTTCTTCCATTCAAAACGGAAACTCAGATTGAAATATTTATAAATATTTTAAAGCTGACTCACAGAAAGTTCGATATTTGAACACCTTTCCGCAGTGAGTAGATCCATTGCTCCGGCACGTCTCCAGGGTATTAGGGCGCAAGCAATACCCGGAATTATGCAAACGCTGCGAAAGCAAAGCAGAAAAGCAAATACCGATTAGCACAAAGAGTGCGTAAGCCAACGGCGTTAGCCGCCGCCTCCGGGGAAAAGCTTAGTGGAAACCCTGGGGTGGGCCAGCCTCGAGCTCCGTTAATGGGTGTCATTACCACTCGAGCGGCAAAAACTTGCTCCTAACCTCTGCATCTGTGCATATATTTGCTTTAAATGCTCGTTAGCTCGACATAACCGCCCAATTGGCGTTGTCCTTTGGCCTGGGCCCCGAATTATTTATTTTGGGTCTATAAAAGTGAGCAGGGTGTGAAAATATGTCGACAATTATATGCAGGTGTCTTCCACAAATGGAAAATATTCGACATTTGACATTTGGGCACACGAGCGAGTCGCATCCATCAATGCAACAACTTGGAAGCTGCTCAAAGTAGGCTGAGTTGGAGGCCTAATAATTGACCGCAGGCTTTAGCCAATGACTAATGGGGGCAATCACAGCAAGCGAGGAAAGGCACAGTTAAGACTTCTTCATAAGCTTATTGAGCCGTAACATAATATTTATGCGGAAAATATTGCCAAAATATGCCAGACGGAAGGCACTTCAAGCCATGAAAGCTTAACTTGGCCCCAGCTTAAGTAACTAAATCTATCAATCTGTGTGAGTGTGTGGGTGTGTGTATATGTGTGTGTGAGTGTGTGTGTCGGCTTCATCATCATAAATATAAAAGCTCATCACTTGAGTAGTCCGCCGACTCGAGTCTAAAAATGTTGTTCTTGGCTGCTCAAAGCTTTTAGTTCAACAAAATTTGATATTCATATATGTCTAAGTCATCAAAGTGAATTTCGTTAACGCTGCATTTAAATCAATGTCTTATCCTTATCCAGACTTATTTTATTACATCTCTTGCAGAACGGAGTCCCATTCAAGGAGCCGAAGCTGTAGAAAGGTAAGTCACGAGACAGTCACACATCGCGTATACGTAATGCGCAAGCAGTTGGAGAAATAATCTAAATAAGAAGAACATTTGCATATTTAGCTGGACGTGACAAATTTTTATTTATCAGCAATCTTCGACGCAAATGACGGCAATCATTTTTCACTGTCTACGGCGTTTTAATATATGCTTGCTTACCAGCTAAATCAGCAGGTGGCACCCGGCGTTGCCCGGCTAAACAAAATGATACCGAACATGAATAAAGGATTCTTTACAAAGGTTGTTCGTAAATCGCACTTTAGATGTGGATTCGTCTTTTGTTCGTCACAAATGTTCAAGGTTATGCCATTTAATATTTATTTTGTAACCTCTTACATAATCGTGTGTTTCCACGATGAAATGAATGAAATAATAAAATGTAACAT
The DNA here is from genome assembly GCA_037075185.1 of Drosophila pseudotalamancana. Taxonomy (NCBI): domain Eukaryota; kingdom Metazoa; phylum Arthropoda; class Insecta; order Diptera; family Drosophilidae; genus Drosophila; species Drosophila pseudotalamancana. The sequence continues at coordinate 112,447 of JBAMCK010000334.1, read as the reverse complement.
ATAGAATTTCTCTTATAAAAATATATTTTATAAACAAATCATATTTTCATATATATAGGATTGATAATGCGACATGTGAATAAATGGTAATATCGATAGAAATTTTCTCATTTATTCAATAGTTAATTAAAGTAATTCAAATTTATTGCAAAGTTCCGTTATTACATCTGTTTGTTTTTCATTGCGTGCATTCGAAATTAAAAATAAAATCGCAATTTAACTTAAGCTTCAATTTGTTCATGTGTGTGTGTGTGTGTGTGTGTGTGATAAATGATTATTCCTGCCTGTGCGCAAATATTTGCTCATTGAGCTGCTCAACAGTCAATTATGATTTATGAGCAGGTGAGTTATTGACTCATCGCATTGCGGCCACCCGCAATGTTCGCCAATCAATCAGCTCTGGCAAATATGTGAACTGATTGCAAATCGAGTATGAAATTATAATTAATGCTAATTCCTTGTGACCTTTAACAAAGTGCTGCTATTTATTTAATTGATGCTAATAAAAATATTGTCAAGCCTTAATCAGAACGATATTTGCCTGTGCATTGCAGCTCGATATAAACCAATCGGATTCAAACAAATTTATCTATTTTAAATGTTTGGATAAATGCTTCTCCCTATGTATCATTCCCAGTATTATCAAATAGAATGAATAGCTCCTTGAATAACAAAAAGCTTTACAGCCACTGCTTGAGGCATTCAGCTGAATAAAGGATTTGACAGAGTTCAACACTCGAACACTCGCGACTAGTGAAGCTCTTAATTATTTCTTTGAGTCGCTTTAAATTTGCGTAAATTACAGTTTCATGGCCCGATTTGAAGCTTTAAGGGGCATAAAAAGGCAACTCAACGATCTGGTGGTCGTAAAAAAAACTTCTTCTGGCTGTTGACTTCTGGGAACTGCTGCCTCCAGTTCCAGCTCCAGCTTCAGCTTCAGCTTCAGCTCCATCTCAAGTCCCGGGCCGAGTCTCTGTTAATTTGCACGCTGGTTGCGAGACGCTAAATAAGTTATGTCATTTTCGGTGGCACGCTGGCTGAGGCTGGGGCAGAGGCAGAGGCAGAGGCAGAGGCGCGTTTCATTTCGCTGTGTTGCCGTAGAAATTTAATAAAACAGCGCCAAAAATTATTAGCATATTTAGAGGCGGATGCTTAGCATAAACTCGAGGCTCAAGCCCAGCGACATCAAAGACCGCGGGGAGCCAAAGAGCTGAGCATCAGCTGATGGCTCACGTCGGAAGGAGCAACAATATCCTCGCAAGTTTATAAAGTCAGACGGCTGAGAATTGTCTAAAAATATGCACAGACAGCAGTAGGCAAATAGATTGACAGTTGGCACAATGCCATTAAGAGTCGGTGGCGGGGGGGAATGAAAGGTCCTGCAGCTGACCAACCCAACAAAGCGCCTGTCAAAGACACATTGGTCTCTTCCTCTTATAACTAAGTGATCCTTTTTTGTAATGGAGCGTATCAGATATGAGGAAATGAATGCAAGTCACCATCTTAAAAACTGATTTGGATAAACTTGCTAGAGGGAACAATTTTTCAAAGTTATTTATAAAGTGCATTCTATTGCAATTGGGAGTATAATATATTACAAAATCAAAGCAAGTCAATTTCTCAGCTGTGGCTAGAAACTGATTTGCAATGGGAATAATCTTTCAAAGTGATTTCTACTTTAATATATCTGATATCTATAACAAATTAGATATAAGATATTATAAAATAAAAGCAAGTCAATTGATTAGCTATGGCTAGAAAGTGATTAAAAGTCGAGGAACTTTTTAAACGAAATAAACTTACAAATTAATTTCCATTTTAATATTTTTTTTACAACATACAACTGTAATCAATGCTTAATTTGTTACGAGCTATTCACTTCCTGTTCCCATTCAATTTAACGATTCTTGCGCTTGTTAACTTCATCCGTTAAAATACTTAGATTGGGAATACCCTAAAGCCAGTTGCTTGTAGCCTGGATCTGACTTAGCATATCCACTAAATCCATTAGCCATCACTATTATTTACTCTGGCTTGGATTGGTCAGCTACTACATCATGTCGCTGGCATGCTCGTACCTTAATAAATCGGTGCTATATACAAGCGCCAGATACGCATAGTAAATTGTCTATTTTGGGGCAGAGGACGGGGAGGGGGAGAAGGAGGATGGGGTGGAGGGTGGAGGGTCCGCACAGACAACAGATGTTAATGCCTGACTGAGCAAAGTGCGTTTCGCTGTTCGGCTGTTCGGCATTCTGTGTGCCACTTGCCTCACTGTCTGCCCCATTGTTATCGCTCTTAACGTGTCCTTATTGTTGTTGTTGTTATTACTGTTGTTGTCGGTTTGGCTGCTTGCGGTCAGTATTTATATTTGCTGTTGGCCAGGCCCATACGCAACGAGGCCACAAATTGTATGCCCAAAATCTGATTCAGGTTTTATGATGCCCATTATGTATACTCCCCCTGCCTCCCCTCTCCGTCCACTCTCCTTCCCCTGCTCCTGTAACTCGCTCTCGCATTATATCGAATTATGTTATAAATATGAAATATATTTGGCACTGCCAAATACGTGTGAGCATGCCGAACATGACATTGCACAGTTTTATGGAATTTTGTGTTATATATTTTATTATCTTTTATATACTGGACATGCCAGCCTGTCAAAGGAATCTTGACGCATGCTAAAGCTATTGCCCATTGCATATGCCCATCTGTTTTTTACTCCATTGTGGGTTGACGAAGTCTGCGAATTAATTGTGTTGCCAGAATAAATAATTTGGCATCTGGTAAAAAAGAAAGTGTAATAAATGTCCTGGAAGTCGGCAATATATCCTTATGCTGTAGATCGTAAAGCAAAGTTACGTCATTCTCAGCTCTTTATGCGGCGCATCCGGCAAAACCAATTGACCGCAGCAGAAGGACCTTTACGAGGCTGAGCATAACCAACCGTTACACAACATTATCGTTGCATAATTTCCGCTAATTTGCGACAAAATTTGTAATGGCCCTCTCCTCCCTATATATAAAGCCTGCACACAGAACTGACCGACTGACCTGTCGAGGAAGTCGCCAGCTGCGTGGCTCATTTGATGGGTCATAAACAGGACGCTCACATAATGAGCGGTCAATAAATGACTCATAAATGTTATATTAAATTTGTGCAACAATGAATGCCACAGAATTCGGCTTTATATACATATATATATGTGTGTGTGTGTGTGTGTGTGTGTGTAAGTCACATTCAATCTGGATTTGTTGTTCTCTTAAACAGTTCAACAAATGCCGAAAATCAATATTTGGCTTGCAAATTTGAAATCAGTTCGTGCCAAACCACTCAAATGGCTGAAATGGGGGGTTCTTAAAATCGAGGCTATATCGAGGCGAGAGTCCGATTCCAAGTACTAGTCGCAGCCTCTATTATTGAGTTTTATTGATTCCTTTGCCCAAACTCGTACATTCCAAGGGCCTGTTCCAATTTGTTTGGATGAATTTAATTAAAAATGAAATGAAAACATTTTTAATGGATACAATCCATACAATGTTCAATAGAATACGACTTATGCGAAAGTTAATTCTTGAAATTAATTATTTAGGGAATATGTATAATAATTACTTTCTTTCTTCACTTTCTCATTTCTGTGCAAAGTAATCTTGATTTCTGGCTTTGCAACATTTTCCGCAATTTCTGTTGCTGTCGCTGCTTTATACGAATATGCGATGAGGACTGAGCCACTGTTTTCTGTTCTCCTATTGTGCGCAATTATAAAAAACGAGCTCCAAGCAACCAGCAATAGAAATAAGCAAAAAAAAAAAAATTGCCAGCAATTTTTGTAAGTCGTCCTTGGATGACCTTGCGCATTGCAGGAGGACAACGAGCCATGCTCATTATGCTCCCGTTTCAGTTGTTGTTGTTGTTGTTATTGTTGTTGTTATTGTTGTTGTAGTTCGTTCTGGCAAACGTCAAGTTTGCGCTCGCATTTTAATGGTTGCAATCAAAGTTTCAATGCATTGTTAAGAGCATGCGGCGAACACTCGCAAAGGCCAAGGCGAAACACACGAGTGCTGCATTTTACATAACTGCATGTTGTAACGGCATATCTTCATTTACAGCTACGCGATACACTGTAAGCCAACTGCATAAGAAGTGTCCGATAGCAGGCAACCCCTTATACTTATACTGGACATAAACTATTTCTATACAATACAATGTCGCTGCGAGTGAGACGCTGCGTATACTTAACATTTTGATTTAAAGTTCTCGCTGCAAGATTTTTTTATGTGCGCAACAATGAAAAAGTTTTTCATGTGGTAATTAGAGGCAACTTTTACTCAGCTCTTTACTGCCACTCAAAAAAAACTGAATGGAAATGCTTGAAGGGACGATGGGCGGCAGGCGGTAGGCGTGGCCGGGCCAAGCGACTGCAAAATGAGACGAATGAATGAGAATATAATAGTGAAGGCAAATAAAAAGCAGCAGCGCAGACTGCGAGTCACAGCTTAATTTCATCACGGGAGCTCAAGATACTCTTATTATTGTTGTTGTTGTTTGTTGTTGTTGCTGTTGTTGTGATAGTCGTTTAAGCAAAATTCAGATGAAATTCGTAGGAGCGGGTCGGTAAACACATCAAGAAAATGGCTGATGATATAATAAAATGCCAAATGTGCTCACATTATTCAAATGTCATGATAGTCTGGAGAAAACACAGTTCAACTTATTCCTCACATATGTGCCAGAGCTTGTGTGTGTGTGTGTGTGTGTGTGTGTGTGTGTGGGTTGGATACAACACAATACTCGCATAAGGAATAAGATATATAGTGGGACATATATATATATAGAGAAAGTAGACTTCTGCTCCCGCAGGACTATGATTGCATGCCAGCCATTCAGCATGCGTTCCCTTCGACACAAATCCTTCAGCCGTCTATTCTTCTTCTTCTTCTGCTCGTCTTTCCTGGTAGTCATTTGTCAGCTCGATTCTGTCAACGGTCGCTGCGCAGCACTAAGGAGCGAACAGCAGCGATCACGGCGAACCCACAAATGCGGCAGTTGGCGCTGATTGCGTTCTTGAATCCTTGAATCCTTGAATCCCTGAATCCTTGGAAACAGGTCCTAACGTATTCATGCCTCGTCAGCATGTGGGGGCCATGACTATTAAATGCTTATATATATTAATAACAGCTAATAGGAAGTAGGGAAGGGGAGAGGGGCGGGAGGGGAGGGGAGGGCAATTCGTATAAGCAAGCAACTGGTTCTACAAAATAAAATGGTTTGGCTTAATTTTATTTCGAAATGGACTTAATTTAATACTTCTTAAGTCTGACTTATGTGGCATATTTTTAAGCTTATTGCTAAGGAATTAGTTTTGCAGCTCTAAAGTAGTTACAGTTAAGTCCCCTCAATGGACCGCAATAAAATAAATGTTTAAGTCTTTTTGTTTGCGTTTTTGTTTGTCCGGAATTCGTTTCACTCTGGAAGACGTGAGAAATGACAAAGTAGGTTTACCATTATATTGGGGTCGAATCCCTTTCAAGCTTTCGACTCCTCACACACATTTCTTTGTTTTAACCATTTCAAAACACACACACACACACACACACACATGTACGCAGAGAACCAGAACATGTAATAAAATGTGTGAAGTGGTATGCGTGACAAGGCATAAATAACTAAACACCTGCAGAATCGGCGGGGGCAAACGGGACACGGAGTGAGGCGCCTCCATCGTCTGCTCCTCCCCTCTTTGAGAGGCACGTCTGTGTTGTGCCGTTATAAATTACGCAGGGCTCGTCTGCCATTGCTTAGAGCATTTGTCAATATATCTTGCTGAAGCGCGACGAGGAACTGAGGAACTGAGCAACCAAAGGGCCGAGATTTGGCATGCCAAATATTTCACCAACCAATAATCCCGATTGCGATTCCAGCGAAGCGGAAAGAAACTTAATATATAGATGAAGCTTACCTATGAATATATTGACTGTAGACCCATACTTAAAAGAAAAGTATTGGTAATTACTTGAAATATATTTGCCTTAAGTTCTGGTTTATTGCAGTTCTTTTACTTGAGTTTAATAATTATGAATTAAATTTGTGGGTTGACAGATTGCTAAGGAAAACCGAATTTTATTTATATCTATTATATTATACCCAAACGAACAATACTTACACTTTCCTAATTTTACGGTTAGGATAAGAACTAGGATCTTAGCATGAAAGATCGTCTCACTCATAACTTTAACTTATAAGTAAAATACTGCTAGTCTAGAAGAAAAATGAATTCATTTTTTATACCTAATGGGATTAGAATAATGCCTGTTAGTTGCACACAAAATAACAATTATAGTTTTAAATTAATTTGTTTTCGTGTTTACTCATTGAAAGCATAATAATTGCACCAACAAAAAACAGTAATTACTCTAATTGGCGCACAATAAATAAGCATTCCAGTGTGTGCGGAACAGTGGCGCCATCAGGCGCTTGTTAGCGGCAACTAGTTGCACACAGGCGAGTGCTTTTGTGGTGAAAAGCTTCAGAGTCGAAGAGAGCGCTAACCAATCAGCTGTTGCTGAAGGTAACAGCCAAAAAACAACTCTAAATCAATAGTTATTATTTTCAAGCGGATGCAACTGATAACTGTTTATAGACAATAAGCGGAAGCAATTAAAAATAAATTTGTTTCATTCCTATTGGATGTTCCGCATTTGCATTAAGACTCGATTATCATAAATAAAGCAAATATAATCGTTGTAAATAAATTGGCTTATCACTGATTTATTATTTGAAGTGCATGTAAAGAAGCCTTGGATTGGGTGCCCAAACCTTTGCTTTTAATTCAATGCCAAGCCACTAGTAATATTTTTTCTCTCGCACGCTCTTTCCTTCTCTCTTGGCGCGAGCTTTCGCCAGCTTTGATTGATGCACTGTGGCTCGGCGAGCTTCCTCTCTCTTGCAGGACTTGGAGCCAAGGAAATGATTTGCTGTTTGCTGCTGTTGCTGCCAGTTGATTGGCAACACGTTTGCCGGAAGGTAGCCAGCGCAGGCAACAGGAAGCCAGGACGATTGTTATTGTTATTTCTATCCACGACTCGTTTCGTTATGCCTCGCGAAGTTTTCGTGTTGCGCATGAGTGTGTGTGTGTGTACGTGTTTGTGTATGTGGCCGTGCATGTGTGTTTGGTGTGAAGTTATCGAAACAATCAAATGATTTAATCACAGCAAGTGTCGAAGTGTATTTAAGACTAAGTGAACGCAACCCACGGCTCCGATCCCCAACCACAACCCCAACCCCAACCCCAAGCCCAAGCCAAAGCCAACTTGTTGATCTGCGCCAATCAAGGAGCAGCCCTTGAAAGCTAATCAATGTGAACCTGTTGCCCATTGGAATTAATGCTAATTACAAATATTTGCCCAACGATTTGTTGGTCTAATCCGATGCTCGTCACGATTACGGACCGAATCTGAGGCACGTTCCAATTGGTAACAGGCAGAGTGGGGGGAAATGATAGACAGTCTGACAGACAGACAACTAAATTACATTAAACATATTTAAATTGCAATTACGTAACCCGAACAAATATCCAAAACAGCAGCAATAACACAAAGGCGGCCATAAATCTGAGAAGAGCAGTCAAATGGGTCTGCCAACACCTACACCCACACACACACACACACGCACGCACACATACTCATTACACAAAGCGGCGTGTTGCCAGACACACCCCGGAAATGCCCAACAGTCACCTGACCCGCAGGCCCAACGGCAACTTTTGTAACCAGCTACCAAACAAAAACAAAAGCGGATTAACACTTTGGCCCAATGATGATATGGCCGCTACGTTAACCATGCCCAAAAGCCTCCTCAGCCTTCAACGCTTGCTGCCGTCATTTTTTATACGCCCTGGGCGTGGCAGTTCAAATCAAGCAGTCCTGCCAGCCACGCAGCCAAACATCCAAACATCCTGACCTGACCCTTTTTGCTTAGTCAATCTAACTGGGCAACCTTTTTAGGCAGGCGGCTGCGGAGGTGGGGAAGAGTATAAATTCAAATACTACACTCTCCTACACAATTGCCCAATATTTTCATAAAATAATTGGCACGCATTAGTATATGCGCTATCATATCTACCTGTTTGATCGTCCATAAAGTTTAAGATACATTAATGAGAGCAGTATCAAAGGGAGATAACAGTTTTGTTCCCAATTAAATGTGATAACACTCCCGATTCTTTGCTAAGTATTGATTTTCAGCTCCGAATAGTTGGTGTTATTTATTTACTGTATAAAGGGGAATTTTTATCAAAAACCCTGACTATTAACTTTATGTTAGGTATACATTAAACGGAAGATTTGCGGGTTCAAATAAGTTATTTATTTACTTAGATATTAGTAGTTACAAACTATATAATTTCTCCAAATATCTGTTAACTGTACAAAATCTGAGTAATTTTTTAAAAAGTTCCTAAAGAAGTAGTCTATAAAAAAAACCTATTACATACATGTATGCCCGCATATATATTTTTCAACGCTTTTTGCTTTTCATGATTTCAGTCAAAATTATTAAAGATAATTGAGAGCCTACCAAATCTTGTTAGGCAGTGAAATTTCATCATAAAGGACTTTAAGAAGTGAGCACGCAATTGTTTTTGTTGTTGTTGTTGTTGTTGTTGTTGTTGTTTGCTTCCAACACTTAAGCCGCAAAATATACCCAAAGTTTATATTTGTAAGCCCAAAATTTTGTCTTTATATAGATACGTTTATATATAAAGACAAGCTGCCTGGCCTAAACGACAATTTGCCTTTGCTTAACCCATGTCCATTGGCCCACATCTACCCAGGCTGTTGTTGCTAATCCTGTTGCTTCAGTTCTTCAGTCTACAGTCAGCAATTTTGTTTGGCAAGACTTCAGGCCGGGTATCTGAAACAATTTTAGAGCCCGGCTGAATGTTTCCAACTGAGTTGTTTTTTTTTTTTCAACTTAAATCAAAGGCAGCAGTCGGCATCGTTTGGATGTCTTACATTTTGTGAATTCTCTATATCTTATACCCTGCATCAATTAATACTGTGTATGAAGAGGGTTTTAGTAATACGTGTAGTTCATGAAACTCGATCAGCTATAACTGTAAAGTCATATTTTATTTGAGAAAAGATAGAGATCGAATTACTCTGATTGTAAGTTGAGATTTAATTGTAAGAATTGTAACGTACAAGAAGGAAAAATAATTTACCTTTAGAGTATCTGCTAGTCAGTCACAGCCTGCTCAACTTAAATCGGCTTTTTTAAGATTTTAAAAATGTAGCGCCTTTTATCTACTCCGATTACTGGAACGGCGTGACCTTGTCGATGGGTATTTGCGACCTAAATATTTTAGAATAAATTTACCAAATTAAAGCCGGATTGCTTATCCAAGCCACTGAGCTTAGCGATTTATCTGCAAACATGAGCACACAAATACTCGCTCACACACACACAGTAACACACACACATACAGACACGCCCATCATAATCTATTAATTAGTATTGCGCAACGAGTTGGGACTCAAAGCCAGGACTAAGTTAAGCCGGAGCGAAGGACCAGCTCGACATTGCGAAATCCAGCGAGCTGAACATTTGAGCTACGACACGTCCAACTAAAACTTATTTTAATAGAATAAACACAACAAAAGTGAGCAAATGCTTCACTCACACACACATACACACACAAACTCACAAGCAACAAAAGCAGAGAAAAAGGAGAAAAAATCTATAATGGCTTCGCATTACATTTTTTCGCGTGCTTCTTTGCCGTATCGACACACATTTCCAGGTGTGTTCCAACGGTAACAAGGTGTTAACACTCCCACGCCTCGATGCGTTCAAATGAAAGGCAGCGACAAGTTGCACGACAGCTAGAAAGGCAGCAACAGACGGATAGACAGATACGGTCAGAAGAGCGGGGCACAGGATAGACCAGACATACAGAGGAAATATGAACGAGATGCTGTCTAAAGATTTTCATAAATTTATTTTTTTAAAAAAAGTAGATGAATGTGTAGGTGTTGGTGTAATGAATGCGTGCCGTCAAATAGGTAAATTCTTGACAGCTCGTTTTTTTTTTTTGACAACGCCAAGAAGTAGGCAACACTTTTGATTAGTCTATTTTATATACAAATTTCTATTTAAATTAGGCACACAAAATATGAGTTACATAATTGAAGATAATTTAATTTCTCAACAAAGTTTTGAATATGTATATATTGTACGAATATAGAGTATACATAATTTGTGTTAGTTGAAAAACAATGTAATTTTTTATGAACAACTTCATAAATAGGAAGCACTTAAAATGAAGTGGAATAATTGCAAACTAAGTTGTTAAAAAAAAGAGGACCGAGTTGTTGCCGACTAGATAGAGTAATTTGACCTAGTTTTTCATAAATATATCTTCAAATGAAATATAATACATATATAATACTACATAGAAACAGAAAAACCCACAGATGTAAAGTTTTATGACTCCACTTGCCATTCTTATTCAGATTAGATTTTATGGAATCAAATAGATAAACAGGGTTTATCAACACATATACACTTGAGCCTCCTGCTTTAATACAAATTGTTGGGTAGTTTTTTCAAATCGTTTATAAGCTGCTTAAAAATATATCAAAATCTTTGCGTAAGTCGGCTTTTAGCAGTACCAAAATGCACCTAACGGCTATGGGAAATACGGCATTTATCAAGTTGCAAGCGTTTTGTGGCCCTGTGGCAGTGTGGCACAGTAGCTTTTCACGCACATTTATTTTTATTGTCTTTTCCAAAGCATTTGCGGCATTTTAACATTTTTATGTGGCAATTTTTGACGCCTTCCTCTTCTGCGGCGCGATAAGCGAGCTGGGCAAAACAACAACAACAATAACACCAACAAGAGTGAAGCCACACTCTAACCGAATCTCATGACCAGGCTATGGCTGGCCTTAATGTATACATTTAAATGCCATTATCACAATACGCTGGCAATAGACAGCCGCAGCCACAGCAACAGCAACAGCAACACCAACAGAAACAGCAACAACAACAACAACAATAACAATAAGAATACATACTTGAACAATCAGCCACCGAAAGCCACTCATTTTCTATTTTATACAGCTGTGGTTTTATGCCCCTCCGTTCGTCTGTCCTTTGTCTGCCTGTCTGTCTGTCTGACTGCCTATACGACTGTCAAATATCTTTCAGCCTGTGAGAATGTGTGTGTGTGTGTGTGTGTGTGTGTGTGGAGTGTGCCGCTTATTTCCAAGCAATTTACTTTAATTCGTCGCATTTTAGATTGAAGCATATGCCAGGCCAACACCTGCTCTAGTAATTTCATCGGTTGACTAAAATTGGGTGCCGCTCCTCACCTGCCCTCTTAGCAGTGTGTATGGGTGTGTGTGTGTGTGTGTGTGTGAGTAGTCTGGGTCATAATGTTTTTATTGAACGCAATCATCATCTACAAACTGAGCACTTCGTGTGTGGCAGATTTGATGGCTTCTGGGCTGAAGGTTGCTGCAATTTCAATTATTCTATAATTTTCGTACAGCAAATTGAAATTGCAGTAAATTAAGGGGTCGCAACATCATATTCAAAGCGGATTAAAAGTGTTGAGACTGTTAGAAAACTTAGTAGAAAACTCTCATTCACAAATTATTAAAATTATATATTAAACGAAAAGACACCTAATATATAATAAATAATAATTATTGATATGATTCACAAGCTTAGCTAGTTAAAACTTTTAACTGGTTATTAAAGTCCTTGAAATGTCTGATTTATGTCCTTAATCAACTCTCTGTCCCTACCTTTAGGTAACTTTTTTGTTAATCTGATACTCATTACAAATTGCTTACAAATTGTGTTTCTATAATATCCCAGTTTCAAAACTAGGATTCTGCTTAATTCTTTGAGAACTACAGAAGCGACCCTCGTGTAAAATAAACTTTGCCTAGCTGTCAATTTGGTTAGCTTAATTGCAAGGAATTGGCTTGGGTGGAGGAGTTGGTTTTGGGCCATGTTCTAATAGCCAATTTCAATGCGCAAGCTCCAGTTAGTGGGTCTAACAAACTAACCAAGCCTGCCAAAATGTGTGTCATCCTCCAGAAGTGATTGTCAAGTGCGCAGGCGAGCATAAAGCAAAAATCAAACGCGTGTGCAACATGTCAAATCTGTCGAATGCTCCACGCCGTGTGGCACCCGGTTCCGCCACGCCGGTCACCTCAGCTACAGCGCCATCAGCCACAGAAGCGGCGGCTGGAGCAGGAGTGGGAGAAGCAGCTCCTATTGCAGCTGCTGCTCCACCCTTTGCCACAGCTGTGCTAACTGCGCGGTTGAGCGGCGCCAATACGGTGACAAGCAGTGTGGTGGCCATGGAGGAGGAGGCGATGTCACCACTGATGCCGCAGCCAGTGGCAGCCACATCCTGCCCGGACTCGCCCATCCGTCGCGTCTCCTCGAGCTTGAAAAACTCCGCACTGGATTTCGCATCGCGCTTTTTCAAAAAATGCAAAGCGGCCACCTTTACTGTGGACGGCGCCACCTACACAATCGGTGAGTACTCCTCGAATATTGGAAATCATTCGCCATCGCAAAATATTGGACTAAGGTCAACAAGTCTCTGGTGGCAATGGAAAAAAAAAATACACCCCAGTCTATGAGGTCTGCAATCGCCAGAATGAAAGGATCCTGCATGAAAAGCTGTTCTTTTTTTCTCCCTTTTTGTGGCTCTTTTCACTGCCGTGTTTTCCTTTGTCTCGAATTCAATGCGTAGCTTTATAAAATAAATATATACTCGTACGTATGTGTGTGTGTGTGCTCGCGTCGAACTGACATTGCGACCAAGGTCGTCGATTGACATTGGGCCACGTCTGAAATGTGCAGGTGTGCACTGTTTATTTTATTTCGCTTCATATTTGTACAGGTAAGAGCATTGCAGCCGGCTGCAGCCCGACTTTGCAATACCCTGTTCGCAGCGTAGTTAGTGATGAAAGTAGTTATAAAATTATATCTTAAATATTTATAATTTAAATCTTAAATATTTATAATTTAAATCATAAATATTTATAATTTACATCTTAAATATTTATAATTCAATAACAGATATATAGAATATAGAATATTTTTAAAGATAACTAAATGTGAACAAAATTTGGCTGTGTAAAACTTATTCTATCAATCCCATTTTGACTAACTAATTGGGGATTACGTACTTTGCCGCTTTGTAGTACTTGCCAGGATTTATTACTTTGACAGATGGCAGATTAAACAGTATAAAACTTGGTTGTTAGCAAAGTCTGCAAATAACGTGGAAATACGGCGCGCGGTTTCCTGGAAAATTGACGTATTAGCCGTCTAGCCAAGAATTTTTTATGTAAGCCTATGAAAAATAACTGTAAACACAGCTATTTTGTAAATTGAAGAGTAAAGCTTGAAAGTCAAAATACTTGCATAAAGAATTCGTTTGCTCAATTTAAAATAATTAATAAAGTTCACCAACAGCAAGAGAAATTTGATTCTACTTGCTAAATATTATTAATGAGCTTGAGAATATGATTATTAATTAATAAATTAACGAACGTCTAAAGTGAATTATGAGTTCTATATCTGCTACTCATAATAATGGTTGAGTATGAAATAGTTTATTTATTTTTTATTTACAGCTTTAAAAGTTGCATAAATGTATTTCTAATTATATAAATAAGTTCTATTCCATTAGATCTATTTATTGACATCCAAGATTTTTCATTTTTCTCCTAGATGAAAAGGAACGGTAATTGAAATATTTGTTTAAGGCCAATAGCCCGTGAAGGCAGTTGCTATTTAGTATTTTCTGCCTATTGGCCATAAACAATAGCTTTGAAGTTTTCCTTTGCTGCAAACTGTTTTTCATTATTCCACAGAAGAGATAATCTTTACTTATGCGGGCTGGATTAGTTTACGTTCATTGTTTTGCAGCCGCTAAGAAAATGTAATTGCAATTTTCCTTTGTCGAGCTCCGGCCGAATCTGTAACTGAAAACTCACGTGCAGCCGCCGTAAATGCGGCCTCACATCCCACAAAAGTCCACATCAACAACATTTTGTACTGGAGGCAAACGATATGCCGAAAAGATAGCTTGGATTGTGTTTGCTTGCGAGTACGGCACGCATGAGCCCAAAATCCCCGGAGTCGTATCTCCGTGTAAATTTGCAAATACGCGAGATTTTGCGTGGGAGCTCGAATCATGTTTGTTCATGTTTTGCGTTTGTTTATTGAAAATCTGCGATAAATCTGTTCAATTCGATACTTTCACATGGAATCCGGAATGCGGAATCCGGAATCCGTGTGCGGCACATCAGCCCTACATTCAACATAATTAATTGATATGCATAAATGCGAATTGCGGCCAATAATTGCAAGCGGTGCAAAAGCTGAACAATTAACATCCACTTTTATCTATATGCATGCGTATATATTATATAACATTATGCATGGCTGCATTAATCGCGTGTGGGATTCGTTCGTTAAGGCCTGGTCAGCGAACTGCCTACCACTTAACGCTTTTTGATGATCTCATTTAAAATGTCATTTAAAGTTTATCGAAGCGCAGTGCAAAGGAGAGAAGAGCGACTGCCATTGTTGTCCTGCTGCAAGTGGACTCAAAGGATGTGCCTGGCACAAAGTGGAGGAAAGTAAGGCAAAGCAAGGAGTGATAAATTGTTGAGCCACCGAGACTCGGGGACCTGCTTTCGCATCCGGGCCAAAGTCCTAGCTGGACGCAAAGTGCATCTGCTGTGACATCAATTAAAACTTGTGAGCCAAGACGCAACAGGACTGCAATTTCCACAGGCATAATGCAATTAAAATTGCACCGAAAGCAAAGCAACACAATCTCCAGCCTCCGTCCGCTCCCCACCCCCGCAGCTGCAGCTGCAACAGCGGCTGCAACATGTGCCTCTCTGGAGCTTTATTAATAAGCCTCGGCAGGCGCAGTTGTCAACTTTTTGGGCACAAACTTTCGCCACTTTTAATCTTTAATTGCTGATTTCTTATTCTTACTCCGAGTGCCCGCTGCGGAAGTTGACACACAGCTGCCAACCGGGAAAATAGGCATAAACGATTACAACTCGCCGTCCTTTCAGCTCCTCAATGGAAAATTGCGACGTTCCTCTTTCGCTCTGCACTTGCAGTTGGCCGGAAATTGCATTGTCAAAGCCAGATGTGGAAAGACGGCCAATAACTTCTGCTACATTCTGCCGGTCAAATGCCCCAGTGGCCGACAAGGTCCTTCTGGTCCTGTTTACGCTCGTTGCCATAGATTCGCAAATTAAAAATAACGAATGGCCTCAGCTGCAAACTTACCTGCGAGTCAGATATTTCACCTGGCCAAAGCGAATAGAAGAAATCCTTGTTAGGACATGTCCAATTAAAAGGAATCAAAGCGGACGAGCAATTTAAGCAGATGGCTTGCTAAACTTATTTCACAAAGATTTTGTACTTTTCTTTCATATATAAATAAATGAATTTTCACTTGATTAAGCACTCTTATATTGTATGCAAAAGAGTTACATTGCATTTCCCCGCTTTTATGGCCCATAAATGACTTTGTGGTTGATTACAGAATTTCCCTTTGAAAAAGGACGCCATATAAAATTCCATACAAAATTACATCCATAGAATTCAGACTGAAAGACTGCTAGACAAAAAGGGATTTTGCTTAAAGGGTTACCGACTTCTGAACTATAACTATAAAGCGATGACTTACAGATTAAAAAAGTTACTGTCGGTGGGTAGTATTAAAAAACATAGTCAGATGTTAGGGGCGGGTTTATCGTCTGACTACAGTTTATGCAAATTGTTGCCGTTAGAATGGAATAGTTTAGCAAAGCATTGAAATGCAGACATTTGTCAAACTTTGTACTCAACACTGAAAGGACATCAAGGCAAGGAGCAGAAAGTCAACTGCTCTAGAATTGCAAGTGTTTGAAATGCTTTTTAATCTAAATCGAGAAACACTTTCAATTAGCCTCAAATCAAACACTTCATTTGGGCCATTTGTTGGGCCTGGCCAGGAATTAATCAGAAAGGGCGACGATTGCAACACCATTCGGTTGTATGGCGAGCAGTGGGCGGTGGGCGTGGCTTGGCGTGGCGTGGCGTGGCGTGGATTTAGTAGCCGTTCACACACGGCTGTTACCTGTTGCAGCTGTGGCTAAGCCTCGATAACTGTTCTGGAATTTATTGATTGCGACAGAGCAGAGGCAGAACTTGGCTGGCACAAAGGAAAGAAAGCAAAAATCGATTTCACGCTCAAATTGATTTGGCTTTTATTGCAGGGCCATTTAATTTATGGCAATTGGCTGCTATAAAAATGGGCATGGCCAACAATGTACATCGGAATATTCGCTTGCCAGTCTTACGGCTTATAAATTTAAATTGCGAATCAGACGGCGAACCAAATTCCACGGGCCTCGAGGTGACGTCCTCTGCAAGCTGCTGCTCTAACACGATGTCAGCGTTGCTATTGTTGTTGTTGCTATTGTTGTTGTTGTAGGTGCTGTTGTAGTTGCTGCTGTTGTTGCTGGTAACATTGATTTTCTGCTATGCTGCTAAATGCCAGACACAACGCGCACTCCACATGTCCCCCACAGCACCCACAGCCTACACACACACACACACACACACACACACACACATACATACACATATGCACACGCACAGGCATCCATTATTATGTTGTGGGGAGAAAGTGGATTTCCGAGCTCCCCCCCGGAGCCCTATAGCAACTTTTTGATGTGCTGCCGCTGTCGAAATGTTGTTGAGGTTTGCGGGCATATTTTGGTAAAAATGTTTTTATATCTGTTGTAGTGGGACACAGCAGCAAGTCAGAGCCACCCCACCCCTCCCAACCTGAAACCAACCCAAAAGCAAACCAAACCAAAGCACTCCTGGCCAGACAGACTCTGACATGTTAGCATCCTTTACTTCCTGGCTGGTTGTCATTCTGCACTCGACTCGACTCGACTCGCTCGACTCGCTCGACTTTTGGCAATTTGCTTCGAATTTGGTATTAATTTTTCACACAGGACACAGGAAATTGAAATGTTCCCATAACGGGAAGTCGTTAGCTTCTCGAAATGGCCTTTGCAATTGGCGACAATATTTTGTTGCCATTTATTTAGTGAATGGATTGGGGCAACAAATTTAACACTTTTAGCTTTACGGCTCACAATTCAATTAAAAGTTTATCACTCGCTGCTTAACAAGCAAAATTTGAATAGATTGTGGCTAAAACTCGGCTGATCGAATTAAGTCACCTAGCAAAACTTTTCCAGCCATTTTTGGCAGCAGTTAACAAGTGCGTTAGGCGTAATGAAAAGTGAAGCTGGAAACGAGCTTAAGAGCTAAATAAAACCATTTACCCAACTCTTAGCCCTAATGGCATGTGAATTCAATTTAATTGGCATCGCTTCCGCAGCAGTCGGCGATCCATTTCCAAGTCCAGGTGGCTGTCTAGTCATTCGGAGCCGCAACGATAACTTCAATCAAGGGAAATTGAAAAGCGAGCCTAACGCACTTTCCGGCAACGACCATCCGTGAAAAGTGAAAGCTGTTTCAATATCTAGCTCCATTGTATATTTGTTAGTACGCCAATCTATTGCTGGTATAATATTTATTTTATTGCGATATAGATCGAACTGAACAGCAGCAGAAATTGAAGCAGTTCCACAGAACGAGAATCGAGAATCGAGAAACGAGAAACGAGAAACGAAAAACAGTCCCCACATGAATTTCACTGGAGACCCAAAACTTGTTGTTGTTTATTTTACGCAATCAAAAAAAGGCCAACAACGAAAACAAAATTTAATTTAAAAAGCAACTCGATTGACTTGCGAACATGTCTGCCCTCTGTTCGTGCGTTGGTGTGTGTGTGTGTGTGTGTATGTGTGTC
The DNA here is from genome assembly GCA_037075185.1 of Drosophila pseudotalamancana. Classification (NCBI taxonomy): domain Eukaryota; kingdom Metazoa; phylum Arthropoda; class Insecta; order Diptera; family Drosophilidae; genus Drosophila; species Drosophila pseudotalamancana. The sequence goes on along the minus strand of JBAMCK010000334.1, from coordinate 94,511 downwards.
TCTGTGCGTGAGTATCTGTGTGTGGCTGTACGGAGAGCTCTGTTTTCCCATCGATTCACAGGAAACCAAAAAATTGTTTACATTTCAACAATCGAAACAATAAAAGGCGATTCACTCTCGCACTCACGTGCATTATAAATTGGTCTTCTTCGTAAATAGAGACGTCAACATATTTTTTTTTTCTATTTACTCAGTCATTTTATATGAGATATAACAGCGAAATTTGTTTTATTAATAGCTTTTTTAGAAGAACCCAAATAATGTATTATTATTGCGCGTTCACCGATTTGAAACAAACATGGGACTTCTTCTTCGACTGTAACCAACGCAGAATAAACACTGAAAGAGAAACTCATGTGTTTATACCCATTAATATGTGTAAACAAGGTATAATGTATTTGCGCAAAAGGTGTACAAGAGACAAAAGATGCGTGGCGACCTCATATAGAATATATTTTTGATCAGTTTCAACCGCCGAGTTGGTTGAGTCCTGTCTATACGGACATGTCTATCAGTCTGTTCGTCTGTATGAACGCGTCACTCTCCGAAGCTATAAGAGCTGGAGACTTGAAATTTTACATTTGGGTTCTCCTTTAGCGTGCACACATCGTGTTTGCTTCAAAAATTAAATAATTCTTTTTCTTGATATCATAATATAGTTTGCCAAACAAACATCGTTCATCTTAAGGTCTTCAAGCTCGGGATATTTATATTTTCCGCTTGAGGCCACACATATTTTAAATAAGTTCCCACAAATATTACACTCTAAAATTATGAAAAAAGAAAATTATTTTTAAAGATAGAAAGTAGTACCATTAAAATCTTCAAAATATATAATTAAGATCAGATACAAATGCAATGTTTTTGGGACCTTAAGCAAACGTACAGAATATATCTCATTCATATACATCTATTACACTCCTATACTTTTTATTGCTCACACTATTAGTAAATAAAACAGAAGTACGATTTAGATTTCAAGTTTTTTTTCGGCAATCGAAATATGACCTGCTTCTAGGATCAAATGCAGAATAGACCCTTTTATGATAACGAGTGCTAGCCAAACTATATGCGATACTCTAAATTTAATGGTCTGCAATCAGCTGATTGCACCCTTGAGCACAGACCGTGCCCTTCCATGGCCATAATGCGGCATCGCTACTCGACCTAATTAAATTCGAAGGCCGCCGAAGGAGTAGCATTTGCATCATCAATCAAGCGCGCATTGCGTACTTCGCACTCCGTACATCTGCTGTCAGCATCAGCAATATTTTATCAATTTACCAAACACTTTCTCACTGCTGCCGAGTGGGGCTCTCTGGAGGAGGGGGAGGGGAGGAACTGATAAATTATTATGGCAATCATCGGTGACTTTTATGTAAGTGGAGACGCAGCCTACGCAGCTCCATTTGCTCCCCATGACCATTGAGAATCATAAAGGAAGGAAAAAGAAAAGTGCGAAGACAGACAGAAACAATAACACGGCAGATGATATTTTTTATAGGCAACTTTTCTTTTTATAGCTTTTGTGAGCGCCCCGAGTGGTACGTGGTACGTGGTACGTGGCAAGTCTGCCGTTGCCGTTGCCGTTCATTAAGCACCTGGCGAGTTTGGCCACGCCTCTTAAGGCGGGAGTGTGGGCGTGGTTGTGGGTGTGGGTGTGTGAATAAAAATGTCGAATTTCAATTTAAAGTTAAGAATTCTTTTTAAGTTCTTCTATACCGAAATGCAGTGTTTAAGCCAGTCCGAGTCCAGAGTCCGAGTCCAGAGTCCGAGTCGGGAGTCCGCCAGGTGAAACTTTACGCTTACCTGCATCTGGTAGTGCAAAGGTGCGTCCTCGCAGCGAGTGGGGCGTGGCTAACACAGACTAACACAATGGCCAGCCTTGTTTAGCACTCTGCAAAGTTTTAGCTGCCGTGTTTATTAAATTTTTCTTAAGCAAGCCAGTGTGGCAAAGACGGGGAAAAGAAAAAAGGAAAGGAAGGGAAAGCTCTCACATAATAGAAAACGACGACCATATTACGAGTCGCTGCGAATCCCTTTGAGCATATCGCTTTACGCCGTAAGCCGCGCAACAGTTTTCCAGCGCTTGATAAATGCGTTAACCAAAGCTTTTCTTAGCCCGACTATCGCTGGACTCAGCCCCAAACTCCCGGTCTGGCCCATTCTAACCTGATTCTGAATCGCATTTCCAGTTTGCATAATTTGTTGCCTGCGGCTATTTCGCTGCTGCTATGCGGCAAGTTTTATCAAGTCGCGCAACTTGTGGCAACTTTGTGCTTACAACCGCTTCTAGCGACTCACTTTTCAGGGCTGCACCGTTGCAAAGGAATAACAAATGTATAAATATTGAAGCGCAATTAATTACTTTTCAATCATATTAAACAGATTAATTAATGATGCAAATAAGCACAAAATTGGAAAATTGGAAAATTGGAAATTTGATATAGATTTCAGTTACATCATATACACAATCTTTACAACAATCGATTACTACTGTTATCGTTTTCATTAAAGTGAAATGAATTTTGGTAATATATTCAAATTACGTTCTTCTAACTTTAATACTTTCGCCTGATTGCCGAACGAATTATTTTTGATACTTTGCCTGGCCTAGCTTCAGTTTGAGCTCCTCAAGGATGTGTTGCCGTGGAAGCCAACAATAAACGATATCGTCACCGCACACGCAGAAGTGCGTGAAAAGGTTAAGAGGGGTTGCCGATGTACCAGGTAATCGTACCTCCTTGCTTTGATGTGTTTTACGGTCCTTGCCAAAGTTCTTGTGAGCCGATAATTGAAGCGGAAAAAGTTATTTGCTTAAGGCTTTAAGTTTAACCCTTACTTAATTTATCCGAAATTTAGTTTATAATATTGCAACATAACTTTTTAAATGTGCTTCCAAGTAAAAACAAATTGAAATAAAAAAGTATTTTTATAAACAAAATCTTTTGTATAAAATTTCTCTTTGCACCCATTAAATTTGACTGAAACTAATCAGAATAATATTAAATGCTGCAAATTTTTGAATTACAAACAAATAAATGTTGTCTTGGCGATAACGGTAAATTATTCTTTAGGCAACAACAACAATGCAGCCTATAAAAAAGGCAAATAGAAGCGTTCTAGAATATAATATTACAATTTTTTAGCCAATTACTTTGTTCGCTGTTTGTAAATAAACAGCTCCATGAAAATCAATTTGTGTAGCTGCGATGGCAAACTTAATAAGAATGTAATTACTTGCTCTGCTTGGATAGAAAACAAGGTTCGGTCGTCAGAGGTCCTTTTCGCCCTCCTTGTTTGTGTCAGCTATTTTGTTTTTTTTTTTTTTACCGCTCTTTTCGTTTTTATGTGCAACACAAATCAAATTTATGCGTTGACCAACGATTTTGATGGCGTTGCCCAACCCAAGCAATTTCTTTAACTTATATCACACGCCCTCTGCTCCCTGACCTTCGACTCCTGCTCCCGCTGCTGCTGCCGCACCTTCTCCTGCTGCTGCTTCGTGCCACTGCCATTTATCCCTACAGGACTTGCAGTTTGAGTACATGTTTTGAAACTTGATTTGGCATGGCAGAGAACGGAGCTGCCACAGTTGCTGCTATTATTATTATTATTACTATTTGTACGATATTTGTACATAAGTATTGCATACATATATGGGTAAATACATACGATGGCCCCCTTCTTCCTCCCTCTCTCTCTCTCTCTCTCCCTCTCTATCTGCTGTCCACTTGATGGAGCGTGCGGTGCACACGTCTGTTGCGCAAATTGAAATTGAATTGCGAACTTTTAAAGTTTATGGCCACAGCGAGAGACGAGCTCACTTAGCGGCGCTTCACTGTCACGGGCGCGGGAAAGGGACAGAGGCGGAGATCCTGTTGAGGCAACAAACTTTTCTCTAGATGTTATCAATGGGCAAGCAACTGTGTTGTGGCACTGCTTTGCCTTTTGGCTATTGCTATTCCCCACCACACATACACATGCGTGTGCGTATGTGTGTGGGCCTGCTTACTTTGTAATCATACAAGACCACACACACACACACACACAGAAATCACTTTTATTGTTGACTGCACTCAATTACTTATTTATTTATTTATTTTACTTTTATTTGGTTATCTCCTCCGTTCTTATTTATAGTTGCAAGCTATGCCAAAAATAGGTTAAGGCAACCAACTGTTTTAATCATATCTATGTGCGTTACAGGCCCTAACGATATGGGGGCCAGCGAGCAGCATCACAGCATCACAGCATCACAGCATCTCTGCTGACCATCGAACCGAAGCAGTTGCCCACTTCCTTCAACCCTGTTCAACCCGATTAGTGCACATCAATTGAACCCACAATTGGGATTGGATTCGATATCCACAGGGTGATGGCTGAGTTTTGTAATCTTTTTTCCAGTCTGGCACAACTTGTGCTTGCTTTCCCCAACAAAGTTGCCAAAGCAATCTCAAACTATTTACAACTTTATAATTCCATTACAAATTCATACAAATAGAGAAATTTCCTTGACATGCGGGTACTTAAAAGAGTCGCGAGTTTGATTGACGTTTGCTCAAGATTGTTATTCAAAAGTAGCAGTAAATTTTACTCGGGTTATTGAAATTTCTACAACATTTATCAATTATTTATAAATAAGTTCAGTATAAATTACCAGAAAGTTTTATTTGAATAAAGTTCATGATTTTGTGAAATCAAAGAAAAATTTTATTTCTGCGTGGATATTCGGATATTCAAAAAGTTAATATTATAAATACTTTGGACATTTTTTTTAAGCATATATGGAGTGTGTCATATTGAAATGGATATTGTGCAAGCCAAAATAAACATCAGATTATTTACAGCACCCAGTATCCTTTTACTGATATAAATCTGTTCCATGAATCATACACCGACTCGCATTTTTTTGGCTATCGGTTTCGCTTTGGCAAAAGGAAGACCACAGAACCCTTTTACTAAAAAAAAAAAAAAAAATAAAATCGCACATTCGACTTTCGCATGCCAACCCGTTATCGTATTTTTTTTTTTTTTATTTTTTATTTTTTTTTTTTTTTTGGCGATTTTATTTGCTTTTAAACGGACGAATGGGCAGCCAGGATACTTGTGCACGGCACAGGCTGCAGGACGCTTCACTGATTTCATTTGGCCATGATTGCTTATGGTCTGCTCTGGTCTCCCAGTGAGTGAAGAGGCCTCGAAAGGGCAAACTTTATGTTAATCAAAACAGCTTCTCGGCGCGGCTCCCGACTGCTAACCGAATCAATTTTCATTAAAAATGCAAACGAAGTGCAAACATTGCTGCAATTATGAAGCCCATAAAAATATCTTAAAGCTCTGAAACACGCACACATACGTGCACACACTCTGAATGCATAACATATGCAAAATATGTGAAAGGTAAAATTTGATAGCATACGTAAGTTGCATAGTAAATATTTAATTACGAGTGTAAGCCACAAAAGGACTGAGAGCAAAAGATATGCGAGTGAAAGAAAGGGAGAGAAAGTGACATCAAGGGAAGCAAGGGTTGCAATGGAAAAGAAAACATTTCAAATTCTCTTCTAATTATATTTAACACATTTCCCAACCTCAACTTAACTTTCACTTCTGTTTACGGTAATTTTAAGCCTTAAGCTTATTTTCTATATATTCGAACCATTTTCTCCCTTCAACCTTCTGGACGCAAATGCCTCACAGCTCTTTAACACACACTTTGCAGCTGCCACGGGCAAAGATTTGTAAGTGCATTAGCACAGAAGTGGCGACTCCCAAGTGGGTGGGGCAAGACTTCACGGCTGTGTGTGGCAAGTGGAACTCCGCTGGCAGACATACAGCGAAACAGTAGCACAACTTTTCCCTTCTCAAACTATTTTATTGCATGCCAATCGATCCGCATCGAATAATACGATTTAAATGAAAAACCATGCGGAAATCATTTATTTATAAATTTATACTATCCAAGGGGTAAAGTCCTTACACCAACACAGGATTCGAAGCCAACTCTTCTTAGCAGCGCCAATTAGATAAATCATCTAACAATCTTGATCTACTAATCCTTAATATTGCAGTACAAAGTGTTGAAAGTATAATAATGTAAATCTTAAAAGAAAGCTTGTATCCGCCCTTACAGAAACTCATTAACAGTCTTATTACACAACAGTTAACAGTTTAACAGCTCGCAAAATACTGTTTTATTCCTCTAAACGAGCTTAAGAAGCACACATTAAGTATACGCCTCGTTCTTGTTTTTAATAATTCGAGGCCTTATCTGCACACATTAAGTATACGACACGGATATTTTTGTATAATAATTCGAAACCCTATCTGAACACATTAAGTATACGACACGGATATTTTTGTCTAACTCGAGTGCTTGTCTGCTTAAATACTTTCCCTTTAATGTGAGGCCGTCACTTGGGAGTGAGGGAAATACAGTTAGATTTCGTAATACGCTAAGCACTTATAATGGGCGTTAAAGCGTTTGCAAAAGAAATTTAAATAGCTTTGGCCAATATTGATTTGTGTTCTCATCGATGGGTGGCGAAAACGCAAATCGAAAACGAAAACGAAAATCGAATCGAATTCGCATCGCATTGTGGACTTTGCATCCGTTCACCTTTTGGCAGCTGACGGCGCATAAGTCCGGGCCCACCTTGTTCCTGCCAATGCCAATGCCGACGCCAACGACAACGCAGTGGGATTAAAAATTGAGATGAAGGAAACGCACACGCCGGCACTTCCAGGATAACGCAGCCCAGACAGGCGCTGCCGGGACACCGTTGTGCATCAATGCCAGCCGTACAATTGGCTTACAATTGTTGCTGCTGTCGTTGGCATTGTTATTGTTGTTGTTGTTTCAGCTGTTGCCATTGTGGTTGCTATGCATTATGCACAGGCAATCGAAAGTGGGCGGTTTGGCAGTGTCCTGGACATGCGGTTTCCTCCAATTCAAGTGCTCTGCAAATTACGTCTTCCAATTCAAACTGTGCAATGTTTCTGCTTTTGTTTGATCAGTTCAGCCAACAACTTGCGGCGACAGTTGCTCATTTTGTCGGCGTGGCGACAATTGCATTACGCCGGACCGAATCCTTTCCGCTGCCCAGCCCAGTCTCTACAATTACAATTGTTGGGGTATGCAAGTGTTTGGCTGGAAAGTCAACAAGCCATTGTCCGCTTTTCGCCTTTAATACGCAACTCTGATTCTGGTTGGCTGGCTGCTATTGATTATATGCTCAGTGGCCTAATTGCCTAGACAAGGGACGAATAGATGAATATCTGCGATACTCGTGTCTAATTAAATAAATTTGCTCGGCTCGACTGTCATGTCTATTTTCCTCGCAGCATCCCATAAAAATAGATTTAGGCCCAAAAAAGTATATGAATTTAAATTGTGACCAGTCTCTGACAGTAATACACAATACACACAAATAAATATATATATATATATATATATATATATTGTGTGTGTGTAAAGGCAACCAAAAATTGGTCCTCTAAGCCACATAAAAATAATTCTCGTTGTAGCCATTTTGCTTACACATGAGCACGCAGGCAAACGAGAGCAGGGGAAAGGGAGGAAGAGTCGAGCTGCAGACGTTACACATACGCACCGTTGTCGGCTGTTCGGCTGTTCGGTTGTAGGCAACGCGCTGACAACCATAATGAGATGTCAGCGCTGACTATCAAGTGGCTTTGGTAGCTGCTGGGCACTTGGCTCGGTTGGACCCAAGCGACCTGCTTCAAGTGGCGCGCCCCAAAGTGGGGCAAGGCAATAGGACATGCCCGCTTCCACTTCTACTTCCACTTCCACTTCCACTTCCACTTGCACTTCCACTTGCCGCGTCGACGTGCTTAACATTTTTTAAGCCATAATGAGCGGCGGCAGCAGCAAATGAGACAAAGGCAAAAGGCGGCAGGGCGTGACATTTGAAGTGCCTCCAGCCTGGTAGCTGCACACGCATAAACATCCTGGTCACAGGACGCAGAGCAGCTCGCAAACTAATTTCTGCTCCATGCCCATTGCCTCCATCCATTTTTAATGATGACAAATGCGCTGGCAAATGCGGCAGCAGCTCCCTCAATGATGATGACGACGATGATGACGAAGCTGTAGCTGATGATTGTGTCTTACGACTCAATAGTGCTCCTGTTGGCAAGGATAACGCGCTTGAATACCAAGCGAAAACGACGGAAAATGTTATTGAAATTGTAAATTATGTCAAGGACATGCAGCAATTGCATCTGAATGAAGGCATCCCAAAAGATATGCGAATATCCTCGGCTTGAGCCGCATTCCATTAACAACAACAGCAACAGCTCCGCCCCCCTCTTAACTGGCTGTTAGCCAAATTGTACGACACCAGGGAATAGACAGCTGCCAGTTAAAGAGTAAAAGTCATTGACAACAACTTAAGGGCTGGCCATGGTTCCATTCCCGAAATTCTCCGCACATCCTTAATTGACAGCAGTGCAGAAGAAAAGTTTGTGCGCAGCGGCGAAAACTTTTTTGATTGCCTCAATGGCCACAACGCCTTTAAATCCATAATGAGTAAGTTGCTCGCCGTGGCTGCCACGCCCAGGAGCGACGTATTTAATAATTAAAAGCTACACCAGAGCTCCGTGCAGGTCCTTTCGCTTTGTTCGCCAGCTCGTCCTTTTGCATGTTGGCAGCGGGTGAAGCTTATCGAAGAAATCAAATCAAATTACAAAAGCAATTGCACTTAGTGCAGCCAAACATGCGATTACAATGGATTTAGTTAGAGGCTCGTAATCAGGAGTGGGCGTGGCCGTGGCCGCTCATACTAAACAATAACTGCGCCCGCATGCGTCACGCACACCATCAACGCAATAATCTCTGTGCCTCACATTATGAAATAAGCCGCGCGGCTTAAAAAGTTGCCATAAGGATTTACGGACTCCAAAATTTCGAGTGTGTACTCATTGAGCAAATGCGTACACACACACACACACACACACATGCAAATTACAATCCTTGTTTCAGATTTTGTGTAGTATATATATAACACACAGCTCAACACATTTCAGTTTCCTATGCCTGAGAGTTTGTTCTCTGAGTCAATAACCAATCAATCATTCAGTTAGTCAAGACATTCGCAAACATATAGATAAAACTCATTTTCTCAGACAAAACTGTGCTACATTTAAGTAAACAATAATATTTGAATGAGAGTGCAGAAATGGATAATATATATGTATATATATGTCTGCCTATCTATCCTCATATAATGCATTCGTTGCCTTTTATCTCAGTCATATAAATGATCATTTAGATAAATATGATGCATTTCTCTTACATTTTCTTGTCAAGTTAATTAATTAGCTTGCAACTAATTTAGTTTATTTCCCCTTAAAGTCTGTCTTGCTTGTGTGTGTGTGTGTGTGTGGGTGTGGGTGTGTGTGTGTGTGTGTGTGTGTGTGTGTGTGTGTGTGTGTCGGTCTGTGTTGCTTTCATTTAGCTCTTAACACAGCCAAGTCAATCATGGCCCACTTGACCACAAGCACTAAATCACTTTGAATGGGTCCATGCTTCAGGCCAAGTCAGATTCGCTGTTAAGGATGGAACTCGAGCTGGAAATGTGATTGTGTCTCTCTCTCACACTCTTTCTCTCTTTCGGCGGTCTCTGTGCCCACTTGTCAGCTGTTTATCTTGGCAAAGTAGAGACAAGAGTACGCGTGTACTTGTGTATGCTATATAAGGCTCCAATCTAAAGGATCTTGGGATTGACAGCGACATTTCCATAGCAGCTGCCTTTGCTTACTTTCTACCTTCCTGCCTCCAAGCCCTTCAAGGGGGCGTGGCAAAATCAATTGCACGCCAATTCAACTTGCGGCCCAGCATCCATTGACAGCACATTAACTCGGCCCCGCCCTCCGCCATCCGCCCACACAAATCTCCATATTCAAAAGACGCATCCATTATTTATTATTCCGGCGATTTTCAGAAGACAAAAATCAAGTAAGCGTGCTTTTGTCGGAATTTGGCCATTAGAATCGTTTGAGAAGTCTTTTTCGGCATGCAACATACATTCGTATAAGACCATTACAGCCCCTCGAATGGCTACAGGGTATACGAAGCTGAAACATTCGGCAAATAAAGTGCTCAATCAGCAGAGGAGCGACGGGGTGCTCCATTAAATCGCTGACTGACTTGATACGGACGCTCGAATTGACACTTGGGATGGATTAGCATAAAACTTGGGCGAATTCTCAGGGAAGAGACTATCTTTTTCTTTTCGAAACGCACGTACCATATGTGTGCCGAAGTAAATAGAATTTAAGACGTGTGAAAGCCCTCCTAAGCAAACGAAGCGAGTGGAGGAAAATTCCAAAGTTTATACGTGTTTGCATTTGTGCTCTGCCCCGAACAAAGAAACTGAGAAACATGATTAACTACCGTTGTTGGCCTGGTCTGAATTTAAAATATACTAATAGACGCATAGACACATTATATAACTAGTCGAAACTTTATTTTTGTTAAGGAGAAGGAGAGAGTTTGTATACTCAAATAAATAATCTATTAAGGTATTCCCTTTACTTAAATCAAAATAGAATAATAGATCAGTTGCATACAAAGAGATTCAAGAGATTCTCAGCTTAGGTAAATCAGCACTCAGCATTTATTAAATATATTATATAGTTGTAATTAAAGTTGACCCTACCTCTAAAACGATATATATATATATATATATATATATATATATATATATATATATTACTATAAGAAACTAAAGCAGAGTTCTCCAAGAATATCTGATTACCTCTTGCAACATTAATGAGCCGTTGCGCTCTTGCTCTTAACTGCTGCCATACAACATTTTCGCTCTATAAGTGGGGAAAGAAGAAAAGGAAAAACTGTGGTCGGAGCTTGAGCGTTAAATTGGAGCAAGTGTTCCGCTCTGTGCGACTCGATTAACTCACTTAGGCATTGTGAACTAACCAACATTTTGTTGTCTCGTCTCGTTTCCGTTTCCGGCGGACCAACTACAATAGGAAAGCTGCGCTGCTCTCTCCCATTCAGAGTTGCCAACTGGGTGACATTTTACATTCTGTGCATAACAAATCCGAACAGAGCCAAATTGTTGGCTCCTATCTTTCACTAACTGCCACTCGGCAGGTTTTCCGAAATTTTCATTCCGGCTCAGTCCTGTGTTAAATGCCTTGTCATATATCAACATGATGTCGTTATTTATTAATGAACTGTAAATGTGATTGATGTATTTGTTGTTATCCCTGTGCCCGAGTCCTGTCGTTGTCAGCCATATTTACCGCTCTTGACACTTATATATAGACTCCTTAAATGGGATTGCATGCAATTTATCCAATTTGATTGGAGTGGTCGAGAAGTCCTCTTCATCATTTCCATTTTAATTGTGTTTTCTATTTTCTTTCTCTTCAATTTATAATCCGAAAGCAAAATTCCAGCTGCCGATTATCTCTTTTTATCTCTTTTTAAATTCTGAGCATTTGCTTTAAAACAAGCTGCACTAAAAATACCTGCTTTTCATTTAATCCCTCCCCAACTTGAATATGTATATATATAATATTTATGTATGTATATATATAGTTCTCATCCATTTTCATTTTTCCTATGCACAAAACAAGGTTCAAAGTAAATACTCAGCAGCTGCTTAGAGGAGAGTGGGAAAAACTTAAGACATGGCCGGGCTCTGGCTTTTACATACCCGGAGGAACGGGACTGTGGCTGTGGCTGTGGCTGCGGCTGCAGCTGCAGCTGTTGCACTTGCAACAACAAACAAGGACGACGACGAGGACAGGAAAAATCTTAAACCACACAAAGAGCTGGGGGAAATGTCTTTCCTATTTCCTATTTCCATTGTCAGTGTCAACATGAAACAATGCAACAAATTTCACTCGGAAAATCCACTTTTCTCATACAGGGAGCGGGCTTTGGGTTAGTCCATGCTCGACATTTGGGAGACTGACATTTGTTGGTAATTAGACCAAATTAGAGCAAAGCCTTGGAGTGTGGCATGCCACCCCGGCAACAGCTGAGTTAACTACATAACAAGAGACTTATGTGGGGTGAAACCTTCAAAAACTTTCATTAGCAGCACCTGAGAGGAGCTCATTATGCATTTAGTAGGACTGCAGGGGTGCAAAACGCTTTACAGGGGAGGGCGAACGCATTATAAAAGCGGGCAACCAGCTAAAATTCTGCTCGACTATTTGCTACTCTGCACTTGCCTTTAAGCTATGTCGTAACTCCCATTGAAAATAAAAATCGACCACATATAGTTTTCCTATCTCATAACCTTTTTTAATTAAGTTTTGCCATCACTTTTCATCGGATCGAGCAGGGTATATCTGCAAGTCATATGGTCTGTTAAATTGCCAGTCCCACCTGCGCAATTTTCTATAAGAATCTCAGACTGTGCTGCCAGAGAAAATCCTGTTCGGTACTAATTAATTAAGCTATGCGGCGCACAGGATGTAAAGGTAAAGAGGATAACAAAACGCACTTCAGCCGCTGCCAGGGGGTCAAGGAGGATCCCTTAAGTACAGACAACGTATACGCACTGTGGGACATTGTTCGACACGATAACCGGCATCTTAACACCTGACATAATTAAACGTTTTGTCGTCCTGCCAGAATGACGGCGTCAACTTCGTAAGCGCGCGCTTGACCTTCGTGCAAGCAGAGACAATCTGAGCATATATACACGTGGATATACACGCACACAGCACATGACAGGCATATAAGTGCACACGCACACAGACGCGCACACACACTCCCACGTACACACGTACACACACACACACAAACACAAACACTATGCGCTTATGAGTTTTGTGGTTGCTTTATAAGGCGACAACAACAATAATAACTAACTTAAATATGCAAATATTTGCACAATGACATCGGGAGGCAGCAAGAATTCAGGGCAGGGGAGCGCCAGAGACTGATGATACGACACTTGCAACACTTTACCACACTCACACAAACACACACACTCACACACAACACATGTGTGCTGGTATGTGTGTCTGGGGCAACCGCAGGACTGTTTATTGGTTGTGGCCTTAGCCTTTTATGGCATTTTTGTGGCTTCATTTTCTGGTCGACAAAATTGAATTATTTTTATTAATATTTATATTTTAATACCAATTTGAAGCGCTGAATGCCATTTAATGATTGCAATTAAGGCGCCTTTTATGCAGCTGTGCCTGGGCTTAGCTCCTTCTTAGCAGATGTGAGGAGGGGGTTCTTGCCAAGGTCTTATCCTTATCAATGCGTCAAAGTGTCTAACTGATTTGGCCCAGAGAGTCGAGCACCAGCATTCGCTCTTAGCTTATGCGCTTCCACTCTCTTAGCTTCCCTCTCTGCGCTCTCAGTTCGTGCAGAGCTTTTCACCACATTGTTAATGCTTAACAAGTAGTTTCGAGCTCATGAGCTTTTGAGAACTGCTTATGTTGTCGCTAGGTGGCGCCAATCAAAGCTTTGCGCCTATTTGTTATTTATACATTAACGGATTTTTAAAAGTCTTTTCGACGGTGTCTTGAAAAGTAGAAGAAATATATAACTAAAAATAATAAAAAAAGCTTTTTTTGTGAGGGGTTAATTTATTACCTTTAAGCTCAAGTAATTATAATTAACAAAATATTTTAAGATATAGATGGGTGATTTTTTTAATTGATAAATTAATGTGTAGTATCTTATATCAAATACTTCATATATTTAAAAATGATATAAAATATATTATGTATCTTCTATTTCGAAGTACAGTCTCGCAGATCGGTTCACACTTTCGCCATAACAACCCCTCTGTGCTTAGTACTGATTACGAGGTATATCAACTTTATTTTATTTATGAAAAACTGAGTCCTTATTCCATTTTGCATTGTCAATCTCCTGCAATGATACTGCCAATCCACCACAGAGCTTAAATGATCTCCACCTAAAGCTGTCAGAAATCGGAAAACGTCAATCGGCTTTACTGATGGCCAGACGGCGATATGGCAACGCTGGCTCATTAGGCAAAAAAGCGTTGAAAGTTGTCGTTGCCAGAGCTGCCGCAATTTGTTTCGTCGGCCACTCGGTTCGTTTATTAAGTTTAATTTAATTGGCACAGGTAAACAGTCTGTTAAAGTCAAAGCTTCAAGCATTGTGCGCCCCCTCCCACCGCCACCCCAGCCCCCTTTCACCCCCACCCCGATACTCAGCTGACGGCGAGACACAGTTTCCATAAAAGCGGAGGCTCACAAAAAGCGAACAGCCGCCCGCTGACCAGAGTGGCCACTCTCTACGTCACAGCCACCCGCGTTCCATATGGCAACCCCACCCGCTTACCCTTCTCCCCCTCCCTCCAGCCCAAAACCCTCCCGTTGATCTGCGCATGCGTGGCGCGCATATTTCATGGCAAGGCGATAATTAATGCAACCAAAAACTGAAATACAAAGTGTCTTGTTTTTGTTGTTGTTGTTGCTGTTCTTGCTGTTGTTGCTTGTCGTTGTCCAAAATTTTTTATTAAATTTGTTAGTTTTTGTATACGGTTAGCGCATAAAGTGCTTCGATCGAGTACGCTACAAATGCGAATCATTTTGTAACAGTTTAATAGAAGCCAATTATCATCTATGAAGAAATTTTTAAAATAAATAAATTAAGCTCAAGTTAATTCTTTCAGGAGTGTATAATAAAACAGTTGACTTAATATATAGAAAGGTGAAGTTTCTGATAAATACTTAAGCCTTATAGAAAATTATGATATAATCCAGAAGAAGAGGATTACTCGATAGAATGCAACTCATTCAATGCAACTAATTTAAATACATTCAAGTATTAAACAATTAATTGTTTAAGTATTAAAATATCTATACATACCTTTCGATTTATATTAAATGTGAAATTAATAATTAATATTTGTAAATGTGGATGTTAATAACTCCAACTTAAAAATCCTTTTCTTTGGATTTTTCTTTATAACTTTAGAGGGTATTCGAATTCTCGTTAACTCCCAAACGAAATCCGTGTTTATTTTGTTGGCTGACGCGTTCGCACTGAAATCTGTCAACGGCTGCGATTTCGACTCTCGGCCAGATCGATCGGCAATAAGACGTTGACTTGGCCTCTGCCTCTGCCTCTGACTCTCCCTCCCTTTCCCTCCCTCTCTCTCCCTCTCTGTCTACCTCCCTCCTCTTTCGATCCTTACCCCTCCCCAACGCTGTGCCCGTGCCTCATTCTGTGGCATGTGCAGCTGATGATTTATTGGCGCTCGCCCGCTTTGGCATTTGACGCATTTGTGCAACATGCGTTTTGACATTTACCGCTGATTTGTGTGAAATTGGAAAAAGAAAAAAAAAACTTCATTTGCCAATTGGCAGCGACTGCCGCCTGTTCACTTAATTAGATGCAGATTTCGATTCCAATTCCGATTCCGACTTCAATTCAAAATTCACTATTCAAAATTCACAATTTTCGATTTATAATTTATTAATTCGACTAACTTAGACGTAACTTAGACGTAGCTTAGACTTAGGCGCCGGCGGCTTATTTGCGTGTCTCTGTCTTACCTGGCCGTGCGTGCCACGTAATGCCAAGCCCCCTGGCTGAGCATCAACCATAGAGTGGACCGGAGCATGGCTGTCCAGTTTTTGGGCAGTCCACAAACCAGCTTGGCCGGCCAAGAGGCTTTACGGCTTTGCGTGGCAGCCGCAGAAGTTAAACGACGCTTAAGCAGTGCACAAGCAACTCCTCTAAGCTATTCAAATTGTGCTCCACACACACTCGCACACACACACACAATTACACACACGTGTGTGTGTAACTGCTAATTGAGTGACCCACGCAGTGACCAGGTGAGTAACTCGGCCCAATCGGTCCTTGGCCTGTGCAGCCTGCAAATGTTGTGCAATTAGCATTTAACTAATTGCTCCTGCAGACCCATTAGATAATCAGAGCCCTAATTGTATTGCCTTCACATCCACCCCCACCCCCACCCTTACTCCAGCTGCCAGCAAGAGGCATTCGCATTCATGGCGCTCAACGTTGCGTATGAGTTATATTTACATTCGATTCAGAGCTGTAAATTGCATTACGATGCGCCCAACTGCAGTTTGTTGTTGCAAATTCACAACAAAATATGCAAATTTAATTATATAGACACACATTATATTCCAGACCGTTCCGAGAGCTGTAAATAACATCAACACCAAAATATTTAATAGCCAAAGTCATGTGTGCAAATTGAATTCGTTTGCCAAATACAGACTTTTCACAGACAGCTGACACGCACACGCACACGCACGCACACACACATGCAAGCATTCTATTATATACTATATACACAGAAAATTGAAAACTTAATTTATTTATGCGAAAAGTTGCAAAACTTCATTAGTCCAATCATGGAAGAAAATTCGCAGTAGACTTCTCCTAAATTTTGTTAATTTCTTCGTTTTAAGAAAACACACAAAATAGTCTACATAGGGTACACACAACATTTATTAGGTGCAGCAGCCAGGTCGATTAATTCCTGTCCGTCCGTATGTATGAACGCGTTAATCTCGGGAACTCTAAAAGATAGAGACTTAAAAGTTTACACGTAGCTTCTATTATATTACGCGCATATCAAATTCCTTTCGGATAATCGATAACTCTCCCTATTTCTTTGCTATCGATAACAAGTTTTCAAGCATTTCTTCTTTAAAGTCATCAAAATTACTGTATATATTATTTTTTGGTATTTCGGATTTTCTCCCTTATTGTAGGAAAATTAAAACGTGGCATTAATATTCTTAATTTGTAAAAGACAATTTAATTAAAGGTTTGATAGCCGTACCGGAAAAGGCTTCCAAAAATATTTCCTAATACGAATAGATAAAAATTCTTTCCAAATTCAAACACATCGATGGAAATAAAATCATTTATCGGAAATAATTTGCAATTTTTTGTGCGAAATTTCACTCGTTCGTTCTATATTGGGGCACACTTTGAAACGATGCTTGAGCGAATTTTACATTGCTGTAAATTTTCCACACAGGCTTGCAAATACGCCTACTTACACATACTCACACAGACTTGCACACACACACAAGAACACACAGAAGTGAGAGATAGCTCGCAGACGTAGCTCATATTCGTGTCATCTTTGGTTCAATTAATGCTAATGGGTTGCCTCTTGAGCCTGCGAAGCTTTTGTGCGCGTTTAATGAGCTCGCCGAGCCATGCCCACATTTAACGAGGGCCTGGCCGCCCTTCAACTAACTGTAATCTTGTGTTTTGCTTGCTATAAATATAACTGATTTCTTGTTGTTATTCGCTTTTCTCCCACTCTCTCGTTGCAGGTAAGTCACACAAATACTTTGGCACTTAACGTCCAACGGGTTGGGGGCGAAACGGGACCCTTCGGCTTGGCCCAGAGATCAGGCCGTGTTGTTAGCCAGCTTATATTTAGCATTTGGTAAGTCTGCCGCGAAAAGCAAATACCTTAAAATACATATGCCGTAAGCCAAAAAGAAGGAGAAACAACAAATGCAAGACCGAGCTAAGCCAAGTGAGCGGAACGGAAATGGCGAAGAGAAGGAGGGCGGGAGACTGAGACTGAGACTGAGACTAAGGGTGAGAGTGAGAGTGAGATAAAACACTTGTACAACTTACGGAAACAGCAGTTGAGAATTGCTGTTGGGTCACCCCAAAGAGGCGTTAAACTTTTCCCTTTTCTATACCTTTTTGCGTCGGGTTCTATACTTACACTAATTTATATGGCTTGAATAGGTGGGTTAGTGTGTTCTCGAATATGGCCCCTTGAGGGAACGTCCTGTTTCATCTCCTCGGTTTTTTTCTTTTTTTTTTTTTTGTTGTTTTGTGTGTATTGTCAGCCACAGCACTGGCGACAAAGGCCAGCCACAAAAGTGGGTGGCAACCTGTTGAAGTTGGCGGACCGCGGCGCCAAAAAGTAAACAACAAAAATGCGAAACGCTCCGAAAGTCTGGCAGCCACGAAAGAGAGAATGAGAGCACAAGGCACGAGAATCAGAGTGAGAGTGAGAGGCAGTGCAGCAACGTGATTGAGCGTGAAAATTCAAATAACGGGAAATCTAGCAGGGCGCAAACAACTTCTGACATCGTTAAAGAGCTTTCCAGAGGTAAAGCTTTATAAAAATAACAGTATTTCCTTTACATGGGCCCAGGTTCAAATGAAGTAAGAAAAGCTTTGATTAGCCACTGATTTTGCCTTCACATGAATGTTATTTTTTTCTAAGCTTTTAAATCCATTCCAATTTACTTAACTATTTTGTGTCGTGTATGCCAACAGGAATAATTATTATAATATATTTAAATTTTGCAGGAATTAAAGTTTCCACATAAGACAATTAGTCAAGTTTTCTAAATAATAATTAGAAAAATTTTAAAAAAATAATAATAATAATTAAATAAAGATTGTTTTTCAAAATTAATTAGGATTTTTTTTTAAATGAAATAAATTTTTAGTAAATTTTATGTACTAGCGGATGTATTAAAACAGGCAACTAACAACAATAACTAACTGCTTACTGAAGCTTAAAAGCTGCCATTCAAAGTTTGCAAAAGTGAAAGCTATCTGAAAGAAAAGCACACTTATCATAACGGGAAATTCGTATCGGTCATTAGAAAATTGCGAGCTAAAGCTTTTTTGGGCAGACACTCGAGTTCCCACTCTCCCTCTCTCTCACACTCTCACTCTCACTGTCTGGGTATCTTTCAACTCCTGCCCCTCCACCTCCTTTCATTTCTATCTCTTTGGCTCTCAATTTTTCCGCGCGCAGCTTGAGAGCTTTGCATTTGGACAGGTTGTGGGACTTGGGATGTTTCTGCTCTATGTCTGGTGTGCAGCGGCGAGAGACTCGATAGAGACAGAGACTGTAGTCTCTGAGATTCTATATGGCCACAAGTGGCCCGCCGCTGTCTGCTGCTGGCGTCGCAGTTGCTGTCGCAGTCGCTGTCGCAGTCGACGTCGCCGTCGCAGTTGCCATCGTTGGCGCTGTCGTAACTCCGAAAAATCCAGTTCCAGTTTATCCCCAGCAGGCAGCATGTGCGGACGTTGTCGTCGTCGTCGTGGTAATTGTTGTCGTTGTAGTTGTCGTTGTCGTTGTTGCTGTCTTCGTAGCTGCTCTCATCGCGTCGCGTCTTCTTCTGTTGTTGCCGTTGTTGCCGCTGTTGCTGCAACATAAGTCGCGGATCAAATAAACAGATCACAAACTCAATTCAAAATCGGATCGCGATCGATGAAATTAACTGCCAACAACTTTGGTTTGAAGTGTGAATTAATTTCGTATCAAATTCAAATTGAAATATTTTTTAAAGAAAAATTGTTTGTGTTTTTGTGTTTTATTGGTATCGAGTGAGCACTGTACGCGCATTTACTTCTTATATTCTATAATTTTCATTTATCATCCAAAATTTACCATTTTACCATTTAATATATGCAGACCTGAGCCACAAGTGAACTCCCATCATTATCAGAGGGTCCACACCTTTTCATTGTTGTTGTTATTCAGCTTGTTGATTAGCTTTCCTTATCATTGGATTGTTGTCTATGGCTTCCTTTATGACACCGCGCCCATTCTGCCCCGGCTCTGGTTCACAATTTACCTTTTTTCGATGCAATATGTCAAGTCTATGCACCTTTGAATGAGCAGCAAAGAGTTTTGTTTATTATTTTCGAATATTTCGTGAATGACAAATACAATATTTTACTTGCAAAATGACGATGAATCAAGTTTTATATTATAAAATTTGCTAATTAGCCGACTAAGCAGTTGCTTACGCCTCGCATTGCTCATACGCCGTGTAACGGCACTTTCATTGTTCATACGTCCCGTTGTCTTCGCCACGAACCGTAGCAAACCATAACAAACCGTAACAACAGATTTGCCTCATTTGACGTCTTTACATTCATCATCTGTAAATACAACGAGGCCATCAAATCATTTTAACACTCGGCGCTCCATCAAAAATGTATTCAGATGATTAGCATCGATTACACAGTGAAAAAAACCGCAGTGAAATCATAAAACTTCAACAATTTAACGAAAATACGCATAAAAATCAAATGTGAGGAACATTCTGAATCACATTTATTGCGCATTATGGGGCGCACATTTTTAGATATTTTATAGCATAATTTGCAACGTACGTGCCAAAAAAAAAAAAAAAACGTATGTTAATACATAATATATATATTATATATTTGTGTACAATACATATTTTTTTTATTGGCACTTTGATAAAAGATTTTGATTTTTGATTGCACTTCTCTAATACATTTTGAATAGAAATTTTATTGCTTCAAAGAGAGTGTAGGGTACCTAAGAATTTAAATATGGATTAAGTTTTATTTGACGCAAATCATCTCTGAGTTCTAGTCAAGAAGCTCGCCTTAAAAATATATTTTTTTTTTTTTCAATTGATATCTTATCGAATATATTTAACATCTTTTGGAATATTCATTGACTAAGTCAAGTAATCTTTTATTTACTTATTTATTTTATCTATCTAGTAAAGATAAAAGATAAATTTTATTATTGATCTTGTTGTTGTATATTGCAAAAATATTTTGTAAATGTTGTCAAATGCTGTGCTGCATTTTGTTTATAAAGATCTGAAAAATCAGTTGGGCGGCATTTTCGTAATTTTGTTTTTGTTCAATGCAAACAAAAACACAAAATCTAAAAAAATAGCTCGAAACGGTGATCAAAGCTAACTGCGCACCGGACGTTCGCGTCGCAGTCGCTGCCACCGTCGTCGTGGCCGTCGCAGTCGACGCTGACGTCGTCCAAAATTTGCGGCCTGCCGAAAATTCACAACATTTGCATTCAGCCACACACACCTAACGGATGCAATATCAACAAACGCGCGCGCAGATACAAAGATACAAAGATACAAAATGTTTATTTCTATTGGCGCTGCGCACGTTTTCAGCGTTTACATTTACCGACGTCACAAGCCCAAAACCAGACGACGCTGTCGGCAAAAACATATTGAAAAAGATATAAAAAAATTGTTAATTGCCCGCATGGCAATTGTCAACCAGCTGGCCCCCTCCCCTTCTCACCCCTCACACACCTGCCACACAACGCACTGAAAAGCTGAAACGCTAGTAAAAAACGGATTTTTTGCTGTGATTTCTGCGGTTGCATTTGCAAAAATTTGTCTGTCCCATGTCTATGACATGAATGTTTGTGACTGTTGTTATTTGTTATAGTTGTCTTTTTCTAATTTGGATTATTGTTAGATGCCGGGCCAGCATCAGCGACCAGCTCGAGATGCTTAGCCATCCGTAAACGTGTTGGGCTTCCAAAGTATCTTTGACGATGACAACAACACTACTTCGAAGTATGCCTTTTATATACATATATATATATATATATATTTGTATATATATATATAATGTTTGGCTGTTGCTGACAGCTAATTGACAAGCCCGGGGGATCAATTAGGCTGCGTTAGCGAACATATTTGAAAGCAATGCAATTGCCCGATTTTGGTTACCCTTCGTGTGGCTTTTAAAAGTCCGCGACCGGCGCTCGAGGAATGCCAAAAATGCTTAACCTACATTTTAAATTATGAGCCAAAAGCGCAACTGCAATATACACGAGACAAAAATCTCATTAAATTTTATGCCGCAGAGCTGCAGAGCCGCAGCAAGAAGAAAGCAGCAAGAAGTACGCATCAAAAGATACAAATGCAATATACTTGCAGCAAAATATTCCGTTGGAGGCCCATCAATTCTCAATGGCCATCAGCAGGCGATGGCAGGCTCCCAAAAACTGGACACTGAACACTGGACACTGGACACTCGACCCGTTGCAAGGGCTAAAGATAAGACAGGCCGACAATTCGACAGACAGACTCAAAGACTAAACGACAACAAGCAACAGGGCCAACCGATTTAATTAAATGCGCTTTAAGTTTTTAGTTTTTCTTGCTACTGATTTCTCTTTAACTGAGTCCATGCAATGCAACAAAGGCCGAAACTATAGAAATTGCATGTATCCAAAAAAATGAATTAACAAAAGAAATATTATTTAATTTATAGTCTCCCTTCCAAAAAGATGCTAACAATAGGTTAATCAAATCTCATATTAATACTTAATTAAATGACATTTAGACTGAAGCAGAAGTGAAAATTAAATAAAACCAAATGAAGAGATTGTCCTAATTTGTATAATTTTTGAAGTATTGTTTCTAATTTTTATTTCACATTTTTCAATGTCTTCATTAGTTCAACACTTTATAATTAACTGCATTTTTGATTTCGATTATTACATTTAACTGTTTTTTACATTTAGCCAGTTGCATTAGAATATGAGCCAATTAGCAGAATATTCTATTAAAGATTGAAACTCATTAAGAGTATCAAAATATTCGGCTTGTCATTCTCGCCTTTCGCCTTCCACTTTCGGTCAAGTGCAGAGCTCTTAAAATTATTTATATATCGATAAAGTATATATATATCTATTAAGAACCTGTTTCTGTTGATGGCACCCGAAAAAATGCCGATATGAGGCTGGAGCACTCGCAATGCCCTTAGGACATGTCTTAAATGATGTTAACGATGCCCTTTGGGTGTTAATTACAAGTACGATTTAATCTGGACAATCGACTGTCATTAAGTGTAGCGAAATGATCCGCAAATGTGCTAATGAAACTGACAAACCTTGAAAAAAAAACAATATTAAAAGCAAACAGAACACAAGCAAAAAAAAAAAGATGAGAACGGAAAATTTGTTAAGATATATTAAGAGAGCCCCACGGATTCATTCATTCAATTAGCCAGCCGCAACAGCTTTTTACTATATTATAAACAGTTCGAATGTCGCGCATATGAAGAACTTTCTGTTTATAGATAAATTTAGACTCAAGAGCGAGCATAAAAACGAAAAACAGAGCTAAAAATTATGTTTGGCACGAAGAGCAGAAAGGAAAAAACGCAAAACAAAACTTATATACAATAAGTAGAGCAATGATCCAAATTTTTGCAGTGCGACAAAAAGAGGGCTCGAAAAAGTCAGGCGAAAATTAAATGTGTTGTTTTCCTTGTTGTCTGCTTGTTATACCCTGTTTACCTTGAAAAAGAACAATGGTGGGTATATTGGTTACAGTGTTTATATTGTTGATATGAAATAATGATGCCGATATCTCAATCCATTCTCGGACATTATCTTTGACTCGCAGATTCTTTGACTTTTATGCTTTATATTAAGCACACTTTAGTTACTGCAAAAATATCCCCAAAAAGGGAAAAATTATAATCAAGAGAGTCTTTACTTTATTTTTTTGATGAAGGTCGGATAGTTTATAAATAATTGATTAATTTGAAAAGAAGAAGCACAGTCACAGCATAAAACGCATTTCTGTGTGTTTTAACTAAACGCTCATTGCAGGATATCTGCTAGTCGCCCACTCTCTGCTGCGAGCCTCCAACTTATTTCTGCTTGGCGTCGTGTAAATTCCGTTTCTATTGTTTTGCCATATTGCATTGTCTTCCGTCTTTGCTTGTTCGGATGTTTGTGCGACAAATGGGGCAGATGGGACCGGTGGGACAGGTGGGACAGGTGTGGGTGACGATGAAGAATACAATGGCTGACTGCTATAAAAATTAAACACCACTTTGAGCAATTTGATTGACTGACACAAAGCCTTCTAAATTTGGACAGGTGATCCCAGGACAGGTAACCAACTGGAGGGAGTCACATTTTTGCGGCTGGAAAACGATTTCGCGTTGATTTCGCGATTGATAAGTCGAAATATATCAAGATGTTACAAGTTGAACATAAACTGAATTTTCATTAAAATAAAAATTAAATTCAAAAAATTTGAAACCATAAGATTTTTTGCTCTTTGGTACAACAAATCTGTTGGGAATTCAAGACTACAATTATTCGACCACAAATTATAGTATTATTGATCTTAAAATTTGTAATATAATAAATAAATCATAGTATTATTGATTTTAAAAGTTTGAATAATAGATTATGATAAATAAATCATGGAAAACTTAAACATATATTAAATATATACATTTTTTAGTTCCAACACACGTACGTATCTTTGCTTGCGCAAACTGAAAAGATTAGACTTTAAAGTAAGCTTGAATGGAAATCCTTTTTCAAGCGCAACAAAATATATAAAAATAGAACACGATTTAATAGACTTGGCAACCATCATCTCCAGTAGCTCTCGACAGTTTCATTCAATCTAATCTCTGACAGCAGCGGCTTATGAGTAAGACGGGCGTACAATTAAGCTCCGGAACTTGTTCACGTTGAGGCGAAGCGCATTTCAGAAATACCTGTCCAAATTTATATGTATGTGTGCATTATAATGGCAGGACACGATTTAATCCCTGACAGGCGTGAGTTGCATGACTAACTTTGGTTAGCGAGCCTTTCGGCTGAACTGTCACTCTATATGGACAGCTCTTTAATGATGAATCGCTATTTGAGGCTTAAGGAACAGTCACTGCATTTTCCCAGGACTGAATCAAATGCCCGCCCCATTTGGCCATGTTAAGTGACTTAAGTGTCGTCAAGAAAGTTTAGGCTTTGTTTTTTTTTTTTTTTTTTTTTTTCTATTGTGTTGTGTGTGTGTTTGTTGTTTTATTTTGTGCGGGGACTTGGCACTCTTTGTTTTTTGTTTTTTTGTTTTTCCTTTTTTATTATGGTTTTTCTCTTTTTGTCGTCGGCGTTTATCTAATCAATAATCACAAGAAATGTCAAAATAGCAAACGTGCAAAATCAGTGGGGACATTGACAGCAACAAGGACGAGCCCCCAAGCCCCAAGGCCCCCACCCCCTCTTACCTATAGCCGAGTCCTAGTTATGCTAGTGGGAGCGAACGTGCTCGGCTCCTAACAACAATACAAACAAAGCAGAAATCTGACAAAAGTTCATTGTGTCTGTGAGCTTATAACAGTGTGTGTGGGTGTGTGTGTGTGTGGGTGTGCGTGGGTGTGCGTAAAAACTTTTAAGCAAACAATTGTGTTCGGTGGCTTTCTACAGCCTTATAAAGTCAACACACAGACACAGACACAGACACAAATCGAAAATTGACGATATTGATGGCTCTGATGCTTCCCTTGATAATGGCTTTGCTGGTTTTCGCACCACCGAAATTTGATAAAGTTATTTTGGCAATGCGTCTTTTAGTGTCCCGACCTTGCCAATTGCGAAATAGGAGCTGCTCATTGGAATTGACAAAGCGGCTGCCACAATGCGGCTGCCACAATGCGGTGGCCAATGCCAATGGCCAGCTGCGCCGATTGGATTGCACTTGGAACCACCAAAAGTTGACTCGTGAGGTTCATATAAGGATTCCATAATAAATGTTTAAGGGAGCAGTAAATAGCATAGGGTGTTCATACTGCTATCAAACATAGTTTGCCTACTCTTTTAATATTCATAAGCAGTTCGTTACAAATCACTTGTATTTAATATATATTATAGCCGACAAGCATCATATATTAATAAGAAAATATTATATACCAGTATTCTATAATAAATGTAAAAATGATCAGTAAATACCTTATGTATAGTACAGGGTATTCATACTTCTGCTAATATTGAATAAAGAACTACTAACCATCACATAATAACAATAATGTATACCAGTATAGAATCCCGCATGCTGACCTTAAATAAATATATTATTTAATCTACACCCTAGACTAATCTTACTGTTTTAGACTTTACAACAAGGAATGTATAAGAATTATATAAATAATAAGCAACTTTGTCGGCATTTAAAGTCTTAAAACCAATTACGAATGCGTTAGATATTATATATCTCCTAAATGTTTTCTGACTTGATGCTTTTTTCATTTGTGTGCGGCTGGAGAAAAGCTGAAGTATCTTCTTTCCGAGCGACGCGTTCGTGAGTGCTTTACAACTCAAACAGAAAGAAAAAACTTTGTACACATTTGCCTTAGATGGCAAGTTGTTAGCCAAATCGTCCTCTGGCCGATGCACTGGCAATAGGCAATATGTTTGTCGGCCTGCTTTTGGGCCTTCGCATCAGGGGCGCCATAAAAGCCAACACAAATAGACAAAAAACACAGCCTGGCAGAAATCAAAAACTTTACCAAATGCTCCTTTTCTATGCCCAAATACACACACACGCACACGCACACACTCACACTCACACTCAATTGTGTGTGGTTGCCAACTTTTTGCTGACAATTTGCAACTTTTGACGTCGCAAACTGTTTTTTCATTCATTGCTCTTTTATTATTGTTATTGTTTCTGCTCGATATTCACTGTTGTTGCTTTGCATCCTCACAAAATGGTTTCACATTTCAGCGCGCCCAGAACTATGCAACTTTGCTGGTTGCCTGCCAGTCGCAGGCTCGAGCAAAAAACAACATCCCCAACCACATCCCCATCCCCATCCCCCAAATGTGTAACTGTTACCGAGCCTGCCTCTGCTGGGGTTAAGGCGACCCAACAAACCAAAATGTTTGGGTGAACCCATTTTAAATTTCAGTATTCTGTATTTTGACAACAAAATACACGACCCGCAAATTTGTGGCAACAAATGTGCACCTCCCTCACCCCCTCCCCATCCACCACCCCACTTCCACTTAAATTAAACTTTTGGTAAGCGGTTTTGAGAGTTTTTTAAAGGGCACACATCTGCTCATTGTGCCGCAATCAATAACCAAAAATAATCAAATAAAATCGAAATCGAAATCGAAATCGAACTCGAACTGTTCAGACAGATCGAGTTGGCTTTATATACATATGTATATGATGATATATGTATATCTATAGCATAACTGAATAATTAAATAATGTTAATTAACTAATGTGTGCAACTACTTAACAAGCTTTAAACACAAAGATACTTTTCTATACAAACGCTTGAGATACTTTCTGACTGCCTTTCAAAAAATGTAAAATAAAATACTAAAAAACTTATTTAAAATTCTACAAAAACAAAACTGGAAAACTGTGAAAAATCAATATTTAATTGGTATGCACAAACATTTGCATACACAAATGGAATTTTAGCCCATTTTGGGCATAGGGTATCGCATAACCAGAATAACTCACACTCATTATTTGCTATTAGAACGCATTTTGGTTTCTGTTGCTCATCTAATTAGCAGAACTTTGTGGCCGGACAGCTGTCATCCTTTAGTTTTGTTGTCCTGGGATCTCAGCCAGGTGCCCGACGCTCATTTGAATTGCTAATCATTTTTTTTTTTTGGTTTTTTTTTTTGTTACAGGGAGCAGAGATACGCGTCTAAGAAGTTTTTAATGATGCTGCTGTCAAAGTTTAGGGCTAGAAAGTTAGGTCGCAAAAAAGTCAACTCTAATTTGGTTTTAATTAATGCGACGTACTTGCTGCCAACTGCAGCCAAGTGCCGTCCATAAGGGAGAACCTGCATGGAATTTCTCGCAACTGCTTCAGACTTGGATACAAAGTTTTGGCTGGCTGCCAAACGGGACTCTGTTCCGCTTCGCCGTTCCAGGCGATAAGCCTGTCAAGGCGTCAAAGCTGGCGCTCTGCGATTGCAATGCATGTCGGGGAGGGATGGGGGGGTAGGGAATGGAGCTGTGCACATAAAACACGGCCACTAAGCGAACAGTGTTGCAAACGGTTGCAAATGCGCCAGTGTGTTGCACACTTTCCAACTTTACAGCTGGGTTCGATACAAAAGTCACGAGCCAAAGCCAACTTTGTACCGTTTAATTAAACCTTTCATGTACAACTTACGTATTTACAACCCTATTTAAATGCAACTTTTTGATCTCTCGGTCGCAATTTGTAATCGCATTGAGGCCCAGATTAATGGATTCGAACTGTATTTTAAATCGTTCGATTGAAAACGGAAAGCGGAAAGTTCTGGATTCTCAGATTTTTATGTTGATTTTGAAATCGATCGTATAGCATGCGGCCTATCTTCCAGACAGATCAGACATAGATATTACCAAAAACTTTGTGAAAAAAAAATGTTTAATTATGTAGAGTAAAACCAACTTAAATAGAGTTAAAAAGCGGTTTTAGTCTCTCAAGTGTTCAACTTCCGCCTTAAATTATAATTAATGAACCTGCTGACATTTATTTACTGCCCACCTTCCTCTTATATGTATTAATGAAACAATCTAAAACTTTCACTGCCACAAATTAGAGCTTTCAATTTAATGGCTGACACATTTTTCTGCAGAATCTGGCATATTTTTCGAGATATAAACACAAAATTTGAAGACGTGAATCGTGTTTTTATCGCTTAGCCCTTCTCTTAAATGAATTCCATTTTGCGAAACGCGCTCTCAACTACAGGGCACATGCATGGCTCTGCTTTCAGCCCAGCCGCTAATAAAGTTGATAAATGGCGAGTGGCCAGAGTCTGGGTATGGACTGATTCGGAGTAACCTCTGAGCGCCATTTTGAATTTCTCGCCATTAGATGTGGGAAAATGTAGTAGAAGGTTTTGAGAAATTGCGCATCATTAGAGGCAGACAGGCCAAACGGTGTCGAGTGTCGGCTCTCGAGTGATTCGGTAAAACCATCAGCGGTGAGGTGGGGGCAAGCAGCAGAGGCAGCAGTGGCAGCAGTGGCAGCAGCAGGAGGCGCCTTCCACACTTGCCATCTCGTTGTTATTTACCCAACCAAAAAAAAAAGTCGCAACGCAACTTTCGCATGTATGCCCAATACAAATACAGAACAACAAATACGCAGCATATTGCACACTCACACTCACACACACACACAGCTGAATTGGCTGCGAAACAAATAAACGTGGGCGTAGAGGCGGTGCGGGGGCGGGACGAGGCAGAAGTTGGCATATTTGTCAGACGTTTGTCAGCGCTCAACTCGCGCCATGACGTTCTTGACTTTGCTCGCAAAACATATGTGACGTAATATGCTTGTAGACTAGCCAATTACTCTCAACCGCCAAAAAAAAAAAAAAGCCATAAAAATAAACAACTACCCCACCCACAATTCCATTCAGCTGGCAACTTGATCAAAGTAACTGCAATTCTCTGAAAATGCAAATTCTGCTGCCTGTTCAACCATGAAATATAATCACATATGAGACTGTGGCCCATGTGCTCCTCTCTATGATACCTATCCAAAGTGTTTCAGCTTGAGTACCAACTTCAATTTCTGTTTGTGCCCACTCTTAGATTGCGCATACGCACCGTTTGACTGCCGAACTGGCAAATTTCCAATCTGCAAAAACTTTTGCTCAAGAATCAGCACACAATAAACTTTTATGTTAAGCAAAGTAGTTTTCCAATTGCAACTGCAACTGCAACTGCAGCTCCTTGGCTTCTCGAAAGTATTCCCAAGTAGCGCCTTGCAGGGTTTGGCAGGAAAGCCATTGAGGTTGAATGAGACAAGCTGATAATGTTTGTTGTTTTTTAGATTAAAAACTGGCTCAAACTAAAAACTCAGCTGAAGAGCAAAATATATGTGTTTATATCAGAATTCAAAACAAATTTTTCATAAATGTAGTACAAAGTTTGGATTCAAAATTGGACCAAATGTGAAATAATATCTAGCATAAATTAATTAACTACATTTTTTATATATAATAATTGAATTTGTTATTCTTTATTATATTAATATTACATTGTATTTTAATTAATTAAATATGAGAAGCAATTTAACAGGCTTTTGATGTGAAAGATTATTTAAGAACTTTGCTCTATAAAAGTTTTCCAATTTTTCACCCTCAACCATACTCAATAAAAGCTCTTTCAGCAAGATGAAGCCAGGAAAAATGAAACAATTTTGGTTACTTTTAGCTTGTGTCATTGAACACGTAACAAACAATTAGGCAAAGGTGCAGCACAACATGCAAAAGCGTTGCAAAGTTGCAGCCAGACCAAAGAACGTGCCCCATCAACGTTTCTTTGATTTGCTCACCTGAATGCGTTCCACACAAAGGATGGGTGGGAGGGGTTGCGGAAGGGAGGGAGGAGGCCACTAAACATTTTCAGTCAATTGTGCAAAAACAAGCAAAGTGTTGAAGAGTGGATACAACGAGGCCGACAGTCACACGAATTGACTGCAGTGGCTTCTCAGGACTGGGAATGGGATGGGGAATGGGGTTGGTACTGAGGTTGGGGTTGGGGTTGGGGTTGGGGTTGGGGTTGGGGTTGGGGTTGGTTAGTTAGTAGCAACAGCTGCAAATGTAAACAGAATGAGGTCAGTTGTGGTGCCGTTGCTGGTGTTGCATGTTGCTCGGGCATTAGGGCAACTGTTGATAGACGTTGGCTACTAATCACCAAGTGTACTGGAGACCCTTACACACACACACACACACACACATATATACCTACAGAGATACACACACATAAATGTATGCAGATAGAGACGGAGAACAGACAAGCCACATGCAAATGAAGCCACAAAATGACTTTTAAGTTGCTTTTGACCCGTTTACAATGCCAACTCATTTGCTGGCGCCAGAGCTCGGTTATGTCCTTAGCAAGGATATTATAAATTTGCTGCCATGTTTGTAATCTTTCAACTAATTAGGGACTTTCATTTGTCACTCTCGGGAGCAAAGCTTGGTGATAACTGTGATAGAATACCATATATTTAGTTAAGTTAGGAGTACAGGGTATCATTCAATTGGACAGTCGCTTATGAGAACAACTATTGGGATTTAAAATATATAGATCTTACATCTGAAAGTGCAATAGACCTATAATTAATGCATAAAGTAAACATTATAGGGTATCTGCCAGTTGGACACTCCCTTGTTACTTATGAGAAGAAATATTCGAATTTCAAATGAACAGATATCATACCTGAAAGTGCAATAGACCTATAAATAATGCTTAAATTTAATATTGTAGGGTATCTGCCAGTTGGACACTCCCTAGTTACTTATGAGAACAGCCACGTATACATATGTATATCAAAAGTATATTTGTTACATTTAAAGTACTTTCCCTGTTTACTTGTCCCTTGTGCTTCCTTGAAATATATTCTTTTGCATACTTTTGTAACTATTTACTATCCCCCTCTTTCCCTTCATTTCTCGTGCTTTCTCTCTCGCACACTGCGTATGCCATAAATTAAAAATATGCTGCGTCATTTTGATGCGCTGCTCCATTCTGCGACAGTCTTGTGTACTACATTGCCAGCACTCGACGCTTCTCCATGTCCCTCCACCAATTAATTGTCAATTGCCCCGCCCCTCTCCCCCCTCCCCAAACCCCTACCACTTGTCCAGGTGCTCCACATGGTTGGTTTGCCGGTGAAATAAAGTCATAAAATGTCGCCCAAAGTCAACAAAATGGGTGGTGAAATGCAAACACAACCTGCGAGAAAGCACGAGACAAAGTTTTTCATTTTCCTGCGCGTTTGAAAGGTACACACAAAATTTTCAACAAAGGGACGACAGAAAAAAAAAAAGGACTCGCTCGCTGTTCAACCCGGCCGCAGTTCGAGCTCGAGGATTCGAGTGCGCAGTGTGAGCTTTTTTCACAATTTATTTATGCGTTTAATAACGACATCATCAGCATGTAAATACACCCACACAGACACGCACACACACACACACACACACCATAACAGACTTCCTCTGGTACATATATATGTGGCCTACTCCCAGGCGAGAGTAATAAAAATGTCGCTGATTTGACAATGTGCCGCATGTCGTGTGGCTGTAAACCTCCCCTCCCCTCCCCCCTTGTGCGACTGCTCCCCCACATGTCAGAGCTCAACATATTATGCATTAATTTTGGATGACTTAAAGCTTCAAGTGGAGTTACGCTCATGAAAATTACATTAATAAAGCAGGCAACTCATTTACCCACCGTCGAACTCATTTCCTGGCTTAAGCATCAACTGTTGCGCTCTTGGCCAAGACCAGCATATACCGTCAGCCAATGCTCGCACATTAGGGACGAACTCATCGCTTATGCGTCAATGGGACAAACGAGTAAGCAAACATTGGCTATAAATAAGCAGCTAATAAGGATAATTGCCTGCTTTACAAATTGTCGTTCTCTGACATTCAAAGTGCGCCCCATCCAGGCGCTGAAGACGAGCTCCATGCGGGCGAGGGTGTGCCATTTTCGTATTTGTATTGCACACATCTACAAGTCAAAATAGTAATAAATTGCTTAAGAAAATTGCGTGGCGCTAAAAGAAAAACGAGCCGAGTAACGGCAATGGAAAGCCGCAGCGGCCTCACCATATGGCAAGTGGGCAAGTCCTTTCCACACACACACACACACACACACACACACACGTATACATATATATATGTATATGTGCGTTTGGACTAGATGTCGGTACACACGTACATCTCCATATTTATGAGAGACAGCCTTATTTATGGTCGTGCGGTGCCGCAAATTAATAATGCGACTTTCTCATTTGTTGGCCCTCGGCTTCAGCCGTATGTAAAATAGATTTTCCACGCCGACTGCAACTCAACCGCAGCTGGAACTTCACAGTAAGACAAAGAGAAAGAGAGAGGCAGAGAGAGGGAGAGTCGGAGAAAGGGTAGAGAATACGTTCTTAAGCCGGGGTATGTCCCATTTAAAGTTTGCATACTATAAATACGAAATGAGCGCTAATTCTTATTCAGTCAAGTAGACATTTTTCTATAAATAAACATTTAAGAGTTTACAAAAGATTTAACAAAATGTTTTTCTGCCAGCTTAAAGAAAACTTCATTAGCTGTCAGTTTCAATGAAAATGTTTTCAAACGTGCATTTAATAAAAATTATACAATTTAATTGTTAAGGAAAATAAAAGATTATCTTCCGCTACTCAAAAAGTAAATTATATTTATATGTTAAGGATCAGTTTTTATTAATATAATCAACATAGTCTAGAGATCTGCAGAAAGAAACACAAAATTTGCAATTGAAATTTCCGGCTCTGTTGATGGCTAAAACAGAAAACATAGCAAAGTTGTCCACTTGACTTCTGGCCCTGTCACCTTTCACTTTGCCTTTGACGACCCCAAATGCTAATGAGCCAAACAATCACCTTTTCCTCTCTAACCCGCTCTCTCTCTCTCTCCCTTTCTATCTTTCTCTGCATATGTCTCTGTCTGCTTCTTTGTTTCCTTCGTAGGCAGTTTTTGCTGAAACGAGCAAATTTATTGCATACTTCCTGACCGCAAAAGCAAAGGCCTTACAACTTTGTTTCTAGTTATGTGTGTGTGTGTGTGTGTGTGTGTGCGTATGTGTGTCAGTGTGTGTGTATTCAATTACTTGGAATATCAGTTGGCTAGTGTTTGTTATTGCATACATCGATCGACGAAGCGGCAGTCGACGCGTTTGATTAACGAGCTTCATTTTGAAATCCTGCGCCGCAAAATTTTTCCAGTTTTTCATCCTTTGCATCCTTTGCACTTTAACCCATCCTTGGGCATTGCCAGGCGTCACGCTGGCGCCGCACATCAACAACATACATCAACAACAACGCCAGCTGCGGGGAAAATGTCCGAGGAAAATTACAACAATTAAAACGAGACAGACAAGACTATAAGCCATTCAGTTAAGGAGGGTCTCGAGTGGGAGGCGCTGCATGAATGCAAATGACAACAAAGGAAACTGCAGCTCGACGGGTTATTAACTGCAGCCTTGAACAGCCTTAAGGGGTATGGAATCTTTGGGACGCAGCTTGCGGGCTTCATTCTCAGATGTTCTTGTTCCACTTTGATTGTTTACGCAAAATTCACTCTCTCTATAGCCAAAACTGTTGAGTAATCAAATCTAGAGCTCTAGTCGCAAAGTAGTTTAAATTTTGCCTTCGTGAAAGTTTATAATTTATCATTAGCAGCAATCCAAAGCAAACTTAAACTGTCTTGTTTTTGAACAATTAAATATAATAGTGCGTCAATTAAATTTAAATGAAAAAAAAAACTATTATTAAAAACCCACCTTGCAATAAATTATAATTTGTACTCATAAACTCAGACATGTTGAATATTTTATATACAAATATTTTCAATAAATGCCAAGCAAAATACTTTATTTTAATCGGCTTACGCAAACTTATTTTTATGCAGTAGCTGCACATATAAAATATAATGTAAAAAAAAAGTTTTATTATTATTGAACAAAAATTAAGGGATTGCCGCATCATGAATTTCAATTTCTTCTCTGGCATTTCCTACAATAGTATTGCATTTTTATATGATTTTAGAATAAGAAATTTAAATAAATAGATAAATATTTGCAATTTAAAACTTCAAATACTCCATTTATTGAGGCAGATCCTTATATAGTCGAAAGCATTTTTCCTTAGCATGCAAAACATAACTTATTCATGTCAAAAGTGTATTAGAAATTCATGTCAACTTTCCATCCAACTGTGTTTTATGCATCTCACTTGCAAACTGACATTTCGCATTTCCCTTTAGTCTTTCCAACTTTTCCGCTACTGGTTCTTCCGGTTTTTATCTGCACTTCTCCGAACTGTACTCTTTTAATTATTTGTGGATGTTTTTGTTGTTGTTATTCGTCTCTCATTTGCTAACAAGGCCTCACCCTTGGCTACCTGTTCGCCTCACCTGACTCACCTCGTCCACGTGGCAGCAACGCACACTAGAAGCTACATTTAAGCTTGCAGCTAATTAGCTTCTGCCTTAATGCCTTCATTTCTCAACTGCGACAAGCAGAAATTATTAGTCTAGACACATAGAGTAAAAGATACCCTCTACTAAGCTGCAATTACTTTGTATTGATAACATGAGGTCCATTCCTTATCTGTACTAATCCATGCAAACTAATATTAAATCTTACACTTGGTAAAGGGTATGTTCTAGTATCGTACTCTATTATACCCATTCTTTAAAATAAAATTCAGCTTTAAATAGAACAATATATATTTGGTATATATGATTATTCTAACTGGCAGTTGAGCAAAAGATCCAACAAAGAGATTTATAATATATTTTATAGAAATTAAATGGCTTCACTTATGTCGTCGAGATCTTTAACCACGTTTACAGGGTACAGCGTGGAGACAAAACAATGCCAAGATAAATAGAGATTTGTTGCCAATGAAGCTGGCTGATTGAATTTGGCAGCACACAAATAAGTTAGTTGAGCGGGTTCAATGGAACCTTTCGACCATAACCGAGAGCCAGTTTAAGTATTTATGCGGGTTGAAAAGTTTTATCGATATTATGCACAACAAAGGACCCACACAGCCAGATAAATGGCTAAAACTATCCTCTATTGCTGTTTGTGCATACGAATTTTAAATTTATGCCACGAGTTCCCTGAACTTCATTGGCCAGAATCCCTACGTCCGTTGACTTGGGCGACTGCCAGTGGCATCTTTATGTTGTCTTGAATCTTTTAGATAACGCAATTTATGCCCAACGAGCATGGCTAATAACTTGCAGTTAGGCATTAATGGACTTGAGCATTGATTTCAGACAGTGCCTTCCTTAATTGCCTCGTAAATAGGTTATTGATACATCATTAGGCAAGCGATAAGCACGGCGTATGCGCAATATTTATAGCCCAACTTAAAGCTGTCTCAATCAGATGACAGACGAATGCACTTTTATACAAATTTCAGCATTCGACCAAAGTCATCTTTGGCAAGTGGGCAGAAGACCAGCCCTTAAGGCTTACAAAATATGTGTGTGCTGACGAAAACTCTCGTCGAGTGTGCTGGACCAGGAGAAAATGAAGGAAGATATCCAAAACGTGTGTCTCCTTTAAAGATGTACAAGATATGCTAAAAAAAAACAGGACATGTTATCGATAACAAGCAAACGGAAGGAGTTATCGAATATCGAAAGCAAACCCGATATGCGTAGGCTATCGAAAAACTTACATATAAAATTTCAAGTCTCTAGCTCTTAAAGATTCTGAGATCGACGCGTTCATACACACGGACAGACGCACAGATGGACGACTGGAAATGGATAGGGCTCTATCGCTCCGCTGCTGATTCTGATCAAGAACAAATATATGCCTGTTACATACAATATACTTTGTTTACTAAGATAAAGGGAGAATGCGATTGATATTTTATATGAGGACAACATCGAGTTTCTCAAATCAATTAGTTGGAATTTATTCTGAGTTCACTATCAATTACTTTATTGAATTCCTTCGTTCAATACGACATAAAGTAAGAGCAATAATTCAGAGAAAATCGAGACACATTAAAGTTATGCGAGTTCCACTCGGTCGGGTCTTCTTTTCACTTTGGTTACGAGGGAGAAGGTTTTTACTTAAGTGCTTAAGCTTTCCCCAAAAAGGACTCGCAGCAGTTTTTGAAAAGACATCACGTATTCCCACTAACATTCGGTCGCCTTTAAGTTGGAGACACATTTGGATGGGGTGAAACGGGTGAAATAATTGGTAAACATGCCAAAAAAAAAAAAAATATATATATATATAAAAGGCTTCACTTTGGTTACCTACCCCGCCCTCAACGACCTCCCTCCCCCACCCCCCTTCCCATAGCTCCTGGCGAACGTGACGCCTTGAAAGTCTCGCCCCGTTTTATTGGTCGTACGTGTCAAACGTAAATACATGCAAAAATGAGCGGAACACAAACTAAATTTAATAAATATAAAAAATGAAATAAATTAAATTTTGCAAATATTTCTTGGTCTCAGCCAATGTTAAAGCGATGCAACCGCATAAGAAAAAATTTAAGAACAGATTTTTCAAAACAAAAATTGACTTTTGAATGAAAAATTCTTAGAACTGTTTCAATCCGTTTCATTGGCATTGATCGATTTTGATAAATGAGCAACCGCTATGACAAATATGCAAATATAACTCAATGACAAACTGACCGTTGCAAACACACACCCACACACACACACAGATACATATAGAGACTCACACTCATGGTGTGAGGTGCTTGTCAATATTTATGCGATAAAAATCAGAATCGAATAATGGCCCAAACAATGGGCTGCCATTCAAATCCAAAAACTGGACGAGGCAAAAAGACTGTGAACCGGGCTTGCGTGTAAAGTCGAATAATTGGCAGCAGCATGGACAAGCGCTGCAATTAGAGCAAAATACTGACCAACGCAGGCACAGCACTGCCCACGTGCATAGAACCATGTCAGATATTCCAGAGTAACCGAAATTATACTTTGAAACTAAAATTAATAAATACAATGAATTAGATGGGTTTAATTTCTGAAGGCAAATTAAATACAGCTGTAGAAATATATATCTTATATATAATCTGAAAAAGCATATTGTTGTATGAATGATGATTAAAAAAATGTATTGTATAACAATTAATGAACTATGCCCATCAGTCCGATGTGAACTTTAAAGAAAATCTGAATCACGTTCTTTAATAAATAATTTATTTATGTAAACGGATTTCATATTTTGCTCACACTTTCCACTCCTCCTCCATATTGTTTTCAAGCAGAAACTTGAATAAAAACAGCATTTAAAATTCAGCTGCAGACTAAATAAATTTCGTTCCATCTGATCCCAAACAAATGGCCGCTGCTGTGCTGACAGCGAAACACAAAAATAGATGAAATAGTGACTCAAATATATGTCAGCACAAAAGTAATTTTGATAGCATTCATAAAAGCTTCAGCTTCAGTTCGATATTGCATTGTTTTGGTCGAGGTTTTGTTATGCACAACGCTGCGTATGCGTGTTATTTTTCTTCTCCGCTTGATGGCCGTGCCGTTTGTGTATTCCTCCTGCTGTCTCGCTTCTATCTGCCTCTCTGTCTGGCAGACGTTTCGTATTCATTCATTTCAATTTAGTTAAGTAGCGTGTTTGGTTTTAATTAAATTTTATGCTTGCGCAGATATAAAAGTGGCTCACCATAAAAAGTTTAAAATAAATAAAAGTGCAATCAAAATTTAAAATATTCAAAATAAAACATAAACAAAATTAATAATCAACTGGCGTAGACGACAGGCAAAGCAATTCCCACGCGTCGCTCTAAAAATGTTCGCGAGTTGTTCCTAAACGGCGTCGAGAAGTCACGAGTCACGAGTCACGAATCACGAGGCAAACGTATAATGGGCGACACTTTGGATGAATCCCCTCCGACGCGACGCGATAAGCCGCAATCGTTGAACATTAGCCCGGAGGAGACAGCAGCAGAAGCTGCAGCTGCAGCCTCCAGCGGCTCCTCTCCGCGTTGTGCTCGGGTGCGAACGCGGGACGAACCGGTGCGGGAACGCGATCACTCCTGCGATGAGCTGAGCTCCACGAGCAAGCGGAATGAAGAATTTGCTAACGCGGCGCCGCCGCCACGCCGCGAGAGTCTCAACACCTGCGAGCAGCAGCAGCCAGTCAGTCCCGGCGGCGGCCTCCACAAGGCCCTCGGCCTGGGCAGCCGACCCACAGCTGCTGCCAGCAACTCCCGTTACTCGTCCAGCGTCGTGGTGGGCGGCGGCGTGGGCAACCTCGCCGGCACCACAACGCGCAAGTGCGTCCTGACGCTGGACGGGTACTCCTACGTCATAGGTAAGAGGAAGGACGAGGGGTTGTCCCTTAGATTGATCTTTTGTTGGCCAAGAGTGCTTGGCTTTTAATTCCTAAGCCCTTCGCTTGCCCAATGCACACGCATAAAATAATATATATATATATGTATATGTATATATTTTTCTATCATTTCATTGCAGGTAAGTCAATTGAGAGCGCAAAAAGAGGAAGAGAATCGGTTTGTAACGACGGCCCAGGTACGTGGCCCATTGCAGCATTAAATTGAAAATGAAATTGAATTTCCCAAACCAAGCTGGCCGGAGTCCGGCATCCGGGTATGGCCATTATAAAACTTTTCTCCTTTCTTAGCCCTTCTGCTAACCAGCACAACAATTCATTTCGAATTGCCGTTGGAAATTTATGGGCAACTTTTAATACAGCAGCAGATTGCGCATACGACGCGTTGCCAGGGCAAACAGTTTAGAAAATACGCAAAATATGGACAGCCAGCCCAGACAACCAGCTGGAGCAGAAGCCATCCGGACGAGCTTCAGCCTGAGTGACAGCCTTTGAATCGGGCCTCCAGCGTCTGCCTCACTCAGCTGCTGGGCTGCTGGGTTGCTGGGCTGCTGGGCTGCTGGTCTGCTTCTTCTTTTGTAGCGACCCACACGCACAGCCAGACACTGTAATAAATAGGTATATAATATCAACTGTAGGCCAGTGGTTTGTCTTCTAAAATACAGGCAAACCCCTCTTCCACCCTCCTAGCTTTTGTGTGCGTGTGTGTGTGTGTGTTAGATAAAATGCATGAATTCAATTTAAGCTTAAATGAATTTTAAGCAATGAAAGGTATACATATAATCCCCTCTGCATGTGTGGGTGTGTGTGCGGTGTGTAGTAGTTAAATGAATATTTACCGCAAGAGCAATCACAAAAATATTCAAACATGAAATGGAAGTTCAGAAGCAACAGAGCATCCACACATGAATAAATAAAGCCAGGACTTCATTTCCATTGTGATTAGATAATACGAGTATGGCAGGTTTTCCAAATAAACTATCGCAAGACTTATTGAATTGTTTTCAAAGTCTTAACTTTGCGTCATCAGTGTTTGTCATAATGCTATGACTATTGTGGTTGCCACTTAATAACTATGTAAATCACACTCAAAGAATTCAAAGTTAGAGCTTAGAATACAAACAGTGCAAACGGGTATAACTGACTAACTCAAACACTGTTCATACATTAAATATCAAATATGAAATGCAAATATGATTCTAATGTGTTACTGTAAGCTTAAGAATAAATATGAACAAATATCTAAATATATATATATATATATATTGTGGAGGTCCACTTGTTCGCCTGAATAAGGTGTG
Organism: Drosophila pseudotalamancana; assembly: GCA_037075185.1. Lineage (NCBI taxonomy): Eukaryota > Metazoa > Arthropoda > Insecta > Diptera > Drosophilidae > Drosophila > Drosophila pseudotalamancana. Next base: position 54,732 of record JBAMCK010000334.1, on the reverse strand, counting down.
ATATGCATTGATCCGGAATATAAATATTACAACATTCCAGAAAGTATCAAACAGTTGATGTTAGTTAATTTATCTGCCTAAGTTTCGCCTTCATATAAACCTTTTACTTAGTATAGCCCTATATATATATAATAATCTACTAGTTGACATTTAGCACATGCCAAAATGCATTTGCCGTGAATATAATTTAAGCCAAATATTTGTAGAGCTGAAGTCGAGTACTGTCAGCGAAAAGGACACGTATAGTCCACGGAAAGGACACGTATAATCCACGTGTAGTTAAGGACGGAAGGACATAAGGACGGACAAGCAGAGCCGTAAAACTGTTAAACGGCCTAATCAATTATTCAGTTAAACGCTGAATAAATAAACATATAAAAGAAATGAAGCGCAATCCAGATCCATGCTGCAGATGGAATGCGAGTGCCGCTTGGCTCCAATTGCTGTGTCACGTAGCTGCCTCAAATCGGGGCGCAAAGGTGGGGGCCACGCCCCCTATTGGCCAAGCCAAGTGAGAATGTGGCGCGTCCTTTGGGGCTACAATTTATGGGCGCTGCAATATTTTGCAAATATCCGTAGCATATCCTGCGGCGACAGCGCAGACAAACAACAATGCAATAAATAGTCGAGTGTTTGTTTTTGTGTTCGTATGTGTGTCTTTGTGTCTGTGTGTGTGTGTGTGTACTTGTTGTGTTCAAAGTGTGTCCTTCAATTGACATATTACACTTGTTGTTGGCCTGGTCGCGGCCGCTTTCAATCGCCGCACTTTTGTTGCTGTCGATGCCAGACAAAGGGTGCAGGGCAGGAGGAGGACGACTCATCCACTGGCCTGTCAGCTTTAAGTCCTGTCTGGCTGGCAGCTCACTTATTGACAGCAGCCCGCATATGGAGGAAGAGGAAGAGCCTAATTGATGTGCTGTGTGTGCAACTGAAACTGGAAGCGAGACGAGAAAAAAGAAAACAGGGAAAGGGAAAGGAAAAAGGGTTAAGTGGCCAATTTGACTGCGGTTCAATGATTCTTCATTGGCATTAGCCAATTTATTAATTTATTAAAGGACATGAAGGACAAGCAAGAGCGTTAGCTGAATTAAGCGCCTAACAAGGTCGAAAGTGGAGGCAATGGAAATCTTTCAAGTTTCCGCATATTTTCATGCGCGTATAAATTCACAAATAGAAGGAAAAGCATTTGGAAAAGTTTAACGCATAACTCAAATGCTTTTTGCCTTAGCCGGGCCAAAAGTGACCTTCGCTTGGTTTTGTTTCAGCCAGACCTAAGCAAGCCAGCAGCATTTGCATAAATTCCACTCATTGACTTAAACGCACAAACATTCCGATGCATATTTCGAGTTGGGGGCTGCTTGACAACACCCTCGAGCAATTTTATTGTGGAGCAGCTTTATTGAATTTGTATGGGCCGGGCTTAAAGGGATAATGTATGCAACTTTTGGCACAAACTTTTTATTTGCCCTTCACGGGCAGGGCCTCAATTGCCAATCAATTTGGCTTTTACTCTCTGCGGACCATTAAAGCCGACAACTGCTTCCAAGTGACAGCCGAGTCGTAAAAAATCATATGTTCATGATAAGGGTTTGACTGACAAATACCCTGTTTTCAAACGCAACTCCCTGTAGGCGTGATGCTATCAAAATATTTCAATTAGCATGTCGACAATCAATAATCGATAAAAGCTGCCATTAAAAACAGCAGATAAATATTTTTATAAGCCCCACTTAACAGGCAAAGTAATTAAATACTTTTTATATACCCTTCTATGGTATATATATACATATTTATAATTTTTTTTTTTTGCCGCTCTGGTTTGGAAAACCTCTTGAAATTGTTTCGTAGAAAAAACTCGAAATTAATTTTAAATCTCCTTTAGGGCTCCTCACAAACTCACCTAGCGAGCTCTAGCTGATTATCAAAGTAACTTTTTTTAATACCCTGTACTCACTGAAAATGAAATTAAGAGCATTACGATTATGGTTTTGTATTTGAAACAATGAAAAGAAGGCCAGCACTAATAGACAATTTATTTATATGTTTATTATTTTGTATTATTATTATGTTTGTTTATAAATAAATTTACGCACACATTCGAATGAATTTTTGATTGTAAATCATATAATTTATTATTGATTATTTGATATGCATTTCAAATTTAAATACAATATTTAATTATTAGTTTATATGATTGATTGATCGGTATCTGCCAGTCCGCCACATGGGACTAAAACAATCTTGTTTTAATTAAAAACAGTTAAAAGACGGCGCCAGTTCCGCGACTGTCTGTGAAATTTATGAAGCCGGCGGGTAAATGGCCAAAATGGCGCTGCCACAAACAGAAAACGCAACGCACGCACATGTACACACACACACACACACACACACACACACACATATATATATACACATAGATACATACACACTGACATACAAAACCGACAAAGGGTAAAATTGGCAGCCAGAATTTTGTTTGGGCCGAAGATTCCAATTAGCTGGGTCATCTACGTACCGTTTCCCCCTCCCCCTCCCCACCCTTCTACCCTTGACTCCCGCTCAGACATCAAGGTGCGCAGCGCGTACTGCCAATATTCCCAGGGCAACAGAACTCAACATTTTGCAACTTTTAGGCTCAAAGGATTTAACATGTACGTGTGTGTCCTGCCATGAATTACGCCTGTGCTGTAAATATCAAAGAGCAGTCAATTAATTCTCTCACTCTTTCAACCAAACTTAAACTCTTTTTTAATCAAATATAAATTACAATTGAGCATTAGCATATATTTCTTTTAGTTCCACTCTAGATGAGGTGTGCTGATCATTTGTTAACCAACACTGGTGATATTCCACTTTAACCTTGATTAGCATCTTTCGTTGACCAACACTGGACATATTCCACTTGAACTCCGTCTTATTCTGGCTTGTTAAAGCAAACCTCGCTTATCATCTTTCTTTGAGCAACAGTAGTAATATTAAACACTAAGCTTGATTAGCATCTGTCGTTAACCAACACTGGTACAATTGCTCTCAAACTCTGAAGAATCATATCTTTGAGCAAACTTATCTTTTCACCTTTCGTTAACCAACACAGTACTATTGAATATCTACTTCCATACCCGCAATGAACGGAATGGAAGTTAACAAGTAGGATAGTCCGTAGTTCCTCCCTCGAGGAGGAGGCAGTTGACTATAATAACATTTGTGACTCGGATGGGCAACAACGACACTTCCAACTTCCGGCAATCAGCGTGTCGACAAGGATTTCCACTTGCCAGCAGCCAGCAAGGCGTTAAATTTACACAAGGATCTGCCAGCTGCTGCCTTCTCCTTGTGCCTGTCCTTGTCTCTGCCTCAGATTCATCTCAAGTCGGGGACATTTAAGTAGAGGAAAGCTTTCTTTTATAGAAACTATGGAGATTTCCGTTTGCAAATTGAAAAAGAGTTTTTACTGACACTTTCAGCAAGCTGAACAAGAAATGAAAGTTATTCGGAAAATAGGGAAAATGCTTGGTAAAATATGTAAGTAATAAACAACTCAAGCAAAGAAAAACACACTTTAAACCATTAAATAAAACTTGAAATAATAAATGAGCTTGAAATTAATATGGATATTACAACAATTCATGGAAAAGTTTAATTCGCAGTCTATAAATAAAATCGATCTATTACCACCCACTTTTCTGTCAATTTTCAGCCCCACTTGGCGGAAATTTAATTCATCCAACAATTACAATTTCTCCAGTTGCCAACTGTAAATGACATTTCGGCCAGTGGTCTTCTTCTTTTTTGCTGTTACATATATTTTATTAATGAATTAATCAATCAGCGAGCGCAAATTAATCAATGCATCAAAATGGCTAATTGAAATTTACTTTGGTCCATTTGTGGCGCCACAAATTGTACATCAACAAAGCCACCAGCACCACATTAAATGACTTGATGAGTTGCTTCACCAAGAGGCGCCGCTGTGCACTGAAAAAAAAAGCGTAGTTACATCGAAAGCAAGAGTCCAATTTATATGCCAACTAACCTCATTCCCGATTGTTCGTGGCTTAAAACAATTCCATTGTAAGGCAAAAGTCGCACTTGGCGAATGTGACTTCGATTGTTGGCCAAAAATGTAAAACTTTTGGATTCAGAAATGCCATAAGAATAAAGTTGAAAGTTTATTAAATAAAGAGCAATTTTCTACTAGATTAAATTTATTTAATTATTTATATAATGTGAATGGAATAAAGTTCTAAAATAGTTTTGAGTTGGAACTCGAACCCCAAAAATTTATTTTTCAGTAGCCAAGAACTAATTATATTTTTTTTTATTATATTTTCATATTTGGACTATAAGAAATAAATGCTTTAAGCCACGCGCCAAAAGGGCAGCGAAAAGCGTTTGCTTTACAACAAAAATGTGGCTTTCTTTATGATTACTATTGGCCAGTTCTAGTCCTCATTTGCAATTCCACTTTTTGGTGCAGATTAAACATAATTTTCAAATTATATATGATACAAAATTCATGGAAATTCCTTTAATTTTTCCCCAGCAATGTTTCTGATTAACGAGAATTACATTTACTTAGCAAATGGCGTCAGAGAGTTTCATAACTCCTGGTCAAGCGCGATTTACTGCATTATATATGTAAGAATACAGTTCGAGCGAAAGATATTACGAGCAGAGAAATTACCATAATATAGTTTTTTGAACAATATTTTGGAGATAAGCTTAGGGTAGAAAAGAGAACTTAAGGTAGTCGATTCGAGCGTAATTTAGTTTAATGTTAATTTTGTTTAAACTGAATGTTACATTTCGATATTTAGCTGTAAAACCCACTAGAGTAGTTTAGATTGTTCAGAGGTTAATTCCACACTTGACCAAATGTAATGCAAATTTAAATATATTTTGTAGTTCAAGTGCATAATGAAGTCTGACCATTCACTTACTTCCCAATCTCTTAAACTTTTATGCAACAGTAAATATTTTTCAAAATTTTCAAACTCAAATAACTTTTTTTCACGTACAATAACAACAATTATGCCATGCAGCATTTGATGTCTCGTTATTAAGCTGCAAACTTATTGGAGTCCATTGAAAATTTGAAATGATTTCAAGGAGCAAGTTTAGAGAGATGGCAAATTGAACCACGAGCATCCTGTTGGAGGACTCTCCACTCGCCTGACATGCAGTGCTTAACGGTGGCATTTCAAACTTTTAAACTTTTGATTAAAGTGAACCTTTGTCCTTTGACCACTATGCCCCTGCCCCTCCCCCTTTCCGTATCCATGGCCATTTGCACAGCGACAGTTCGCAAATCTCCGCTTCGTGGTCCATAAATCTTCCAGTTCGTGCGCCCAGCCACATGAAAAATTATACGAGCGAAGCAGCCGGAAGGGAGCAAAGACTTCGAGGTGCCAAAGACTATTTACCCTTGTATTTCGCAAAATTGTTTATGTTTTATAATATATAAATCTTGTGCAAGTGTTTCCTTGAGTAATTGAACAAGCACTTGCAGACATTTCTGATGAAAACTCCAGGATAATGAAACATAGTCCAGAATACATTCTTAATACAAATTGCTGGTTCGAGGGATTATAATTATATATAATATAATTACTAATTTCACATATATTACCAAAAAATTCTAAATACTAAATACTAAATATTTAGTAGCTATCTATGCTTGTACTCAGTGTAAGTGTACTATATGAAATCCCTATGCTCTTCTCTAACAAAAGTTAGGTATATTTACATTCCTTGTTTTAACGACAAGGGCAGGGTATCCTCTAACGGATATCTAAATCACTTAGACTTCGCTTGGGCACGCTGCCAGGACTAAACATCGATGGCGACTTTGTGACCCGTATGTTTTTTCCGCACCTCGTGTATCAACGGAAATTAAAACCTCGCAATCATTCCAATTTTTTAAGAAGTGCGATGGCAAAGCAAAATTTAATTCATAAATATTGGGGTTAAGTAATTTTTTATTTGCTCTTGCTCGTGAGTTTTTCAAACGAGACTCGAATAATGGAACCCAAGAAGTTATTAATCGGGGCTTATGCTTCGACCAGCTTGCAGATGAGACCCTCGTTACCGGCCAGTATTAGAGAGCTGCTGGAAAGGGCTTGTCTGTGGAGGGAAAGCAGATGCAGGAATGATACGTGATGCAGGTGGGCGGACACTTACCCCGGCTCATAGATGGAATCGACGCCCGCAACTTCCACAATTAAATTTGTTGGCCGATTGATGAAGTCCGTCAAATTTACCAACTGTTCCTCGGCGCTCACATTGATGATGGTCACCAGTGTGTTGTAGTCCTTCAGGGAACTGGAAAATAGGATAGCTATAGGGCATTCTGCATCCTCCTCCAGCAGACAATCGAGACCTACCGCTTGAAGGCGAACACCGCCCGGGACAAAGGCTCGATGCTGAATCTTCCACGTCTCAAGGTCGGCAACTTGCGCAACTCAATCAAAGATTTGTAGACCTTGTAATGGCTCTTGGCGGCCTGCTGCTGCGCTTCCAGATTGAGCTGCAGATAGTTGGGATTCACGGGAAGCCAGGTCTTAGCCGAAGTGGAGAAACCTAAAAGCAGTTAAAGACAATTTTCATTAGCTATTTATTCAATGAATAAAGCTGGGCTACAATTACCTGCATTGGTGGCATTGCTCCATTGAAAGGGCGTGCGTTCCGGATCCCTGGAAACCGTCTTGTACTCCAGTTTGCCAACATTGCGCGCCGGCGGATCCACCGTGTCCTCCCAGCTAATTTCGCGATAGTCCTCCATTCCCAGCTCCTCGCCCTGCGAACAAAAGAATACAACGCAGATGTCAACCTTTTGACCTTTCCGAGACGGTCACACTTACATTATAGGTAACAGCGACGCCGGGCAGCGTCATCAGCAGCATGTTCATGGCATCGACACTGGCGGGACCGAAGCGCGAGGCGACTCGCGGATTATCGTGGTTGCCCATGACCCAGTTGGCAGCGTGCCCGCGTGGCATGTAGATCAGCCACTTCTCTACATTATAAACAAAGTCACGGGCATCCGAGTCCCCGTCGACATCTGTGATAAAGTAAAAGTTGAAGGGCAAGTGTGAGCCAGACACTCCGTCGTCATCCTCATAGTAATCCATGAGCACCCGTAGGCCAGCATATGCCTCTGTCATCATGATGCGCGTCGAACCCTCCGGATGCTTTGCCGTGTAGTCATCCAGTAGCTGCCGCCAGTGCTGCACCATGGTCAGCACCTCAGGCAAATCCTTGGTGTAGATGTGCTTCGTGTAGTTGTAGGAGAGTGGATCCGCTGTCTTGCCGCTTATTGGCTCGTCGGACAGGTCCTTGTTCTCAAACAAATGATTCACTGCGTCAATGCGAAAGCCAGCTACGCCCTTGTTCAGCCAGAAGAGCAGCACATCGTCCATAGCCTGCACCACGGCCGGATTGTGATAGTTGAGATCCGGCTGCTCCTTGGTGAACTGATGTAAGTAGAACTGTTGCCGCTTCTCGTGCCACTCCCAGGCCGAGCCATAGAACACCGATTGCCAATTGTTCGGAGGCTGTCGGACGCCCTTTTCATCCGTCTGCCCATCTGCCCACACATAGAAGTCCTTGTAAATAGGGTCCCGGGCAGCGGACTTTTGGAACCACTCGTGCTGATCCGAACTGTGGTTGGGCACAAAGTCCAAGATGATCTTGATTCCCAGACTGGTGGCCGTGTGCACCAGCTGCTCAAAGTCCGCCATGGTTCCATACTCTGGTTGTATGGCCTTATAGTCCGATATATCATAGCCAAAGTCAACCATCGGTGACCGGAAAATGGGGCTTAGCCAAGTAGCGGTAATTCCCGTTTCAGCCAGATACGGCAGCTTGGAGATAACGCCCTGCAAATCGCCAATTCCATCGCCGTTGCTGTCCTTAAAGGACCTGGGATAGATCTGGTAGAAGACCGCGTGCTGCCACCAGTCGATAAAGTCCTCCGACTGAGTCCCTAGCAAGCTGGACATGCTCGGGCTGGGCGCCTGGGACAGCAGCAGGCTGCAAAGTAGAATTATTTGGGTTGTTCGGGTTAACTGATGCGCTGCGGACATGGTGACTACCCTATAGCGACTATAGCTGTGAGTCGGATCGAACTCTGTTTTAACTGGTGAATTCCAATTGCGCGCTGTGCAATTATTATAATTTTAACCTCATTAAATATTAATAAAGAAGATCTTATTGTTGATAATTTAAATTTGAAAAATGTGACGATAAACTGAATCAGAGTACATACACATAAAAACTCGAAGTACGGATAAACCAATTAAATACTCTTAATCATACGGATACGCATTAAAAATACGTTTAATAAAAACAACTTATTATTTATTTGAATTGTTTGATTTCATTATATGTAAACAGCGTACTATTTACGAAAAAACCAAAAGCTCTAAACATGCCTGAGCTTTTAATTTAACTTTAATATATGTGTGTATATATGTATGCTTGTTTGCTCTCCCGTTGTCTTTCTCTGTCTCTCGCTCTCCCCACCTGATAGCCTATCTGTTATGCATAAGCAATCAATAACAGCCATAGGTATACATATTTATATATGTAATGCCTTACACGGAATACCTACCACAAAATTTATTCGCCAGCAAATATGCAAACGCGAAGAAAATTGCAATCCTAATTAAAGCGTGTCACGTCGCTTTCAGCCACTGCGATCGACTGAGAGGTGAGAGAGCTGCGTGCCAAGCAGCTGATAATTTTGCAAGCTTGCGAACCACACGCCGCTCGACAACACAATTCCTAATACCAATACATTCATACATACATACGTAGATGTAATGCCTTACTAGTAGTAAGTTACTACTATGTAAACGCTAAGAAAATTGCATCTCTCCTTAAAGCATGTCACGTTGCTTTCAGCCTATGTGATCGACTGAAGTGAGAGGGCTGCGTGCCAAGCAGCTGATAATTTTTGCAAGCTTGCGATCCACACACTACTCAACCACTCAACTCCTAACCCATACTGTTATATGTAAATAATTAATAACAACCACATGCATATACATAAGTAGATGAAATGCCTTACTACTATGCAAACGTGAAGAAAATTGCACCTCTCCTTAAAGCGTGTCACGTTGCTTTCAGCCTCTGTGATCGACTGAGAGGTGAGAGAGCTGCGTGTCGAACGGTTGATAAATTTGCGCAAGCTTACGGTCCACTCAGAATCCATAGCAGCAGTCCCAGCATCCACCAGACAAACATAACAAAAACAATTTAATTGAGTTCATCAACAATTTATCTCTAGCCGGGCAGCCGCGTTGACAATTATGAAATATATTGGAGAAAGTGCGTTGACGAAAACAACGACAAACGACTCGAATGATAGGAAAGGCGAGGAGGGGTGGTTGGTCCAAACAACAAGCACGCGCAATTTAATTAAAACGTGCAAAACGCTTCAAAGTGTAAACAGGCAAGGGAAATTGTAATTAAATGGAAATTCAAATATGTTTTAAATGTAAATAATGCTCGAAAGTAAGTTAATTTCATTTATATGCAATTATTAAAATTTATTTTGTATACTGAGATTCTTGTGTTCTTTAATTTAGAATTTGGCAAGCCAAAATTTATTATTGGCTTTTGGTTTTACTGATTTCAATTTCAATTTTAATTTATTTTATCTAATAAAAACTCTCATTTAGCATAACCAATTAAATATATTTAAATCAAAAAAATGTATATATTCAAGTTTTAAATATGTATACAGTAGAAATACTAAACATACATATATTAAAAAACAAAAAGGAACATGCATATTAAATATTAGTCCCAATTTTATATTTCCTACATTGATAAATTGAGATTCAGCAACAGAACCTCGACCAATCTTCGACACCTGCCTTATTAGCATAAATTACTGCATATACAAAAACTGATGTATTTAAATGTGCAATTTATTGAACTACTTTCGGGGCTTAAGCTGTACAACAAGACCTTCGTAGGGCAACAGCCTCACCTCGGTTGGCGAGAGACGCTCCCCCACCCTGTGCGGGGAGTTGACACCCACAACATGCAAGGTGAGACGGTTGGGTAAATCGATAAAGTTGCTGACATCGACTTGCTGCCTGCGATTGCTCACATTGATGATGGTCAGCAGGGTGGGTTGACCCCTCAGTTCGCTGCAAGCAGAGAGACAATTTATTAGACGGTTGCCCCATTTACGAAATGTGTTCCACTTACCGCTTGAGTGCAAAAACCCTTCGATTCAGGGCCTGGGCTGAAAATGTTCCTTCCTGCAGGACTCGCGAGTGCCTCAGCTTAAGCAGCGACTGGTAGACCTTATAATGGCTGAACGGTGCCTCCTGTTGGGCGCGTAGATTCAACTCCTGATAGTTCGGGTTCACGGGCAACCAGGTGGAGCTGCCCGTAGAGAAGCCAGCATTTTTCTCATCACTCCACTGCATGGGCGTCCGTTCGGGATCTCGGGAAACCCACTTGTAGTTCTCGCGACCAGCCTGACAGGCCGGCTGATCCACCGTTTCTTCCCAGCTAATGTCCCGATAGTCCACCATACCCAGTTCCTCGCCCTGAAGGAAAACCCTTGTAGTTGTAGTAGAGCCACAGACTGAACCACACTAAGACTTACATTGTAGGTGATTCCGATGCCTGGAAGGGTCATCATGAGCATATTCATGGCGTCGATTGACTTGACGCCATACCTGGAAGCGACGCGCGGATTGTCATGATTGCCCATCACCCAGTTGGCCGAGTGGCCAGGCGGCATGTAGATCAGCCATCTCTGAATGTAGAACACAAAGTCCTGAGCCGTAGAGTTTTCGTTCAACTCGGTGATAAAGTCAAAGTTGAATGGGAAGTGAGCTCCCTGAACTCCCCGCTCGTCCTCATAGTAGGTCATCAGCTGCGAGAGCTCTGCGTAGCCCTCAGTCATCATAATGCGTGCTGGTCCCGGATTATTGGAAGAGTAGTTGTCGAGCAGTTGACGCCAATGCTGGATCAACCCGTAGCATTCAGGCAGGTTTCTTGTATAGATGTGCTCAAGATAATCCACGGAGTTTGGATCACTGGTGGTGCCACTCAAAGGCTCGTCGCGCAGCTGCTCGTCCTCATAAATATATATAACGGCATCGATGCGGAAGCCGGATACGCCCTTTTGCAGCCAGTAGAGCAGAACATCGTCCATGGCCTGTAGCACTGCGGGATTACGATAGTTGAGATCTGGCTGACCCTTGGTAAACTGCCGCAGGTAGAACTGTTGCCGTCCCTCGTGCCACTCCCACGCGGAGCCGGAGAAGACAGATACCCAGTTGTTGGGCGGTACGCGGGTTCCATTCTCCAGTACTGAGCCATCTTCCCACACATAGAATTCCTCGTAACCGGCCTCTCGGGCAGCGGACTTCTTGAACCATTCGTGTTCGTCGGAGCTGTGATTCGGCACAAAGTCCAGGATGACCTTGATGCCCAGCTCGTTGGCCGTGCTAATCAGCTCATCAAAGTCATCCAGTGTTCCGTACTCCGGCTGGATGTCCCTGTAGTCGGATATATCGTAGCCAAAGTCGACCATGGGGGACTTGTAAATGGGACTCAGCCAAATGGCTGAGATGCCTGTCTCCACAAAGTAAGGAAGCTTGGAAGTAATACCCTTGAGATCTCCAATTCCATCGCCATTGCTGTCCATAAAGGACCTGGGATAGATCTGGTAGAAGACCTCATGTTGCCACCAATTGAGATTATTTTCCTGAATCTTCTGCTTCTGCTTGTTTGAATCTGCGTGAGCCTCAGAGAGAAGCCAGCATAAGCCCAAAACTGTGATCAATTTCAGACCCATCCTAACTCGTTGAAGTTGTAACTGTTTTTTATGCATCCGGATGGCATTAACTGCTTTTTATAGCCGCGAGCATTGTTTACGACCAAGCGATTCCGGTTTGATTATTTACAATAGATTAGATCGCAACTCAAATATTTTTCCAAATGGTCAACGCACGTCCAACACGTATTATAGATGTGTACATAACAGTATTATTCGGCTTGACAATGGGAATATCCGATCCTAAGAACCAGACCAATTGACCAAACAGTGGAAAATTAAATGCATTTGACATTGAGCGAGACTTTTGCGAGCCGTTAATATTAAATGAACATTCTGGACTAGGACAACATCTGAGAAGAAAATGAAGCTATTATTGTTTTGTTTGTGTTGTTCGAGTGAACGAGAATATTAAATGGCTGAAACACAAACATGGTTAAAAAGTAGCCAACTGTGAGCAAGTTAAGAATGCCCGACTACGAAGTTCCCTGTAGGCTGTAATCACAAAGAAACAATCTTTCATATTCATATTGCAATTCTTAAGGCTGCGTAATATAGTAAAAACTGCACGATCTCTAGGAGGTTTCATACAGTCTGTAGACACGATCTGGCAATTTGTGTAAATAATAAGAAACATTTATAAGGCTACTTCCTGTTACCTGTTAACTTACAACCAATATACCCCGTTTCATACTCTCTATGCCAGAGCTTAAGAAAATAAACAAGTTGGACCGAGGCTAAGCTCAAAGTTGATAATTACATTTGACAAAAACAATCAACAAGTTGCAGAGAAAGTTTTTTGCTGCCACGTACACTCAGTTATATGCTAATTAATCAATTATTCAACATTTAAGTTGTAATTCTTTATATTATTATATTTCAGTGGTCTTAATTAGAATACTTAGAACTGAAATTTCCCACGATTTAGGAGAAACCAGAGTCTGCGAACTTTTGTAAGCTTTGTGTAATCAAAAGTCTCTTGTTTTTAATGTACTGAAAATCTTTGATTCAAGTTAAACATTGAATAGAATCTTTATACCAATTATATTTTTCTAGACTCTAGTAGGGGTTCTATTAATTAAATAAACCTCAGCCTGGTTAAAATGATGGTCGAGATTCTCACAATTTATTTAACTTGAAAACAACTCGAAATTAACTTAAACCAATATTATCTCACAAATCTCTCTTGAGGTCGTAATAATAAATAAATGCCTAAATAAATTTCTTTGATTTCTCAACTTGATTAAATTCCTCACTCAGCTTTAATTTAAAATAATGAACTTCATTTGCGGTCGACATTCTTGCCGCTTAGTTATATAAATAAACCCCTGAGGGCCTAACAAAATATTTGGTTAATTAATTAACATATAAAATATGTTGTGATAGACTAGGTGATATCCTATATATCGCTGTGAGCCTTGCTTGTGCAAATTCGATTGAAATATTAATAATAAATACTGAAAAACATCCAATAATTTGAAAGTTATGTTCAACGGGATCCCGTTTTTATTGTGGCCTTAGCTGCTGCATGGGTCTGGGTCTGGAACATAATCACGCACTTTGTCGACTTTATAACGGTTTTTGCCATTGTTTGTTTTTATCAGATTGTTTGTCGTTCTGTCACGTCGCCTTTCGCGCTTCTCTCGCCACTTAGCACGTTGCATTTTCATTTCGTTCGCTTTCCACCGCCAACTTCCGGCCCGTGACCGTGCGGGAAAATGGAAAACCCGTTTCCGTCGCCGCCGTTCGGATAGAGCACAGCGGACGTGCGAAGGGCGACGCATTGTGCCACACCCCTCGGTCGCCCCTTTTTGTTGCATGTACGGCTTCTGGCTGGCTAATTAAAACATTTTGCAACACTGTATCTGAGCAGCCGTTGCTTGCATAATATACCAAGTGTACGGCGTAATGTACTACGCAGGTGCATAGTTCAGGGAAGTACGGAGTGCGAAAGGAAGCAATAAATGTACACAGTAGGAAAACGGGGCGTTAATATATGCAGAAAAATAAATAAAATGCTTGCCGAAGAAAACACTTTTTCCCGGCTCAATTACAGGATATTTCCGTGCAACTTATTAAATTCCTTTGAAAGGCGAAGATGTGGCCAGAAAAGGGTTTGACATTTGATTGGTCTGGCCGCAGGAGAAGAGCCTCAAGTGCTTGCATATGAATCTCCACCCTGCTTTTTATATATATTTATACATATATTGGAATACTTTTCGATCGGGCAGAGGTTAAGTTTGAATCGTGGCGCGCCGAAAAGTTTACTTGTCGAGCCCAACTTTTAAGCCTACTAATCCGGGCTGTCGCCTGTCAGTCCGTCCGTCCTTCCGTCCGTCCGTCCGTCGGTCTCTCCATCTGTCCGCCTGTCAGCCAGCGCCTGCTGCCTATCCGTTAGGCGACTGCAAGGCGAAGGTCGTGGCTTACCTTTCATTTCCATGTCGTACTCTGATTGACTTACGTCGCAAACGGCAAAACAACGGAACGGAAAAATTCTTCTTTGCGCTCGGGCCCGAACCCTCGCCGAGGAATTTTTCGGGGAACTTTTCAATTTCGGAGCGGTCCCAGCGGCAGCCACATGAATAAATAGCAGCCTACGAGTACTTATTTTAATATGTAAATATTTAATAATATCAAAGCGGAGCGAGTTTCGCATATTAAAAGAATAAAAAAAACAGCCGGGGAAAAAACATTCTCTGATTAATTCAAGCAGGGATCTAATTCAAATCTGGAAACATATTGTTGGCTATAACACATAAATCCTTAGCAAAGGGTATTCCAAGCTTGAATGCCATTGTTATAACTTCCAATTTAAAGGAGACCATTTTTTAAATAAACCTTTACTTTCCTTCAATATCTGGCGTTAAACTTCTCGACATCTAATAAATATCTTACTCATAAATAATAAAATAAATAGGAAAATAAATTTGATGAGTAAACTGCAGAAGCAATGATGCAAATTTCTTACTAATAATGCCCGACTAGGACTTACCCTGTATTATTGGTGTGTTAAACGAACGAATACAGAAAATAAATATTAACTTCTTTTAATTTATTTTTAGGTTTTTACTATGCTTGTAAGTTCAAGATAGATTGTTTAATAATAAATAATAAATTTTTAAGTTGATGAATAAATTGATTGATGTTTTTTTTAAAAAGACAAAAGTAAGTTTTCACAGTTTGGAATTATCTGATTGAGATCCTGCTGTCATGTGTCAGCAAGGGTATCTTATCGTCGGCTCCTTACAGATCTCCTCTGTACAGTCTACACCCTTTTTCTCGTTTTCATATACGAATATATTTGCTCGCATTTCGTTGAACCCTTGAGCGTCAGCAAATTGGTTGAGTTCCATTTAGGACAGACCTTAGATTCGTGTTTTGATTGGTATTTGCGAAGCCATTTGATGTCGGGAATAGGTTTACGCTTATCAAACACTTGTTATCAAAATCGATTACAACAACAAAACGAGCCAGCTTTGTTGTCAGTCGTTGAGATTGGCATGTGTAATGTAGGTCTATGTGCATATGTAATCCAAAGGGCTGTATACCAAGTACCTATTTATTAGTTAGCTACGCCTGTAAAGGTTTTCCATTTTTTTTTTATCACACATCGTTTACCCCAAAAACATATCAGTAATCTACGCATTAGGCTTTTCATATAAGCCTCACAAACTCTGAACATATTGGAGTATCAAATAATATTCAAATAACCTTAAGACTGGGAAGCCTATCGAAGACATTTTGATAATCGTCTAATTGACAGATGGACTGATGCCAAATTTATCAAATTTACTTAATTTCCGTTTCGGGCCAAATTGTAAATAAAATATTAAATAGTTTCAACAATTTTAAAGATTGACTCTTCCAATTTTAGGACCAGACTCACGTTTATCGCCCACAAGAAGCGTCTGAATTTAAATAATTTATTTTCTAATAATTAAACTAGTTTTGAGTTTATTCTACAATTTACTTAGTTGTTTTTTCTGATTCAAAAAAATCGTGTAAGTATATGATTACTATACTCTATAGCTATGCATGTTTCGAAAGCTTAGCAAATTGATTATCGTATTTTTATGCTATCCGAAAAGTAGGCTTCAAAAAGCCTAATTTTTAACCAGAAAAAGAAAAGCTGCGGTCTGACGTGTGGAAACAGTCGGGTAATTCGCTCTAGTAAGTAGGTTAAATGTTTATTTAATAGATAGCATTATTTGTCATAATAAAATATATTTTTGACTCATTAACTAATTTTTGCTACGCTCATATCCGTAGATACAAACTATTTCCCTCCCCCCTCACAGTCTTTTACTATAGTAAACAGAGATAGAAGCTAATGACATCGTCGGACTCGACATCGCATTATCTTTTTAATAACATTCCCTTCATTTAACGCGGCTGACAGCTTCCTGTCATAAAACAAACGGTAGTCCCGCAGCTCCGTGTGCCTCATAAATGTGCCCCAGCTGCAGTTGTTGTTGCCGAAAATGTTGCACGGTGGCACTCGAGCAATTTGGAATTTGTGTCGCACGTATTGAGATTCAATTAACAGAAGCGTAATGCAGATCATAAATCACATCCAGAAATCCGAAATCCGAAATCAGAAATCCGAAATCGCGAGGCCCCAAATGGAAAGCCAAGTGGAAACTCGGCAAACGGTCTCTCGATTAATTATTCACAATTTGATTGATGTACGTGAGGCGCATATTTAAACGGTGTCACAGTCAGGAGGGTGATGGGGTGAGGGGGTGGGGAGATGGGGGACTGTGGACTCTATCAATGGCAACGAGCTCAGACGACTTGATGACGTAGGCGTTGATACTTTTAATTAGCATTTAATGGCAATATTTGCATACTATACGATAAATCGCGATACGCTTCAGCGGAGCTTATTGTCGGTGTAATTAAGCCTGTTTCCACTTTCGGCGCATCCATCAATGTTTCCACTATGCATACGCATCGATAGCTTAATGGATCAATTGTAAATCCGGCCTGATTTAGATAACTACTAAGCCGCTTAGCTTTAGTGTCATATGTGTATTATCTCTACCCAAAATAAATTCATATCTCTCTCTCTCTCTCTTCCCTGCTTCACTTCTATATTAAACAAGCATAAAAACCTTGCAGCAGGTATTCAGATAGAAAATAGAATAAAAATACGCTTCAACTATGAGAGTTGCTTTTTGTTTAATAATACATCTATATATATATTTATATGTATAAGAAACTGGTTTACAATAGAAATCCGGCGATAGCTGTCAACGGAACTTTAGCAAGGTCCCAAGTTCTTAATGTTGAGTGGTCGACCGAGTCTCTTGTAATCCCGCTGCGTACACTCGAATTCACAGCGATTTGTGTAGGTAACGCCATTTGAACCGCAAACTTGACCCTTCTGCTTGAGGTCACAGGGACAGAAGCTGGCCTCGGTGTGACCCACCAACAGGGCCGTCAAAACAAATGCGAGTAGAAGAAGCACACTCAAAGACTTCATCTTCAGTTCAGCTAATTAAGCAGCAGCCACCAAAATGAATGATTTTCAAATTCCGAGATTCTGTGAGATTCGCAGAGAAGCGTCGCAATACTTCGCGAGTCGAGCGTTGATTTTGCACTGAGCGTCGAAAGCAAAGCAAACAGTTTCTTGATAGGAAATGCGAGAGTGGGAGTGGGAGAGGGAGAGGAATTAGGTGTGGGGTATAGTCAAGTACGTAGCTGAGTATGCGTCAGTTTTGCTAATTAGTCAACAGACTGCTGAGCACTCCGGATTGCAATTGAGATTGTGTGTGAGTGTGTGAGTGTGTGTGTGTGTAATTCCACTTAAAAACAAAAACATCTGTGGCACTCCAGCCGCCGCTCCCCCTCCCTTTGGCAGACCCTACCAAAACTTTTCAGCGCTCGTCTCATTGATAGTGTTCAGCGGTTTGTTTTGATGGGTTTTGCGCGCCTCCAGTAATTTGCAAGGCTGGCAATTGATGGCCTCCACCTGGGTGGAACCCAGCCAGCTGTGCAGCCAGAGCAGGAGGAGCAGAAGCACAACCAAGCGGGCAACCCAGAGACTCGAAATGCGCATCTCTACGCCAATTGAGGAACTAAGTAAGAAAAGTTATCGGGTGCTCAGTCTGATTTCCCCAGTGGCCGGCTCTACAAATTGAGTGAATTACTATCAAAGTACTTAGTTGGTCAACAATAGAGTGCGCAAATTGACATCTAAATAAATTAGAGTGCATACCCTATAAATATGGCAATCTATTAATTGTAATTGAAGTGAGTGCCGGAGAATTTATCACAACTACAACAAGCTGTCGTACTGCCATTTTAGCCAAATTACTTTTCCCACCTGCCGATTATCAAGGGCTCACACCTATTGAAGCAGCCAACGAAGCGAAGGTGCACCTTCAAAAGTGTCAAGCCTGATAAGAAGAAAGCGAGAACAAATGATAGTCAGGGGAGAGAGAGAAACAGAGAGACAGACAAAGAGCGTCGATTGATAATAGAGATGGGCGCGTGTTTTGCTTGCGCGCTTACCCACTTAGAATCAATCCAAGAATACGAAATAATCGCATTAAGATAATAATAATATTAATTTGTATTTGTACTTATTATTTGGTAATTGTACAGCCTAGCTAAAAGGAATTAGTTTTTCTTCGATATTCAAGCAATTTTTAACTTTACACACACATTTGTAAAAAACTATTATTATGCTAGTTAGACAGGTAAACAAAAAAAGCTTTCAGATAATGTGCGAATAAAGCTCTTCTCTAACACAGTAGACAAAAAGAACGATAATAGTGAGCATTTATGTATATTGAAATGTTGAACTTTTATTCATACACCCAATACTATCATACGACTCATAATAATTCGTTCTCTCATCTCTAAGAATAATTGAATTGTGTGAGCGAGCTTTTAAAAATGCATTCAGTTGGCAACGCGGACAAGTTTCAACGCTGTAGCTTTTAGCAGCAACAAAAGCGCATTTGTTTACAGCAACAAATAGACTAAATAAAATCAAACCGAAAATTCTTAAAATAATTGCACTCGAAGCTCAGACAGCAATTCACAGAGCAACAACAAATATAAATATATATTTATATATATGTATATATATTAAAAATTAAAAAAAGCAACTATAAAGTAAAGTGCGATAAGATAAGACCCATCAATAAAGTTTACCAATGGGAACTACTTCAGCCGAAACAAAAGCCCCATTGCCAGTATCGATATTGAGAAGCTAGTGGATTAACCTGTGGAGCAGCTACGATGAAGTTTATTACCATCCTGTTGGCCCTGTGCCTGCTTTTGGCCGCCTTTGCGAGCGCCGACAAGATTATGTGCCCGTGTCCTCGCAACTACGATCCTGTCTGTGCCAGCAACTTGGTCTCCTATCCCAATCGCTGTCTCTACGACTGTGCTCGTCGAGAATTTGCGCGGGCTGGGCGCAACTTGGATCTGCTGAGATCTGGAGACTGCTAAGCCGAGTTCTTTCTGATTTGTCATCGGCAACAAGATTTTATACGAAATAAAAGAAAATACTTATTGCTAAACTGTGCTAAGGACGCTGAATCATCAATGGGGAAATATAAATGTGTGAGTGTGTGTGTGTGTAGGTGTAAATGTATGAGTGCAACGGTCGCTTATCAGCAAAACTGTTCGAAATGCCGATTGATAGCGACTTACTTTATCTGCTCAATGTATAAACAGTTATAAATCAGACGGTAAGAAAATCAACAGCAAGGGCTGGGTTCATGAACTAGTGGTTCCATTCTATTGCTCTCCAAATGTGTCATCCTAAACAAACTAGAAATTAGAACATGAATGAAAGTTCAACACTTCATAAAATTAAAAATTCATCAGTTTCTATCTCTCTATAATTATAACGAATTTTAATTCGTCGATTCTAGTGATAATCTGAGAGATTGTTTTCTATTAAAATATATACTGTATTTAATTAGTATAAAAATCTCAGGTTAATCTTATATAACTTCATGATAGAGTAGTAGTAGAGGATGTACATACATACACGTATTCTGGATTAAAAAGAAAAGTCGAGTTCCTGCATTTAATCTTTTAATCTTCCTAAATATCGATACTTTAGTTTTGGTATTTTTTGCATAACTATAAAAGGACAATAATCTGCATATAGATTATGATTATTTTAGGAATATCATGCTAAATTTCCGTCAATATAAAACAAAATTATTTATTTTAAATTGAAGACTCGGAAAGTCTTTGACAAAGTTTATGACCTGCAAGTTTTATAAACAACAGACCGAATTTATTCTACAGCTTATCGAGCTTTTCTAAAGAATAAGCATATATAAATAAACTATAATGTGCGAAATAGTTATTTAGGGTATGTTTACGTCGGACATTCTAGAGTCTAGACTACGCCACTTTGACTTGGTTGCCCATTGTTCTCCCAATGAGTAATTCAAAAATCGTCAGAGCACGTATCACCTATTCTGAAAGTAAGTCAATGCAACATAATCTTATCGTTCTGGATAATCTGAGTAATACAATAAAGGTATTAAAGGTAGTTGAATAAAAGTTAGTTTCTCTGTTCATCTGGCGCTCTTAATGAGACCATATCAAAACGTATTGTTATCCCCTTCCCAGTTCCATTATAAATTATGTATTCTCTCTGTAATGGGTTCTAATTATTTACTTTTCTATGTATTTAAACTAAGCACTTGGTTAAATAAGCCAAAGTAAATCATTTTCTATTTGAATAGTTAGTATTGACTTTCTTGATGTTAAGCTTATGAAAAGAACTCTAAATGAAGTTCTTGAACAGCTTTATGTGAACAGCCTCATATCCTTAAAATAAAGCAAATATACTTATGATCTATTTAGAAACTAGAATATTTGTATAAGTTCAAAAAAGTGAAATATTTTAATTACCACCTAGTTAGAAATAGCTATGCTTACCGCTTAATACAGATTAATCCGTCTATAAGCGGAATCTAAATATCTTTGTAACATTTCAAAAAAAATTTTTAATAGATCGAAGAATCTTCCATAAAAATTATATCAGCAAAATAAATCAATAAATCTTCGCTTGTCATTGTGAAATAGTATCTTAGATTTATTGATCTTATATGCTCTACTTATCTAATTGATTAGATAGCCCTCTATATAGGTTAAATGTAAACAATCGGTCAATAATCTATGTTATTGTTGCATTTAACATAATACAAAAAAATTAATATTATTTTATAGTATAGCGTTATTTATTTAGCGAAGTACATATTATTAAATGTTCAAACTGTTAATCCAGTAAACCTGTTTAATACCCTGTGCTCATCGAAAGTTGCTTAAATGGGGTATTTTGAATTGGTAGGAATGTATGTAACTGGAAGAGAATATTTGATTGCAAGAAGAATATTTGATAAAGACTTCTAGATAAGTGACATCTGTCTGCCTGGCTGTCTCTCCTTCCAGATGAACGACTTCATTTTAAGATAATTTTAAATATCTATTCGCATATCCCTACCCATTATCATTATAATCATATTTATATTGCTTTTTTAAGAATGTGTCGTATATTCTAAAAGACAGATATATACGCTTTAGTATACACCTTTCTTCCAATTCATTAAGATTAAGGTATTTCATCATACAGTAGAAAGTAAAAATATAAATTGATAAAGGTGAGACTCATTGCAATTGTGCACACATACAGGTGGAATACTTATATTTAGACTATAAAAATATTATAATTGATCTAAAAAAATTGGGATACTACAAAATATTTTTGTAGTAGTTCGCCGGCTGCATAGTGCTTAGAGGGTATAGGCATAGTCAGGCACTTTCGCCTTAGCACTATTACTCGCTTGCGAGTTCAACTTCAATTTGTGTGCTTACCCAGCCCTGGCATTAAGCATTTATTATCACCGGAATAAATTGTGCGCACATTTGATTAAACAAAAGTTAAAAAAAAATAAATAGTCAACACGACATACGTGTCCAATTTACAATACTCGAAAATGGATTTATTTAAATTGAAATGTGAAGTACAAATAGACAATTGATTCCGGTTTTGGCTTGCTCCAGATTCTAACAGGCTCCAGCCTTGGCTTGGGACAGGCTGCGACCTTGACGGGAGGCACGCTTGGCGGCACAGTTCAGCTCACAGGGATTGGGATAGGTGTTGCCATCGGTGCCGCACACCAGCTGCAGGTTGCGTGGACAGGGGCAGAGCTCCTCCTGATCCGCGGCCGTGGTGAAGGCGAACAGGGCCATCAGGCAGAGGGCGATAAGAGCGAAAAAGCGCATGTTGATTAGAGCTGGGCGACTGGTTAAACAAGACTGATGTTTCGCACAGTCGTTGGCTTTGTTTTATATTCGAATAGATAAAGCCACTCCAACAGCAACAACAGCAAAACAAACAACAACAACAACAACAACTCGACAAGCTGCTAACCGAGCAGCGCGTCAATAATTAACTTGCAAAAATTCTGAAAAAAAGTATACAACAAATTGTCGTGACATTTGACACCTCTTAACATTGTCTGTGTGTGTGTGTGTGTGTGTGTGTGTGTGTGTAGTTGGCTTAAGCAATGCATTAAATAATAGAAAATAGCTATATAGGCGTAGTAGCGTATGAACAATATGTATATGATAATTTTCTAGAAATATCACAAAGATCAGTCGTTAGAAGTACTTTTATAGCTGCTTAAAAGAGGATGTTGATAAGGAATTTCAGTCTTATAACTTTTAGCTTTTAGATAAACGTACTTTAAATTGCATTTTATTGGAATCAATAATCAGATATTGATTAAATTTAGCACAAATATAAAAATTAATAATGAATATCAGTTTTAAATAAATATAAAAATAATAAAATCACAATTTTATATCAGGTTTTTCATATTTCTACCTCAAAAATGATTACAAGTAATCTAAACTATATTTTACTATGGCTAAGATATGCTTCCTATAGCCTGAAACATACCCATTGTTAAGCCTATAGCACTCATTTCCATCCGTTTTCAATACGTATCGAATGCATAACACTCAGCATTTTAATACATAGTTTGATAAGCTTAATCAGTAAATAGAAAGTAATGAATCATTATTTTAACAATAACAAAATATTTCTTAAATAACTAATGGAAGTTGAAACGATTAGCTAATGAAATCTATTTTAAAATGTTGAATGTTTCCTATAAAAATTACGAAAACTAAAGAAGATTTCTGTAATATTTCGATTACTTCAAAGGGTTGTCAATGTAGCAAATCATATCTCTATCTATAAAGCAGGCCAAGTCTTTAAATCTTAAATTGATTTATAGACTCTGTTTAATGCAGTCTGGACGTACGTCAGTCTCTCCATATGATCCATATGATCCATATGATTGCAATTATTTGTACTCATTTTTATGGCTAGAGAGACTTTAACTATGTAATCAGAGGTACCATAACTGCACGCTAAGGTGCTAGATTATATGCATAAGCCTCGCAGAGGCGTGGAAGATTGCGAATTACTATATTGCTTTATTATTATTTTGGCTTAATACATCTAGAGACTTGATATGTTGAATACAAATTAGTGTATGCCAAGAGATATACGGTAAAATGATATACGGTAAATAATGTTAAACTTTGCAGGTGGTTTAACATCATATCTTTCACAGTTTTTGATCTGCTGTCATAAAAGAAAACAATTAAGTCTGACCTTGCTTAAAGATAAACGCAAATTCTTTTGCAACTATGATTTTTGAAGTTCAAATATGTTTATTGCTGTAAGATTAATGGCAAAGACCAAAATTTCAAGATAGAGCTAGTTATTTTTGTTATATACATTGGCACATATCTTACTAAAATTAAAGGTATGAATCATACCTTATGATGTCTCGTACCGTGAGGTGTCTGAAATCCTACATATTCATTCTTTTATTCATATTTAGTTGTCTGAAATCTTACATATCCACAGTAACTATTTAATCATTTGTAAAGAAAGAAAATAATGAAAAGGATGAAACATTTATCCGTGATTACTTTATAATTAAGCAATAGAAATCCATCGACATATACATATTAAGAAACTCGCTTGGATCCATCTTAACATCATATTGCGGCTCGCATCTTACGATATCCAATTTTTAACAGGGTCCCTCTTTGGCTAGTGACAGATCACTACTTTGATCCGCGGCGCAATTAAACTCACAGAAATTCCCATAGTTGCGACCATCGCTGCCACATAACATATAAAGGTTCCGGGGACACATACATAGCTTCCTCCTTGGAGCAGCGAACGTGGTTAAGACGAAACACAGGGCCAAAAGGCAGAGGGCGAAAAACTGCATGTTGATCAGGCCTGGGCGACTGGTTGGACAGGAGTGAAATTTGACTCGGTTTTTTGCCTTGTTTTATGTTCGAATAAATGAAAAAAAAAAATTTACCATAAATTGGCGTAAAAATTGACATTTCTTACCTTTATGGCTCTCAATTTTCCGCTCGGCTTATGTAAGCGTATACAAATTGATACTTGGTTACAGTAGTACAAATATTCAATTCCTGGAAGGCCCCACAATTACTTAGAGCGCATTTCTAACAGCTGTTGGGTTCCATCTAAATGGGCCGAAGCTTTCATAAAAGCCTTTTAGGCTCTTACAATGAATTGCAATCGAGCCGTTTAAAAGGATTAATTTTGGATAACAATTTGCTCAGTGAGAAATAGTGGAAGAAGATGAAATAATACTGATTGCATAAGATAGACGAGGTGTATAGGTCTTTCAGCAAACATTAGACAACTTTATTGGAAGACCTCATCGGTAGACTAATGATACCGAATAAGGTAGTTCGATTTTTAATGGAGGATGTACATTAAAATCTATCTGTAGGAAAACAAATCTGGTGAATATCTTGTTTTCAAGTATCTCTCGGTAGATGAGGCGTATAAACAACTCTGCTAAGTAAATTCTAGCATATGTTTTGTTTTTTTCCACTTTATACCATTTAAAATATATATCTCTTAAAATTTTAATGAAAGACACATTCTTTTTCTATCGGTAATCTCATAAGGTAGTCCATAGGGTAGTCCATAAATAGTTATTACAGATGTTTCAAATCACATGGTATCTCCCAGTCGTGCTTCTCAAACAAAGCCTTTCCTGTATGCAAATTGTTAGCAGTAGACCATAATTTATGGTTAGTTGATTTTCCATTAAAAGAAGCGGGATGAATCTTATAATATTAACCTATAGCATCAGCTTTAATGCAGATTACAATCCATACATGATTTTTACAGTATTTTTCCTAGGCCCCTCAGACAAAAGGCTCGTACAATAACATCCGTTGACCCTTTCGAACATTTTGGCTGTAGGAAACAACAATGTGATGTGCTTAAGTTAGCGCCGAAAAAAGGGACTGACTTACGCAAGAGCCAAAATGGGATGGCCAACGGCCTTTTGGGCCCTCACAAATGGATGTACATACATAATTATTGGGTAGCATGTGGGGGACCTGTTGAAAGGCAATTCCTACAGTCGCACATAAGCAAAAGGTGTATAAAAGAGCAAAGAAAAAACCCATTTTCTAAAGTCACTTTGCATATATTTTCGATGCTTACAGTTGCCAGCACGCCGGAGACTCTGCCAACTAAACGGGAGGAGCCAAACGCCGGCGCAGGTGGCAGCAACAGCAGCGCAGGTAGCGGTGGAGCTGTGGCAAGCGGCGGCAGCGGCGGAGCTGGTGCAGGTGCAACAGCAGCGGCGGGCGGACAACCGGAGCCAAACAACGGCCAGCAGAGTCCCACAACCTGCGAGCTGGGCAGCAATGCGACAATAAATGGTCAAGTGGCAAGTAAGTAAACCTCGGGCCTTACATTTTTCATCAGCCAGAGCTGGGGGCGGGGCAGGGGTCAGGTGCTGCCCGGAGGGTCAGAATTTTTATTTGGAGCAGCAGACAAGCTGCAATCCCAGATTGCAGACGCTGCATAATTCAAGAGCAACTGACCTTAAAGAACAACCTCTTGAATGTCGCCTTCACCTGCTTGAATGTGGGCAACAATTTGGGTACATTAGAAGTCGGGGTCTGGTCTTTGATTTTCGGCATGCTCGACTCATTAAAACCGTGAAGAGTGGCCAGTAAAAGCAACGTAAAACATTTCGCCGGCCCCCAAGTTGGAGGCCAGACCGAAAGCTGGAGACTCGATAAGCAAGTAACTGTAACAACTGCTCAAACGATACCGTTAAGCAGTGGAATCTCGAGTGTAACATAAATTTAAGTGCTGCATAAAAGCGAACTTTATGTGAGCACCGAGGAGCAGCCACTTCCTCAGCCCAGGGAGTGGAGATAGGGGGGCTTCTCTATACATGGCTTTGCCGTTGGCGCATGCACTGCCAAAATAAATGGAATGCAGTTAACAGTCCAAGTGGGTGGCATTGTTGTTGCCATTTGCCCGAGGAGCTCCCTTGGCTTATTCCATTCCTATAGCTGTTATCCTCGACGCTCAACGCTCAACGTTGAACGCTCAACGCTCGACGCTTAACAGATAGATAAATCTTTTGCAATTTACTCGCTCGCATCTCTGCGCCGGAGCTTAGCAATCGCTTCGATTTGCCTTTGCCACTTGAAGGATGCGTCGTCAGGACATGCCAGGAGCAACTGACTGGGTCGCTCGTTAAGCAGTTACATTTACACTTCGGGCCCGGCCAAATAAAGAAAGCACTGCTGCTACAATGGCTTAAAGGCATTCTTTAAATTATTGATTGACTCGCCTCAGAGATGCAAACAAAGTGTTTTGCCTTACACGCTTATCCTATACATGTCTTTATTTATGTATGTATATTGCCACAAGCAAATATCCGTACGGTTCGCAAATCCATCAAGAATATTTGCATATGTCTTGTCGGTTTTACCCTGACCCGATTAAAAATGGGTAAACAGGCCATAATGTTTTCGTCAACGTGTATGTAACAGACAGAAGGAGGCGTGGCACACACCATAATCAGGATCAACAGAAGAGTCGCTTAAGACCTATCCCTCTCTCTCTATTTGTCCGAATGTATTAAAGCGACTTTCTCAGCAACCATAAGAACTAGAGACTTGAAATTGGACATGTAGACCTATCCCTCTCTCTCTATTTGTCCGAATGTATTAAAGCGACTTTCTCAGCAACCATAAGAACTAAAGACTTGAAATTGGGCATGTAGGCTCTACTATGGCATGCGCAGGTCGAGTATGTTTCAGAAAATCGATTACTCCTTCGATTTAATTGTTATCGATAACACGTTTTAGTTTTTCGAATATATTTGCAACATATCAAGAGCTAGATAATAAGTTTTAAAGATAGACAGATGCGTTTCGGAAGATAAACGCATAGCAGTACCATCAACGTAACCCAAACATTTCATTAAGATCGGATTACTATAGTTTTTCCAAGAATATAGAGATGTAAGCAATATTTTCTAGCAAAAACAGCAGTACTGGGTATTTCCTAGTCGATCACACTCGACTAAAGTTTTCTTACTTGTTTCATTTTCCACACTCAAGTGTAGATCTATATAGATCTATATAGCATTTGAAGGAGTATTTAAAAATCAATATATGACCTGATTACGAACAGTGAACGAATGTCAGACAGTCAGTTACGTCCGGGTTCAACATACTCATATATATATATATGAAATTTAAGGCAGATGCAAAAGTTACTGAAAGAGGCCTCGAGATGGTCAATATGTTATTTAAAGTCTTAGCAATCATTGTTTGCCTTCTTTATTTTCTGCCTATTTTCTATTCATTTGTGGCTGCCTTTGGATTTTGTTTCACCATTGAGTTCAGATTAACGTTAAAATATTTATTAGGCTTGGAAAAAAAACAAAATTAATGTTAATGCTTCAGTACATCAAAGTGTGTTTAGTCCAAGTGTCACCCAGCTGGAAGCACATTTAGATAAAAGTAGTCTAACCCATCTCACAGTACTCACTGTCTTCCGTTTGGTACGGTTTTCACAGAACACGGCTCGCTTACCATTGTACGGCGCTCGAATAGTCGCAAGAGCTTCAACCAGATCGAGGGACAAACGCAGTCAATCGCCTCGCCCTCGTCGGCCAGCATTAGCTTCTTCCAGACACCGCTCAGTGAGCCGCTCGCGGAGCGCCTTAGTGGCAGGGGCACCAACGGAAGCGCATCCTCTACGGCCGGTAGCAAGCGGACGGTAGATAGTCGGACCGAGAGCTCCGTCGGAAAAATGCAGCCCTCGTCGCCAAATCAAACGAACTTCATAACCGATTCGGCAAACATACCGACGGTAGTCGACCGACAAACCTTCGACTATAGAATAAGCCGCGAAACCGTCGAGTTTCCAAATTCCATAAGCGTGGCTCCAGTTGGCTCAATATTTAATCCACTCGTCGATCAAACGTCGCGGCAATCGTTAAACTCGGGATCAAATATGTCGGTCGCCGATACATGGGAAACCGAAAATTTGCCACCTGTCGATACGCCAGATGCGCTCAACAAAGCAGCTGTCAGGTGAGTCCATTTAAATATATTCACTTCCCTGTCAATAGAACACTTCTGTATGTCCGATCGTGGTTCAAGACTTGAAGGTACAGTCGCATCCAAAAGGAATACATTGATACATATGGATAGTCTATCGATAAATATTGCTAGAGCAGGCTTTGTGTTGCTCTAGTTACAAGTAACCCAGCTGCAGATACCCTATGTATTATATTTAAAAATATTTTTAATAACGCTGCTTTTAGTGCTATATAATAGCCTGGGAATCAAAACAAGTACCTTTGTTGCTGTTAAAGTAGATCTATCGATCAGACTCTTATTATACAATACTTCTTCTTCTTTCCTCAAATAACATACTTCGATAAAGAAATTATTTTATTTCCACTATAATCTCAATACTTAATTGCTTTAGACATCGATACATTTAATTACTTCCACCGATTTCACGGACTACAGGGTATAAAAAGTATGCTATACTATTTTTAACGTACTCAAAACACTTTTGTGAAAAGTTATATTAACGTCTTGATATTAAAGCATAAATTTCAAATTAAATATTATATAGGTAGGCCTACTAGAATAACCTAAAATTCCTGATAGATTGCAATTGATCTCATCTAAAAAGTTCAGTCTTGAGTAGTGTTAAGCAGTCGGTTGTATCCCTTTGTATTTGCATCAAATCAATATTAAATTCAAATTTAAATAAAAATAAAAGAAAAGAAGGAAAAAAAGTAAATCATTATAAAAAATGTATTGTATTGTATTGTAAAAATCAATATACTGGATTAGTTTTAACTTTTCTGTAAAAGTTTTAACTTTTCGCTTGACTGTCTTCAAATATTAGAATAATTAGGCATTACGATATTTCAATATTTCTTAAAGAACTGTTTTGTATTCCAACGTTTTGCCTTTGCAGGATACGCAGCCTGCTACGGCGAATGGATCACGAGACCGTCGCCTACGAGGATATGCAGCGGAATCTGCACTACGCGGCACGGGTGCTGGAAGCCGTATTCATAGACGAGTCAAGGTAGGTGGATGCATTGTATGTGTGTTGTTTGTGTACAGGACTTGAAGCTGTTTGCACTATTTTCTAACCAAAAACTCTAACCACGAACCGGCCAATAAATTGCTGGCGCTTTCGGGGATCGTATAAACAATTGGTTCAGGCTTTAGCGTATTAGTAGGTTTCTCCATATAATGCTGCGTAGCTAAAACCTTACAATAATTGAATTTCTATTCGGATTGCACACAAAGGCAAGCTTCAAACCAGTTTTTCATGAATTGTGTATTCCATCGGAGAACTTGCATACATACTCTATACATTTATCTATCATTATAATCTATCTATCTCATATGTACGTAGCTAACGACAATTTCTTTATTTTTATTGTTTTTCCTTTACAACTTTCACACGTTTTTTATATATTTTTTTCTTTTTATACATGTGTGTGTGTTTGATCAGAAGCCCCACATCAGGTAAAAGTAAATTGGGGCAGATTGCGTCTTCATCCGTTGAGAGCGAAGAGTAAGTCTTTTAGAGCCAATTTCAAATTTGGTTTGTCGTTAACTTTGTTCATTTTGTAACTCTCTCTCTCTCTCTCTTTCCCCCTCTAAACCCCCAACGCGCGCTCATATCAACTACAAACATACTTATCCAACACCTCAATAACTACTTCTACCATATCATATCACCTAACTTTCTAAATCTTTTTCCTAAACTCTCTAACTCTTAACTTTCTATCTCTCATACTTTGTAGTGCTATTTTCTGTTCTAACCTCAATTAAACCGAATAACTAACTATTATTGCCTTGCTCTGCAGTACCGCAGCAAAGTCTATCATCTCCATACCATCATGATCTCATCTGTATCATACTTTTCGCAAACTAAGTGTCACTAAATACAGAGAACGCGTGTATTTTAGATAGTCTAGTCAAGTTTTATACAATACTATATACATACATATATTTATACAACTGCGAATCGTGTGAATTCCCCCTGCAAATGAGCACCGTATTATCTCTTTATCTCTCTCTCTCTCTCTCTCTCTCTCTCTATCTCTATTATCTGAATTACAATATAGTTAAATCTCTCGGTGTATTTGTTATTGATGTCTCTACTAAGTATTTTTGAAGAGTTGGTCCCTCGTGTTCGCCAGATGAAATCTGTCTTCGAATCATCTGACCTTCTCTCTACTTCTCTCTATTCGCTACTCGCTAAACATAAATTTGCTAAAATTAAACGAATTACATTTGGGAAGGTTTTTACATGCCTTTTTCAGTTTCAATTTAACGTAGGTAATGCAAATGCATTTTATTATTTACCACAGAGAAACAAACTTTCAATTAAAAGCTCGAATTCCCAATCCGCCTGTCACTCACAATCCACATTTATTATGGACTCCATTTTGCCGAACATTGTGTCTGGTCACATTCGCTTTAAATTATGCACAACATCCCGACACGAATGTTCAATTTACAGTTCCAAATGTGGGTGGCACACATATGCATATGTGTGGGTGGGTGTGTGGATGGTGGTTGGCTTCGACTTTAACTCGTGCGACAGTCAAAGTAGGCAACACTTTTTTTCTGCATTGAACGACGCGTTGGCGAGCTTTTTCAGCTGTCGGCGAGTTTTTGTTTGCGCGAGCTTTCGGCAGCTTTTGGACAATTAATCCACCCGCTTTAACTGACTTTAACCCCAGCAAAGAATTAAACAAAAACCAATCAAACTAAACTGTCAACTGATGTTCTATTTATTTTTTCTTTCTATTGCCAACCATATTTTGAAATTCACAAAATCATAAAAACAAAAAAAACAAAAAAAAACAAAAATTTTAACGAATACGAATATGCGAAACAACGAACCGTACCATAATTTGTTGTCTGTACCGGTTCGCTTTTACTCACTGCCAACTGCTGTGCAAAAAAACACTTGACCGCATCCCGACCAACTGCATCCCGTCCCAAGCAGCGAGGACGCCGCTAAGCGCTGCAACGGCAACTGCAAGAATCTCAACAACAACAACTCAAACAGCAGCTGCGCCCTGCACACAGCGCCAACGGCGGCGACTGGGGAGCAGCCACCGCCAAATGCCGCGGACAATCAGACGAGCAGCGAGGATCCCACAAAACGGGTTCCCCTGGAGTCGCAAACAGACCCACAGGAGACACCCACAGAGCCGGAGACGCAAGAGGCAAAGGTAGCCAAGCCTTTAGATACTGTCGCCGAATCTGTGCAAGAAGAGGAAACAGCGACGACGACGACAATGACGACAACGACGACGACGACGACGACAACAGCAGCGGTAACAACAACAGTTCCAAACGAGGCAGCGAGTGGCGCTGCCACTGGTCAAAGTGTTTCCAGCAGTAGCAGTTGCAGTAATAAAGCGACCGTTCAGCGACAAAGACGCCTGCGCACACCGGTCTGGGCGAGATCAATGTCGACGAATAAAACGTACTTGCAAATGGTTTATACTGCATAAATTAGAGTAATTTTGTATGCATTTTCAGTTATTGTACAATATTTAACGTTTGAGTTGTCTTTTACGTTGTTACGTTACGTTAACCAACACAGATACAAATGAAAACACAAACAACAAAGATTAGAACAATTTTCTGTCTCTGTCTGTCTTTTAACTCTCTACTATATCCAACTTCTGTCTATATACATACATACTACTTGGAAATTGTCTGCGTTTCCTTTTCGTCTGCTGTACATATTGTCTTGATACTGTCCCTTACTATCTGTATATCGCTTTAACTTTGTAAATATATATGTAAATGAACCCCACTTTTTGTACACCCATTTATTCTCCCGTTCTTCGCTCTCTGTACTACCCCCGACCCTATATGTTTAATAATTACATACATTTAGATATCCATTTTTGTAAATGTTTATTCATATTTAAATTCATGGCATGTTATATTGTCTCTTCATATTTTCAATTTTTGTAAAAACTGATAATATATTTTTAATTGGCTTGCGCATGTGTAAACTCTGTTCGCGCAAATTTATTCTGGGGAGGTATCGATAGATGATTGTCCGTATTGTATTGAGTCGATATGTGTGTGATTGAAAACGTGACCAATCGATATTGCTTATGTTAACTAACAGTGCAATGATATGAAATATATCATCGCTATGACGATCGCGTGGTGGCAACGCTGCGCGTGTTTCTTGCCGCCAAAAGTGAACAAAAACACTTGTTTACGTTGCTTAAATTGTTTCCAAATACTATAAATTGCTTATTGCCATTAGGCTGTGAGTTTTAAGTGTGTGCTAAAGTGTCATGAGCAGCGAAAAAGTGAAAAACGACAACGAGCCCGATGACTCGGACGATTCGTGCGGCGTAAGTTAAATATGCTAATCGCAGCAAAATTAATATCAACAATTTCCGCGTGACACATACAGGACGAGTCGGCTAGCTTTACCACAAACAGCACGACCTCACGGAGCAAGTCGCCGGCCTCAAGCACTCGCAGCAAACGCCGCGGCCGGCGCAGCCACAAATCGAAACCAAAAAGCGGCGCTGCTTATAAATACGAGTAAGTTGGAGTCCAAAGAAATAAATGGTTGAGCTGATGCAAGTTTACTTCAAGCACACACGTGAAGGAGAACCACGGAGCCAACATATTTGGCGTGTCATTCAATACGCTGCTGGGCAAAGACGAGCCACAAGTATTTGCCACAGCGGGCAGCAATCGTTGCACCGTTTACGAGTGTCCACGCAAGGGCGGCTTAACCCTGCTGCACTGCTATGCAGATCCGGATGTAAGTAGCAGGCAATTGCCGGTACCTTGACATGCTATATACGATTGCCAATTGTTACATGCACATCATCAGCCCGATGAGGTCTTCTACACCTGCGCCTGGTCTTACAACTTGAAAACGTCGGCGCCACTCCTGGCCGCCGCTGGCTACCGCGGAGTCATACGCGTCATTGATATTGAGCAGAACGAGGCGGTGGGCAATTACATTGGTCACGGCCAGGCGATCAATGAGCTTAAGTTTCATCCGCACAAGCTGCAGCTGTTGCTCTCCGGCAGCAAGGACCACGCCATACGCCTGTGGAATATACAGTCGCACGTCTGCATTGCAATCTTTGGCGGCGTTGAAGGTCACCGTGACGAGGTGCTCTCCATTGACTTCAATATGCGCGGCGATCGCATTGTGAGTAGCGGCATGGATCACTCGCTAAAGCTATGGCTCCTCAACACCCAGGAGTTTCAACACAAGATTGAGCTGTCGCAAACGTTCAGCCAGGAGAAATCAACACTGCCATTCCCCACGATTACGAAACACTTTCCGGATTTTTCAACGCGTGATATACACCGCAACTACGTGGACTGCGTGCAGTGGTTTGGCAACTTCGTGCTCTCGAAGTCCTGTGAGAATGCCATTGTCTGCTGGAAGCCAGGACAACTGCATCAGAGCTTTGAGCAGCTCAAGCCCAGCGATTCCTCGTGCACAATCATCGCGGAGTTCGAATACGATGAGTGTGAGATATGGTTTGTGCGCTTTGGCTTCAATCCATGGCAGAAGGTCATCGCACTGGGCAACCAGCAGGGAAAGGTCTATGTGTGGGAGATGGATCCCAGTGATCCGGAGGGAGCCCACATGACCACCCTGCACAATGTCCGCAGCGTTGCGACCGTCCGTCAAATTGCCTTTTCCCGGGATGCCAGCGTCTTGGTCTATGTGTGCGATGATGCGACCGTCTGGCGCTGGAACCGGCGGCACGCAGCAGCTCTTTAGGAAGAAAGATGAGACAACATCCATAGATACAAGCATACCACAACCAAATCTCACGTGGCCAAAATCACTGCACAACATTCATTTCACTGTGCCTAGTTCCTAGTTCATAGTCGTTAGTCCTTGCTTCGATTAAACAAATTATCTCATATATAGAAACTACCGAATCCGTATTTTGTATTTATGCTTAGTCATAGAGTAATTCGCAATTCGGTCATTAATAAAGTAACGGGTGAAATGTGACTAAAACCATAGATGAAAAGTCTTTAGAACCGTAGAATTTGTGGCATTGTGATAGCGTTTTGCTACACCTAGGGAAATCGCGAAAATAGTTTAATTTGGCCTTCGCAATACATTTCAGCCCACATTTCGGCCCTTAAGCAATCAGCCGGGTAATTGAAAACGCAGTCAGCCGCATGCAACGATATCCGGAGTGGCAACCATTTTCCACTGACTGCAAAACATAATTAGTGTGCAGTTGGATAAGCGTTGCAGCCGGGGCTTTAAAGAGCCAAACACACAGGATCTGTCCCCAGTTGGCCATTTTGTAATCTAAGCAAACGAGCTGCAATTGACCGCCATTTATATGCGCTGCTGCACTGCATCCGAGTGGATGAGCAAAGCAAATGCGACGAAATTGAAACTGACAACAAAGACTCGACGCGACTCGCTTCTGCCAGCCATTCAGCAGAACCGTTAAAGCTCCCGACGGGCTTATTAAGCATCAACGGGAATGTGTTGGAAAGACGGATTATGGATTGTGTGGGATTACAGCAGCATTTTGGATCACCTTGAAGCAACATAGAAGAGCTTTATTTTTAAGCATGAAGAAGATGTTATAATTGCTGCCTTGCAACTCGAAATACCTTATAAGATTCTAATTGGGATTATCTTACAAATGAGAAAAAAGTGAGGTTATGTAGCTGTTTATTACAGGGTATCAAATGAGCCGCAGCATGTTGTTCCTGGCTGCTGATTGGGGTTTAACATCTCCTTTGTCCAACGTTCGTTGGCTGTCACACTGGCAGCATTGTTGTGGCTGTTGGTGTTTGGAATCCTGCCAAGAAGTCGCCATTTGGATGTGAGTAATTAGCTGCGTCAACTTCGCATTTGGCGGTCCTACTGGGTCGTCGGTTGAGCTTTAGCCTTGACACGCAGAGGTTGGGTGTGGGACTGGACCTTCATTGACCGTCTAATCCCAGACGGGTTTCCATTTCTCTTTTCATCTGGTCGCACGCTGTCGCTTGTCGTGGCAGATTATCTCATGGCGCAGATCGTCTGGCGCTTTATCGCTGCCGTCCTTTGTTTTGTTTTGTTTATGGTTGATTGTATATAGTTGTTGTTGCGGTTATTGTTATTATTATCGTTTTCATGTAGATGCAACTCCGCCACACAGTCCATATCGTCCTCCACCGACGACACCGTCTGCCGCAGCAGCTCCACGCATGTGCTCAGCTATGCCCGCCATAGCATAATCAGCATCAATGAGAGCAACAACAGTAATCGAGTCATACGCTTGCGGTTTGTCCCCCTCTCTCTCTCTCTCTCACACTCACTCTCACTCTCACGCACACACTACTGTAGCTAGGGTCTGCATTGCTTTGTTGTTGCACTCGCCAAAAATACAATTACTCGCACCCCAACCCGCACTCTGAAGGCAACAGAGCAGCACGACAGTCATTCGGCAATGATTTGTGTCTTTCAACTCTCTCGCTGTCTCGCTCTTTCGCACTCGCACTCGCACTTTCCATTACTAAGCACTTGGCAGCCAAAAATTAATCAAGCCAACGCCGCAGGACGAGTCACTTGTGGGGCGTCTTCCGACACTTGAATTCCGCTTTTAACATGTGCGGATGACACCAAAAATTAGTTTAGCATGTCATTTGTCGACCCATCAGCTCCAAATTCCTCCTTTAATGGCATACTCTAAGCCCCTGGCTGTGGGAGTGGGCCCTAAGCTCAATAAGCATTAAAAAGGTGACAACGTAAAACGCACCCATTTACGTAATATGAGCACGTAGGAACAAATTGGCACATTAATTAATGGTGCACTAGGATTATATTGAGAAAAATGATACTAAATGTTCAAACTTTAATGTATGGACTAGGTTCAGGGGGTTTGAAATCTAAATATAATGTTAAAAAATACGTCTACATTAGTTAACATAACTGTTAATGCAATTGACTGTCTCCAAAGACAAGTTAGGGGTTTCTAAAGCAGTCCAAAATACACTTTTGACCAGCCTTCAAATTAGTCATTTTCTAATCTACAGTTTTTAATTAAGCGGATTATTTTGAATAGCCAGCACAGTTCTGATCGAAAGAGTGCTGCCACCTTTCAACACTGGTGGCCCAAAAAGTGTTACTGGCTGCCAATTAAGCTTATCAGTCAATTTGCTGACGCAATGAATCGCATTGTTTAATTATGATAAACAAAAATAATAATAATAAAATTCAAAAATTCAAAGTGAAATAAATGTTGCCTTTGTATATAC
This sequence comes from Drosophila pseudotalamancana, assembly GCA_037075185.1. Lineage (NCBI taxonomy): Eukaryota > Metazoa > Arthropoda > Insecta > Diptera > Drosophilidae > Drosophila > Drosophila pseudotalamancana. The sequence continues at coordinate 18,215 of JBAMCK010000334.1, read as the reverse complement.
AGTTATGTGTCTGTGGCCGAGACTTCTTACCGTTGTTGCCGTCGATATCAATTGTACAAAATTCACAAATTAAATGCCATTTGCGGCTTCATTCATGCCGATAAGGTGGAAATCATTTTAATGTGTTTTCAGTTTTTGGGCTCACGCATCAGCAGACGCGTGTGAAAAATGTGAGAAAAAAGAAAGTGTTTTAAAATACGCGCATTTCCAATAAATCATAATTAAACGCTTATTTTTGCCGTCATGCTGCAGCAACCGAAGCCAAAAAAGTAATTGCGAAAATGTCATAAATTCAAATTACATTTAATTTAACAAGTATTCATACACACACCCTCCCACACTCTCACACACACACACACACACTCGCACACATACATTCATTAAATTTGCCAATGAATGATTCATGGCAGATCGAATTGCACGCAATTAAAGGAGTGTGAAGACTCCCATAAAAAAAAAAAATAAATTAAAGAAATTAGGTCAAAGTGGAAAGGTAACCGAAGTGAAGGTTGGCTCACAAAGATGTGTCCAAGCAGTTGTACGGGTCTACAAACGTAACAGTTAGCAAATTGCCATTTATATGGACAACGGGTGGCAATCATCAATCATCTTTCGCGTGAAGCATTTGTCCGGCGGACAGGGCAATACGACTAAGTGACCCAAAAAGAATAAACACTAACAACAACAACAACAACAAGAAGAACAAGAACAAAGTGCCAGCCCTTCGTTATCCCTCTCTCAAAGGCAGGAATTTTCCCACACAAAGGAAAATCAATAATAAATGATGTTAACTGCCAATTTTTGCCACATAAGCAGTAGCAAGAAGAAGAAGAAGCAGCAGCAGCAGCGGCTAGTACACCCAACTCGAATGAAATAGGCGCATTAAATTGCAAGGACCTTTCAGCCAATGTCCTATTGCCACTGCCATTGTTGTTGTTCCTTTGACAATAGCAATACAATGTCGGAGAACAACAGAACACGGCGGATACAGACTTTAATCAGTCTGCCCGTGGGCCCAATATGCGAGGGCTGTCAAAGGAACTGCGGGATACCTGGCAAAAAGAAACGCCTTGCATAATAAGAGCCTAGACTCAATTCCTGGAATTGAATTTTCGACTATAGCATCGAAATATCACGACCGACGCTCTGGAAGCTTTTCAGGTCTCACAATCTAATGATTCCGTACACGCAATGCGCTTGTTCCGGGCTTTTGTGATGCTGCACGCATGTCCGGCCAAAAAGTCTGCTCTGTGCGGATCTCTGCAAAATTTTCAGTGCGCCCATACAAAAAATCATTGACAGAAAACAATGCTGCCAATTTGGCAGCAATTTCCCGTGTACGGCGGAGGATGACAGCGGCGTCAACGACAAAATGCTTTAGGCAGAGGCACAAGCACAGGCAGAGGAAATTGCACGCATAACTATTAAGTGGCATACTTTTGGGGGCTTCGCATTATCATTTGGTGGCCGGCTCTATTGTCGGTTTGCCCTCAAATGAGCCTTAAAATCAAGCTCTCGACCATTTGGGGCCACAAAATGCTGCGCTAGGCATTCGCCCAAATGGTTTTTGGCCGTAAATTTTACCCATCCAGCTTTTACAAGTCCTCAAAAAATTCAATTTCTAAGAAATTTTTGTTGTGTATAGAGATACTCAAAAGCTGTATTAAAAACTGCTCGAGTATTCAAAAAATATGTTGCTACAGGTATTATTAAACTCGATCCAATTTAATAGAGCTGTTTACGTTTGCTCTCAGATGTGTGTGAGCGAGTCTCCAATTAACACGCTTTGAACTAATGCGCCACCTGTTGTTCACCCCGAGGCGTTGTCTAAAGAACGCTCGCGTGATTTCTAACGGTACACATTAGTATCACAAACTTTCAAATTCGAATCATGCAAATGTGGCGATAACTGATGCAAAGAAATGCCAAGCACGCAATTCGCCGCACTTTGCGGCGAAATTAAATGCTACAAAACTGTAATGTAACTGTAATGTAATGAAATGAATTGCAATTACCAACATAAACAAAAACGCTAGCGAAATACATATATAAAACGGAGGTTGGGAATGGCAATATGAAAACAACGCTGCCTTGAACACTGACCTCCGGCCAAACGGCGAGTACCGTTGCGATTCTTTCGTGCAGTCCGCCATCTTGAGATTCTCGCAGGCATGCAATGTCATTAAGCACAACAAGGCAAGGCTTAACAAGTAAGAAAACTTTATGGAGTGTGCTTGACTAGGAGATACCCTGAATTCCGTGCACACATACATCAAGAAAAATGTGCGAGACTACATATACATGCTATACGAGAACGTACATATATTTAAATTTAAAGTTTTAGGCTTTTATAGTTGCTGAGTTGGAGAGGCCCGAATCGACTCGGTTGTTTGCTGCTGATCAAGAATATATGTACATACTTTATAGGATCAGCCACGCCACCTGCTACATTTTACATTTTTACAAAAACAATATACCCTGCTTATCCCTTTTCAATGGGTTGAGGGTATAAAAAGGAAGTTACTTGGCGAAAAGCGCTCGTGATGTTGTCGTGTTTATCAGCTGGCCAGGATATGCTATTATTGTTGTTGCCTTTTAGCATTTTGTATAATTGTTTTCTGAAAATAAGTTGTAAAAGAATGTGAGCGTAGTTGTAAATGTGAACTTGTCTGCGCCCTCCTAAGGTCGACTCAGAAGTTATTTTCTTTTATTCTTATTAGTAGTTTTATTTATTTATTTTGCTGTTTGCTGACATAATTGATATGCCTCACACAGTTTTGAAGTGTGCGCTGCTGGCGTGTGGCCGAGTGTACCGACTGCGAATTACTATAGAGTACGTAGGGCAGCACGCACAGGCTCTCGGAGGAGGCGGCTTCCTGGCTTGTGGCTCAGCCAGAGGCACGCAACCAGCTCCAATTTCGCGATGTTGTAGAACTTTTGCGCACCTGGCACAACATTTAGTTTAAATTTAACTCGCAACGGGCAAAGTACGCGCAACGCAGCAACTGCTGCCCAAAGGATTAAAACGGGCAACGCGAAAAAAGCAACAAAAAAAAAAAAAAGAAGAGAGAAAGAAAAAAAGAGGAAGAATTAATATTTGCACACGTGTTTTTCGTGTCGCCCGTTGTCATCATTAAAAGCGAATTTGGCGCTAATTGCAAACGGTTCTGACGCCCTCTCTTTCTCTCTACCGCGCGCTGCTGCACGGTGATAAATTACGGTTAATTTCGAGTGTTCCAATGCGAGTGCGAGCATAGATAAAGCAAAAGAAAGAAAAAGCTGACATTGACGCAAAGTCAATTTGTTCGCCGCTGCTCCATGTCTACATCACAAACAAAAACAACAACACCTAAAGGAATAGCAGCAGCAACACAGGCATCGGCAGAGGCAGCGGCAGCGGCAGCAGCAGAGCGGTCAGCGCGTATCAGAAGCATAAGCTTCGTGATCGTCGCGATGAGCCGCCTGAGACGTGAAAGCAGTCGTCAAAGCGTCATAACGGTTGAGCTAATACAGTTCATAATTCAGTATCGCGCCAAGGAGACGCAGGAAAAGAAGAAAAGGTGCGACAAAGTAAAACAACAGACCCTGCCCAAGCATAACTGTCATACGTATAGCTCACTAACAGTGCAAACAGTGTTTTACAATTGTCATACAAAGACAAACCGTTAAAAACTCTATATAAACAATGTTGTGCGCCATTGAAGCGGAGCATGCCATGAAAACGGAATGGTATTACATAAATAAGTCCAAAATTTAGTAGTTAGAAAAGCAAAGAAAAATATAAAAAATACCAAACAACACATAAAACAGTAGCTATGCAAAAGGAGTGAAGTATATTTGCGATACCCGCCGTATAACTCGTCACTCGTCCGTAGGAAGTGCACAAACACCCACACAATTTATGGGACACAGGGTGTGTCCCCGTCGGGTGTCCCGGAAGGAGAATACGCGTGCTAGAAGTTATATAACTTTGCAAGCGTGTGGCTAAAAAGAAGCCGCAAACTATGTTTAAAACTATTCTGCAGCTTGTTTAAAGGCAAACGAGAAATTTCTAGAGCTTCAGTTATTCGTAAGCTACAGCTGCAGCTCTGCTCGACAGGAAGTCGACTGAGAAATGCGAAATGAGTCTAAATGCCGTGACATTTTTATATGGAGTGTAGTTCCAGACTTAAATTCCTGGCAAAAAAAATAACTAGCTTAAAACCTACGCATTAAAAATATATTTTGTGCCATGAATTCCTTAACATTGCAAAGAAACTTTTGACAAAATCGTATCATTTGAAATATAGCTTTCAAAGTATAATCTTATTATAAAAATTAGCTAACAATACCTATCAGTACAAGATTATAGATTCTCATGATTAAAGATTCTTAAAGGCAAGCAACAAATTAAAATAAGCATTTATGGCTAGATCCCAGACTATAAAACGAACCGCTTATATAAAGAAATCTTTGCATTTTGTACAAAACAATTCTTTAGCCGAGTTTTATATGAAAAATGATAATTGTGGATATATAATAACTATTAATGATCGAGCATATACGTAGTTGCAGGGCATTAAATAAAACATTTTAAGAGAAGAGGGGGGAAATGAGTAAATAAACAGACTCAACCGAAATTGATCTATTACAACAATCCATTAAATACTAGAATAATTAAATATTACAAGCAAGTTTAAACGCCTTCGAAACGAAATTTTTGATGCGTTGCTTATTGAATTGTAATCCTAAGACAATGTTTTCACGTATCCAGTACAGAAGTGCCGTTACATTATTATAATGTTGCACTCCGACCAATTAGCCATAATTGAATGGGTCTCTAATTTGTTAAAGTCTCGCTTGGAAGCTTTTAGCCATAACGAGAAAATGTTTTTAACATAATATTGTTTTTTTTTTTTATCGATTGTGCGTGGGTGTGTGTGTTTTGCTTGATTCTTGGAAAATCTGTAAGAAATGAGTGGAAAATCGAGAGGCGAACGTTGCCATGGAATTGCATTGAATGAGGCAACAAGCTCCTTAGAACTACCCCCACTCCTGCGCACCTATCAAATTGACCAATTAGTGTGGAATTTCGAATTGATATCAATGCCAATTACCTGCACAAAAGGCCGTAAGGCTTCATTAATATGGCCTGAGTCCAATTACGGGCCCAAGTTAAATTTAAAGTTGAAGTTGAAAGTTGTGCCTGCAAGTGAAATCCTCATCGATGCGTCTTGTTGCACGCTGCACGTTGCACGTTTGTTGTTGCACTGGCAGAACCAGAACTTGGCATGCATTTAGCAAATTCGTTAGTTCAACACCAACTTCACACACACTCACACATACACGCACACACACACACACCTGCGCACACACATTCAAGCATGCACTGCCCGCTCTGATATTTTCGTTGCCTTGTAGCGGAATTTGTTGCATCCAGTTAACATATTTGAATTTGTTTCTAACCAAATCAACTTTTCGTTCTTTTGACTGCATTAACTTACACAAATAAGTAGAAGAAATTGGATTTTCGAACACCCTTCCACAACTTTTCCCTCTTCCTAACACAAAAATGTATTTGATTTTTATTTATTTTTTGGTATTTTATTTGTTGTTTTTAACTTTTTCTGTTTTATTGTCTGTAACTTTTGCTTAAAAACAAAAATGCAAAGAAAAACAAAAAAAAAAAAACAATAACAAAATTGCGCTAATGCAACTTTTTGATTTACACTTGATTTTTTGTGAGTTTCAGTTCAGAGTTTTGGTAATTTTCTTTACTAAATAGCTAAAAAACAAAAAAAAAAAGAAAGCATATAAATTTATAACAAACGTTATTCGAACCTGAACTAATAAATGGTTTTTTCTTCAATCATTCCTCTCCCAAACCAACACCCGAACCCCACAACTCCATCAAATCCTTTAGGCGTCTGGCCGACGAGGACGATGAGCTGTCCGAAGTGCAGCCGGATGCGGTGCCGCCCGAGGTCCGCGAGTGGTTGGCCTCCACGTTCACGCGCCAAATGGCCACCACTCGGAACCGGAGCGACGAGAAGCCCCGGTTCCGATCGGTCGCCCATGCCATACGAGCCGGCATCTTCGTGGACCGCATTTACAGACGTGTGTCCAGCTCGACGCTGATGCAGTTTCCACCCGACGTAGTCAAATTGCTTAAGGTGAGTATTCTATATAGTACGACTTATGACTATCGGATATTTAATCGAGTAACAATTCTAAGAAGTTCAAGACTATTTGTAAAACGTATTACATGAATTTCCTAATATTCAGCTCAGTAAATAATAAAGTCCATTATGTTTTGAATGGTTTTTTTTAATAATGCTATCAATTTATACGTAATTTTGTTCAGGATCAATAATTTAATCTATGCCACAAAAATTTATCTGTTCATTGTTCATTTTTTTTCTCGGAAAATTATGTTTTTTTTTAATATGCCATAAAAAACAATAATAATAGAAAAGAAGCCCTGTTGTTTACAGGGTATCCGCAAAAAATGAAATCTTCACAAATAATATTGCTCGTTAAAATTCATTATCATTAAGATCCTACCATGAAAAGAATGTACAACGGAAGCACCGTTGATTACAGGGTATCCACAAAACACTCTACACTTAACATTAATAACATCTTTCTCGTGTAACACTTAGAATCTTGATGACTGGACGTTCGACGTGTTTGCATTGACCGAGGCAGCCAGTGGTCAGGTGATTAAGTATGTTGCCTATGATCTGCTCAATCGATATGGCGCTATGCACAAGTTCAAGATAGCGCCCGGAGTCTTGGAGACGTTTTTGCATCGCGTGGAGGAGGGCTACTGCCGGTTCCGGAATCCCTATCACAACAATCTGCATGCGGTGGACGTGATGCACACGATGCACTACTGCCTGTGCAACACGGGCCTCATGAACTGGATGACGGACTTGGAGATCTTTGCCTCGTTGCTGGCGGCGCTGCTGCACGACTTTGAGCACACGGGCACCACCAACAACTTCCACGTGATGTCCGGCTCGGAGACGGCACTGCTATACAATGATCGGGCCGTGCTGGAGAACCATCACGTGAGCGCCAGCTTCCGGCTGATGAAGGACGACGATGCCAATATACTGTCGCACTTGTCTCGCGACGAGTACAAGGAGCTGCGCACCCTCATCATCGACATGGTGCTGGCCACCGACATGACCTATCACTTCCAGCAGTTGAAGATCATGCGCAATCTGCTCACTCTGCAGGAGCCCACCATAGACAAGTCGAAGGCGCTCTCCTTGGTGCTGCACTGCTGCGACATCTCCCACCCGGCGAAGCATTGGGATGTCCATCATCGTTGGACCATGCTGCTGCTGGAGGAGTTCTTCCGCCAGGGCGACCTCGAGAAGGAGCTCGGTCTGCCGTTCAGTCCGCTCTGCGATCGCAAGAACACGCTCGTCGCCGAATCTCAAATCGGCTTCATCGATTTCATTGTGGACCCCAGCATGACCATCATGTCCGATATGCTCGAGCACATCCTGGCACCCATTGCGCCGGCCATAAAAGCGAAGCCTGCATCCCTGCCCGAGGAGGTCTCCGTTGGCATTGACATTGAGGACGACTCAAAGAAATCAATTGCCTGCTCCATGGTCAGGAAGAGTCTGACTCCCAGCTCGACGAACAAGTTTACCATCAACAAGCCCTGGCTGGCCTGTCTCTCCGAAAACAAGAAGATCTGGAAGGAGCAGGCCATCAAAGGTAGGTGCCCACCCGACGCTTATCGTCGCTAAAATGTCCACTCCTTTGATCTTGACCCTTCCTATACGATCACCAACATCTTACGCAGAGCTCTTGGATCGCCGAAGAAAAAGTACCATTTAAAGCCACTCAAGACTAAGTAGAAAAAAGTAAAATATTGAAAGCCACGTAAGTCATCGAACGTGGAATTAAATTCAGTTTCAAAGCGATCGAAAATTCCCTCAGGTCTTATAGAGAGGCGGAATTAATATACTTATGCAGAAGCTAATCGAACTTAGGCCAAGCAACTTGTTTTACCGAAATACCACATTTGGGATTGTATTTTAACTATATATATATTTTGAAAGAGTTCCGAACTTGCTAATAATGTGTATTACACTTTTAGAATATTAAAAATTAAAATATATTTTATAAAATTACTTAAGCATAATATAAATATCTTTTACTAAAATCTCAGTCACATTTTTACAAAATTTTCCACTTTATTTAGTTAAATAACAAGTTCAAGACATGATTTTGTTGAAAATTTAAATTTAAAATTTCTAACCTGGTTATTTATTACTCGCGAAATAAATAGAAGATCACCGAACCTTATTTCTCCTATAAGGCAAATGCCTCGAGTCTTATGAGAGTCTGTCCAAATTATCACAGTTCCGAAATTTCGGATAGTTCCATTTGTCTGATCCCGATCTAATCTTCAATTCGATTCCCTTACAGACGCCGAGGCACGAGCGCTGGTCGCCGCCGCCGAAGCTGCAGCTGAAGCCGAGGAAAAACCCGCTCCGGAAACAGAGTCCGCCGGAGAGCAGAAGGAGGAGGCTACGGAGACCGGACCTGCCAACTAAATGTCCTGGACAAAAGGTTCTTAATAAGTAATCCTTAAGCGATATGCAATAGATAAGACAGATACATAGACACTTACAATCTCTGCACAGATGATAATACAACAACAACTAATTAGCGACTATTCAACCACAAGCATAACTCGAGAATTGTATAAAAATATGCGTTGATTTACAGTTATTGTTAAAATAATATTTGCATGTTAGTAGATGATCAATCAAAAATCATATATAGGAAACACACACACACACACAAACACAAATAAAATATTTATGAATGTACTTTATGATGTATGTATACACATATATATATAAGAAATATTGTACTATTTGTTGCAACTAGTTTGTGAAAAATGCTAAGAAAAAAACAAAAAAATGAAAATCGGAAAACTTAAGCAAATATTAGCGCAGAGCACAATTCGAAAGTGTTTTTACGATATACATAAAACAATACAATAGAAGTATTTTGTAAATAGTTGGCATTTGTAGAAAATAATTTCGCTTTTTGTCAACAACAATAACAAAAAGAAGAACAACAACAATTAATAAGCATTTACTTAGCTTAGTTCATAGATTGAAAGATTTACTTTAACTATTTTAGAGAAAACTCTAATCTTAACCATTTCGTATTTATATGTCTATTTTCTTGAGTTGTGAAAACAAAATTTGGAATTTATTGTATCATTATTTTTTTATAACATTTCTGTATGCAAACTATTTTATTAAAAATGTATTTTTTGTAATTTTTCAACTTTGTTTTTTTCTGTGTTATTTTCATTTTCTTCTTCTTTTTTCACACTAAACTTTGCTCAATTTTGGAGTTACGAAAGGAAGCGAAGACACAAAAGGGCTGCCTAGATGTTAAGTACCTAACTATAAAAATTTACCTGAGAAATTTAAACTAGCTATACAACGTGTGTTAATATCTAAAAGACCTCTAACAGACTATCTAAACTTGCAACAAATTCCCTTCTTGAATTTCCCTCTACATATGCACATGGCTACCTACTCGATACATACCTACATATGTATATCGTATATGAGTGTTAAGAATAAATAATATATTAATATACTACCTATAAAGCATACTCGGCTACAGTCAAAAGTGTTGTATACCAAATGCATATTTATTTTTATACGTGAACAAGCCTTTTGTTTACTTAAAAAAGAAAAAGACAAGAAAAAACAAAACCAAAAAAAAAAAACATAGACATAATAACTACCACAATTGTTTATATGTATGTTAGACGATTCTTTTCTTTATGTTCTTGGGTCTATTTTTCTCGTATTCGAAGAAGAATCCAAACTAAAATGTTTTAAACGTTTTTCAAAATGTCTGATAGCGGGACCATTCTTTTAAGATTTACCGTTGCTCTTTGCACAGCGATAGGCGACGGCTGCCGCAATCGATTAGGGGTATTCCCAGCTAGAAAAACGAGAAACAGAAATCGATCGATAGAAATTGTGCGCTCGCTTGCGATTTACTGGGCGGGGCAAAGGGCAACGGTAAATGTGCTTAGCAGTAAGGTACCAAATTATCAGCTGAAATTGGGATCATAGCTTTATTAAGGTAGTAAATACTCGTAATTAACTACTGCGAAAGGTGACAAAAGGTAACCAAATGCCGAATGCACCCAATAAAACCGAGCAGTTAGTTACTTACATCCGTACATCCGTACATACATACATACATACATATGTTATCTCGTAGCTACAGTAAATACTTAATATAGCATACCATACCCTAAACAAACACACAAATACAAATACAAATACAAATACATATTGTGTATATATAATATTAAAGATATGTGTTTCGATCAAATTGAACGCTCAAAGCGATTAGGAAAGACAGTTATACAGTCAGTTATAGTCGGCTATAATCAGTTTCTATTTGTATCTATGTAGAACTCTGTACAAAATCAAAAACAAGGTGAACCCTGTATAAAGGCATAAGATTAAGAGCACAGTCCATATAGAGGAGGTCTGTGTATATCTCTCGATTCAGTTGTTTGGCTAATTAGTAAGGGCTAACGGTTAAAAAACCTATGCGAAAGATTTAATAAATATTGTTATGATATCTGTTAGCGTTAAATACATTCAAGCGTATGTCTTAAAAGTTACTAGAAAATTGTAGATTGTAGATGAATAACGTATATTCAACACACATATATAACTAACATAATGCTAAAAATATATATATTATTCATAATACCTAAATAATATGTTATACACGCATTTACGCTCAAACTTTTGTCAAATTTATCGGTTCAAACTTTTTGATTGATTATTTGAGATTGTTAGATTGTTTTAGGAAACGATACGAATATAACGCCTGCATTACGAAAGATCATAAATCCAGATGTTAGAAATGTGCAATTCAGTATAATAATTATAATAATAATAAAAATAATATTATAAAAATAATAATAATAATAAACTATGTATAAAAATTTGAGTTGAAAGCAATCATTACAATTAAAGTATAAACTACTCCAATGCATATATATACATATATAATATACTTAACCAACCGAAGAGAAAACATAAAGAAAAAACGAACAAAATATAGATTTTGTGTAAATAAATGTGCACAGGCTGCAATATTTAAAGTAACTTTTAACCAGCACAATACTAAATATACTCCTATAGCAAACATACTGCACGCTAAACTGTAAATAATTTTGTTTCATTTACAACCAAACTCTTAAAAAAGATTACAAAACAGTAAATCTTTTATTTTTTTCTAAGTTAAACTCGAAATGTTTATTACGCATATTTATCGGCTGGTTTAAAGTATTTAGATGAATGGCTGAGGAGTGTGCTTATTACGAAATACCTTCAAGAAATTATAATAACACCATATGACTTTTAATATACTAATAAAAATATTATTAAACCTATAAAATGTGTTTTAGACTCAAATTAAAATTAACATAGAAATATTTCGATATTAATACAATCGAAACACGATTACAGAAACACGATCTTATAACCTGTTAAATTACAGAGCCACTTGAGTATAACATGGATGCGAACAGCTGACTGCCTGTCGACGTAATATGTGAACGACATTGTGTACACGTTGCGTGCTAACTGTCAGTTAATTGTAAGTAGCTGCACAACAAGAAGCAATTTTTTCGCCAGTGTTTCTTTAAAAAAATGTCGACATAAATACCATTGATATGCATTGCATGGAATGCATAAAATTAAACAATGTTACAGCGTTAACGAATTAAATAAACCAATTTAATTAACAACCAGTTCAGTAAATCCACTCAGTACGTGAATATAAATGTGCGCTTACGAGTGTGTATGTGAGTGTGAGTGTGTGTGTGGGTGTGTATGTGTGCAGTTTTTGCCTATGGCGTTGCCATGCACACAGCGGCAAATTGGAGAATGTATTGTTGTTTTTGTTTTTGTTGTTGCTGCTGTTGCCTCTGTTGGCTATTTTTTTTATTTGGGAAAAGGCCCTGATTAATGTTTAATGGGGAAAACGTTTCGGTCAAGTGACAGTGACACACTAATCTAAAACTGAGCTATCACTACAAACCGCCTGACCATAAAACGGGCCCCGCCCCATTGAATATTTTGTTGTTTCGGCGTTTTTTTATTTGCTAAATTTTCCTTTTACCAAATTAAGCAACAGCTCGCCCATACAATCATACAATCATACAATCATAGAAGCAAGCACCTTGGCACGCCTTAGCGGCGCCGCCTTCCACCCACATTCCGACTCTCGTGCTTGGACTTAATTAATTTTTGCACTAATAATCTGAGCGCCATCGCTTTGTAAATAAACAGGCCGCAGAGGCGAAATCTTATCGCCACGTTGCGGGGCAGCCGGGCAGCATCTTTATCAGTGGATCGTTTATTTGAAATAAGGGCCAAACGGTGGAAAGAAACATTTTATCAGATACCCACATTTGAGATCTGAATAGATGATCAGCATTATTTGGTTTGGTCTGGTACATCGGACATGCGAGATCTTAATTCAGATCTGGAATGTGAAACAGAAAGCTATACCATTCTTATCTTTTACAGAGTATCCGCCTATACTTGATTTAAAAGCAGCTGTATATTAATTTTATTTGCAGATTATATTGTCTTGTTCGGCGCTTGGTCGCAGGCAGCAGCAGCAGTTGCAGCAGTTATTGTGGAACGATACGCCAGCGCCATGCTCATAAGAAACGCCTCAAGTACTCAACCAAAACGAGCAAGTGCCAAAAGTCGGAACGAGCCAAAAGCGTGAGCTCCCAATCCTGCCCAAGTCGAAGTTGAGTAGCAGGCGCTACCTTTGGCCCTCAATTAAAGAAGCACTTACATAAAGTGAAGAAGCAGAAAGACAGCGTGTGAGAGAGAAGAAAGGACCAAGCTAGTCGGACGCTAGGCAGTTGCATTTATTACTGATTGAAACCGCATTTTGCATCAACGATCATCAGCCATGGGCAATAAGAACTCGTGCTGTGCCTACTCGAGTCCACAGTCGGATCGGAAATCGAAAGATATACCGCCGGTGTTTGAGGAGCGGCATCCGCTGCCGCACACATCGCAGCATCAGCTGGATGGTCATCATGGTTCCGGCGGAGTCGCGATGTCCGTGCATCATCACCAGCACCATCAGCAGGGCACCAACACAGATAATTTTGAGAATCAACAGAATCTACAACACATCTCGGAGCGTGAGGCGCTAGAAGGCGAGGAGGATCCGTCAGTGGATCCAACGGCGGCCACCATGTTCCTGGAGCGTTCCAAGGTGGAGAATGGTGGCATGTCTCGTAAGCGGTCGCAACATCAAATCGCACAAAACAGCAGTGGTGGAGGCGGCGGATCCAATACGCCAGGCGCCAACAGTTCTGGCGGCGGCACTGGCGGTGGTCTCAAAAAGAGCTCCTCCTGTTCAACAATTTATTTAGATGATAGCACCGTCTCCCAGCCAAATCTGAAGAATACTGTCAAATGCGTATCGCTTGCCATTTACTATCACATCAAGAATCGGCAATCGGATCGACGTTTAGACATTTTTGACGAGAAGCTGCATCCATTAACCCACGACCATGTGCCCGACAACTATGACACACTGAATCCGGAGCACCGACAGATCTACAAGTTTGTACGCACACTCTTCAATGCCGCCCAACTAACGGCCGAGTGCGCCATCATTACCCTAGTCTATTTGGAGCGTTTGCTCACCTACGCGGAACTGGATGTGGGGTCATGCAACTGGAAGCGCATGGTGTTGGGTACGTTGTCCAAGACAAGCCATATTCCGAGAAAAGAGAGTAGAGTCGAATGTAGACTTGGACTCAATTTATATTTATTTACTTTACTGAAGTGATGGTCTGAATGATCTTGACCATCCATCCACACACTCGGTTCCTTACTTAAGTTTTGCTTCGTGCTTTGCAGGTGCCATTCTGCTGGCCTCCAAGGTGTGGGATGACCAGGCAGTGTGGAATGTGGACTACTGCCAGATACTCAAGGATATTACTGTCGAGGATATGAACGAGCTGGAGCGCCAGTTCCTGGAGCTGCTGCAGTTTAACATAAATGTGCCCTCTTCCGTTTATGCCAAATATTATTTTGATTTGCGCACGCTAGCCGAAGCGAACGAGCTAAACTTTCCCACTGAGCCGCTGTCCAAGGAACGCGCCCAGAAACTGGAGGCCATGTCTCGGGTAATGCAGGACAAGGTGACTGCCGAGGCGCTCAAGAACGGGATCAAGAAATGGTCCTCCATGGACAACGTCAGCCAAGGCGGTCCGCGGCGCAGCGTGGCCATATTATCGTGATTTATATTAGCCTATTAAAAACTTAATTCTGTATTCTATTCGATTCTGTTCTGTGGAAAATCCGTACCGGATCCGTACGGTCCTTGCCACAAAATCTGAATTAGTAGCGCCTGTAAGTGTAACGATCACAATTTGTTTAACTTAAACTACATTTCGACGAACTTAAATTTATACATTTCTTATGACTTTGAATCACTTTTTATAATTTTTATTAAGTGTAATATCGTTAGCTAACTTTACGAGAAAGTTATTTATCGAATTACGCCAAATCTAACGAAGGCAGCAAAAAAAATACAAGAACTTAAAAGTCTTTTACACACACACACACCCACACCCACACACCACGTCTCGAATTAAGGACCACTTTTTATATATACACAATGGTATACAATACTTGTGCTTGCATATTTGTATTTTCTACCGATTTCAGTCAAGAATTTGGATGATTTTAAAATATGCCTACAACAAAAGCAGCGCGTAACCAATTGCCAAAAAAAGAAGAAAAAAATAAAAAAATTATATTTAAATAAAAATAAACTACAAAATTGAACTCATAGAAAATGCACTGTATAAAAAGCTTGAATATTAAACATAATACTTTTTGTAATTGGTTTAGTCACAACGATCAAAAATCGACTTTTCTCAATGGATTCCAAAGTGACTTTTCCAAAATAAATTAAACAGTCCAAAAACAAAAAAAGTAAAAATATCTAAAAACAATTTTTTCTGTACATTTGTTACGAATTTCATTTGTATTTTTGTTTTCCTTAATTTCAATTATATTATGTGATTTTTATAGTTTCGTATTAGATCATATATATATAAATATTTAATATTAACTTAGATTGAATCTTCGAGACAATGCAAACTATGCTTAAGGCGCAGCACAATTTAGGGGCGTGGCATGCGTCAATATAGATTTGTTTTGGTTCATAAAACTTTAACAAAAACACAGCGCAATATTAACCCAAGATTTGTGAGTAAATTAATATTTAGTCATATAAGGATACGAATTATATGCAAATGTATTTTATTTTGTAATTTATTTTACGATAACGCGAAATAAAGCAAATCACAAATGAAGGTTGTTAGTAATCATTTTCGACATTAAAACAGAATTTAATCAATTCAATAATTCAAATAAATATTCAATTCAAAATATACAAGAATTAATATTAAGAAACATACTGAGAATCTATTCATGCAAATTTTATTTAATTAGGTGTTTTATAAGTAATTTAGTTATTTCTTATGTTTGGTTACTAACAGTAAGTAATTAATATAAATATTGGAAAAAAAAAGGAATGGGATGTTTTCATTTCAGTTTTTGAAACGATTTTATTAATCTATCGATATTATTATATTCATATCATAAATTTCTATGGCTTAGTGCTGAAAAATAAATCGATGTTTTGTGTGTTGCTTTACCTTTCCCTTGAAATAACATTGCGGCAAGTGCTATAATTTAATTTGTTATTTTCTTTAATAACATTGACGCCTGCAAACATCGATGCTTATCGAGCTCTTGTAAGGTCAGTATATCGATATCACAGCAGAAATATTAATGTGATATAAAGTATCGATAAGCCGCTGCTATCATCCCTAATTCTCTTCTCCTTGCTCTTCATATATTGTGCACAAAAAATGCACATATTAAAAAAGTAAATTATATACATGCGAATGGTGTGCAAAATGTGGGCAAAGACAATTTAGCAAAAGTGCGTGCGGTATGAAAATTTAACGTTATCGGTATTCGTTTATAACAGCTATTGGAAAGCATTGTATGCGTCGCGGTCCGGGACGCCCTCTGCTACTGCTGCTGCACAAACACAGGCATGAAAAAGAGGAGTGGTGGCAAGTCAAAAGAACTTGGATTTCTGGTCTGACCGCTGTAAGTAAACTGAACATGTGCATGTGCATGCATGTATGTATCTGGGATTTTAATAAATTATATGAACTGTTTATATGAAACAGTTGCATTGTGATCAGCATTGATGCTGCCATATTTCAGCATACAAATTTTACCGCCTTTTTATGCTAAAGCACTAGCTCAGGAAAGCAGCGCGCAGTCAGGCAATAAGAACAACGCAATCGCACACCAACGCACTTACACACACACAGATACGCCACACTGTTTCTGTACCTCTCTCACTGCTTCTCCCACGAGAAGCAGGAACACCGAACACGAAACAAGAGCTCTTCACGAATACACAGCTAGGGCAGTTTGAAACTTTTTAGAATTTGAACAATTATAAGCAGAACTGTTAACGTTTAACCTATTGGACAAACTCAATAAGAAAAAAGATTTTATTTTTGTTTTAATATACATATTATCTATTAAGTAGTTTGTCAGGTACTTAAATAAATATTCCTATTAGCTGTAATAACGTACCGAATGTTGATCATTTTATGAGAATATTTCAAACTTTTTCCAACAATAATTGACCAAGATTATAATATATACTCTAATAATAAATATTAAATTGTTATATATTTATAAATACTTAATTGCTTCAAACCCGCTTTGCCCGGTAGTTAGTAAAATATATTAAACGTTTTGAAATGTTTCGTTCTTTGGAACGTGGTATATCAAATGTTTGTGCTCACTGTGTATTCGTGCAGGGCACGAAACGAACGCGCCTCACGAAGAACTTTACATCGCGCTTCTGCTTCTGCTGCCTCCGCGTCTCATTCAATTTTCAGTTTGCTTTGCTCTGTACACCGTACACCACCGCCTCTCACCCGCGCGGCGTTTTGATTTTTCTACTACTGTTGCTGCTGTGCTGCTAAAGTTTTTTCCACACATACGCACCGCTACCACTACAATCAAGTAATCTTTTATACATACATACATATAATGGCGTCATAAGAACATATTTTAGCGAATGTTTATGCAAAAATGCTTACAAGAAATTGGCGGGGGACTAGAGGCTTTACAGTGAAAAGTGTTTCTGGAAGCGAGTGGAAAATGATCTGATTGGAAACGTAGTGTACCTTTGTGAAATTCTAATACAATATTATCAAATGACTGCGGTCGACATCAGTGTGTGTGTGTGTGCGAGAGTGCGAGCGACATGCATGTTTATGTGTGTGCGTTTGAATGAGATACGTGAGCTGCTGTGTGCTTATGTATTGTATCTGTCAGAACGTGTATGTGTGTACGTAATAAATATACATATGCACATACACACACCGAGTTCCCATTAACGTCATCATCGTGTCATTTTCTTGTTTGCAAGGCGGCACAGGGTTGCATTTTCGAAAAATGAATTTTTCGTATTAATATGTAAATGCAAATGCAAGTAAGCTTTGAATGTATGAGTGAATATTGTACATATAAATATCTTTTTTGGAAATTGCATTTTTAGATTTTTGGTTACCATATGTTAAATTTAATTGCGGTTTCAGTTTAGATACATTCATCAGTATACTTTTCCATTTTTTTCTGATTGAGTTTTTTTTTCTTATTTTATATTTTATTAAACAATTATGAAATGCACACTAATTGGCTGTAATGAAAATATATATCGTCTCTCTCCGCTCTCCATGTTCAGCAAAAAAAAAAATTGAGCGACAACCAAACAAAATTAAAAATAAAAAGCCGAGAGACGAGGCAACGGCAGAAATAATTATAACTATGTATAACTCGAGTTCGGCATAGAATGTGGGCAAAACGCAAAACTTGTATGCGCCGCCTGTACTGTTCGCTCTTCGCTTCGGTTCGTTCGTCGCGCGCCCGCCTTAGCTTTCATTTTTTCTCGTTTTGCCTGTGCCAGCCTTTTTCGCTTTATTTTGTACTTACGCTTTGCGATTCAATTCGTTTTTATTGGTTTTCCGCTTTAGGCGGTCGGAATAACCAATACGT